>JAXQQM020063519.1:0-542535 GCA_034641835.2 Pinus albicaulis | reverse complement strand
TGTCAAGACAATATTGTAGAGGATCAATATGAAGGATAGTAAACCAATGAAGGTTAATATTCCTGTAGATGTAAATTTATCTCCTGAAAAGTGTCCCAGGATAGAAAAATAAGAGTAGGATATGTCACATGTTCCATATGCAAGTGCAGTGGGTAGCCTAATGTAAGCATCTGTACTAAACAAAACATTTCACATGCAGTGGAATTATTGAGCAGGTTTATGTCCAGGAAGGAGCATTAGACAACAATGAAGCGGGTTTTCAGAAATTTGTGTGGCACTAGTGACTATGGTCTATGCTACTAAGGAAGATTGGGATTGGATAGAGTTTTGGAAATTCATGGCTTTGTTGATGCAAACTAGGCTAGAGATCTAGATCAAAGAAGATCTACAAGTAGGTATGTTTTTATCATATTTGGAGGTGCAGTCAATTGGATGAGTAAAAGAGTGTTTGTAGTGGATCTTTCAACTACAGAGGTAGAATACATGGTATCCACTCATGCAAGAAAGGAAGCAGTTTGGTTGCAGAGATTGTGTTCAAGTATGGGGTTGGTGCAACTAGCTATAAGGATAGAATGTGATAGTGAAAGTGTAATTTTATTGGCTAAGAATATCTCTTACCATTCAAAGACAAATCACATTGATGTTCAGTATCACTTTGTGAGAAATATGGTTGAGGATAAAAAGGTGTTGTTGGTAAAGGTGGACACTTTGAAGAATGATACAGATGCATTGACGAAGTCTGAGAGCACTGAGAATTTTTCCTGGTGTAGAGAAATAATGGGAGTTGCAGGGTTGGACTAATGACTAAGCTCTCTCGAGGTACCCTGTGGAAATAAAAAAATAAGTGGGAGACTGTTGGGCGTGTGTTATATTCTTTCCACGACTAGCCTCAGGTGAGAAAAAAAATTGGACCCTATATTAGGTGTGCGGACCTCCTTATGGTTTTGTGCATGGGTTTGCACATGGTTTTAGGCATGATGGTTTTGTTCCCATGGTATTTAGTAGACATGTTCAAGGGAACTACAGTTATTTTATAATCCATGGTTAATGGATTAGGGTTTATGAATGTTTTGGCATGTATATATATGTGTTGTAACATTGAAAGGAATATAATAAAAAATCAAGCTAGTAGTCCCAGTTTTTTGATCCAGGGGAAAATATCTGTGTATATTTGTCTTATGTTTTATGCTCTCGCTATTGCTTTATTTTCTGTTTTAAGAGTTCATTTGTAGATAATTTATGTACAACGTTAAAATCTAAATTTGGTATTAGAGTTGTTTTGGCTTCAAGATGTCTTTTCTATTGAGGGGTTTTTTTCTAGGGCCTTTGGTAGACCCTATACAGTGCTAGATCTGCAAGATCGAATCATCCATTGAAATAAGATGGCGAGCAGTGGAAAGAAGAGATCGAGAAATTTAATGGTCAGAATTTTGAGTTGTGGAAGCTCAAAATGGAGGATATGCTGGTGGATAAATATCATTGGATCATGGCATATCCGAGTACTAAACCAACGGAAATGTAAGATCAATATTGGGAAAAGGTTGATCAGAAGGCAAAGAGCACAATATGGTTGTGTATCTCAGATTCGGTATTGTTGAATTTATCTGGGGAAGCTACGGTGAAGGATTTGTTGGAAAAGTTATGGAATTTGTACCAATCTAAGTGTCTAGTGAATAAATTGTTCCTACGGAAAAGTTGTATAACCTGAGGATGAAGGATGGAGACTCAGTGGCGAAGCATCTGAACTCCTTCAATATTGTAGCAAGTCAGTTGTCATCTTTTTATATTAAAATCTTAGATGAAGATAAGTGCATCAGTTTCTTTTGTTCTCTACCAGATTCGGGGATAGTCTGGTTGTTGCAATAGGTAGCAATACAAATACCTTGAATTTTGATGAAATTGAGTCTCAACCTTGCTGTCAGAGGAAATGAGATGGAAAAATATGGAGGGACACAATGGAGATGCCTTTTCTATATGAGGACAGTCACAAGAAAGAAAAAAATAAGTTCTCGAGTGGTAGATATAAATATAGAGGGAGATCTAAATCTCTAGGAAAGCCTTTAAAGGTGTGTTGGAAATGCGAAAAGGAAGGGCACTTCAAAAAGGACTGTAGATATAAGGCTCCTGAGAAAGAAAGGGATTTAATGATGCTCCTTCTGCATAGCATAAAACCACTTCAGATGAAGTTGGGGATGTGTATTTGGCTTCTTCTTCAAATACACATGTAGATAATGAGGCATGGTAGATTGACTTAGATTCATCCTTTCACTTCACTCCCCATAGGGAGTGGTTCTGCAAATATGAGAAGTATGATGATGGTGATGTCTTCTTAAGGGATGATAGGGAGGCTATACTGTCGAACGTGGAAAATTCAAGCTGAAGTTGCAAGATGGAAGGATTAGAACACTTCGTGGTGTTCTGAATATTCTTGCATTGGCTATAAATCTAATTTCTGTAAGAAATATGGATGATGCAGGTGTAAAAACAGTGTTCGAGAAAGATATTTGTAAGATGGTTTAGGGAGCACTGGTATTGATGCAGGGAGTTTGGATTGGAACTCTGTACAAGCTTATGGGTAGCATTGTTATTGATGGGCACAACAGTTCTGTGGTTCCTAAAAGTGGAGCAGAAAACCTGGTGATCAATGGAGAAAATTCCATGCTATGCATCAAAGGCTTGGACATATTGGAGAGAAGGGCCTTCGAATACTACATGGTAATGGTATGGTAGAAGTTATGTCTAATTTCTCTCTCGATTTCAAATTATGTGAGCATTGTGTATATGGGAAGAAAAATCGGGTGAGTTTCCATTCTGGTTCTAAGAGGGCGAACCATGGTATTAGAGCTTCTGCATAGTGATGTGTTTGGACCTGTGTCGATTCCATCACTGGGTAAGTCTATGTACTATATGTCATTTATAAATGACTTCTCAAGGAACACATGTATATATTTCTTGAGGAAGAAATATGAAGTCTTTGATAGATTTAAAGAATTAAGGATTTGGTGGAAAACCAAATAGAGAAGAAGATAAAGGTGTTAAGGAAAAATAATAGAGGATAATTCTACAAGAAGGAATTTGAACAGTTTTATAAGAAGTGTGGTATATCACGACATGATATTATTCCATACACACCTCAGCAAAAAGGAATTGTGGAAAAAATGAATAGGGCGTTGATGGAAAAGGCAAGAAGCATGCCCAGTGGTACCGGGTTAGGGAAGGAATTCTGGGCAAAGGCACTAGAGACTGAATGCTACCTGTAATGTTCCCAAATTTTAGCCTCAAAGCTAAATGGAACAACAGAGTTAGCAGTATCTTTAGCCGGTAAATAAATGGGTGGAAAAGCCCATAGTCTCCTAAGGAGGAATAAAAAAACTTCAAGTGTGAAAGGAGACACTCCTTGCAGCTTAATAAAACACCTCCATGTGTGAATAGGGATAATATCAGGTTGATTCAGTCTACTTTGACTAAGTCAAAAGCGCTGATGTGGAGGAGTAGGGATCAAAGAAGGAACAACATAGTTTTGGATGGAGATGAATATCTTGATGGAAATGACCTAATTGGGTGGGGCCAAGGGCAAGAAAAATCAAATTTTATTTAAGGAAGAGGATGGTAGCATTATTCTTCATGTTTTTAGATTATTATTTTGTCTGCTCAGACTTTTTGCTTCCTCTTGTTGTTTAGCAAGGTTGTTGTGATTTTTAGCACCGGGTGTTCCCGAGCGGGAATCCCACCTCTTTCCTTGAGGAGCCTCTTGGAAGATTTTGCATTCATTTTCCACATCAAGTTTTCAGGCCAAGCTTCAGCCTACTTCATCAGCGTAGTTTCTGCAGGTTATTGTGCAGTGTTGCAGGGTGCAGCAGTGGAAGGGATTGGAATCCCACTTTCTGAGCTATTTTCTCATTGGATGAAGGTTTACTTCACTTGAGAGATATGTTTGGAGAGGTCTAGAGCTCATTTCAGATCTGTGGTAGCAGACCACTCATTTCTCCAACATTCT
This sequence comes from Pinus albicaulis, assembly GCA_034641835.2. NCBI lineage: Eukaryota > Viridiplantae > Streptophyta > Pinopsida > Pinales > Pinaceae > Pinus > Pinus albicaulis. The sequence goes on along the minus strand of JAXQQM020063519.1, from coordinate 538,538 downwards.
CAGTGTTGTTCCAACTAGGGAATGCATTATTTTTGGAGGCAGCTTCTGTGGATGGTCTAGTGGCTCCGTTGCATTGTTTTCTTGTGATTGAGAGGTTCATCCTTTCATGGGAGGAAGCCCTTGAGGGATCTACATCAAATAATATAGCTTTCAGCCTTCTACACTCTTATGCTTCAGTGTTGCAGTGATTATTCAGTAATTTTCTAAAGATCACATTTGTATGTGGAGTGTATGACAAGAAACCCTTCTCGATTTTTCTTGTATTTTGTATAAGGAGACTAGATCTCAGTTCTTAAGAATTATTGATTAATATATGAGTAGATCTACTTTTTATCCTATTTTTTGATTTGAAACCCTCAAAATACTGCGCAGTCTCTTTTGTGTATTATTTCTGAGTAGCAGTGTCTGGGGTTTTTGCTCATTTTCAGCTACACTAGTTTGGGAGGCATGTTTACCTCACCTAGTTTCCTTTGTTTTAGATATCCTCTTGGACTTATATGCTAGATGTAAATATCTCATAGATCCAAGTGATGGTTTGCATTTTTATGGCTTATAATTCTGGAAATGCGTTTTTCTGTGAATGCATTGCTGAGTAGTCCATTTGTGGAATATTTTAAGATATTCCCAATACTGCTTATTTTCCCTATTTTGGGATATTGCACTACCTGGTTAATAGATAAACTTCATTAGCATTGGAGGATAAGGCTCCACATGAGGTATGGACTGGTAATAAAGCCTCTCTTTCACATCTGAGGGTATTTGGGTGTGATGCACATGTACATGTTCCAAAGGCGAAAATGACCAAGTTGGATAATAAATTTGAAAGGTGCATATTTATTGGGTATAAGGATGGTTTAAAATGTTATAAGATTTGGAACCTAGGAATAAGGAAGGTTGTGTACAGTTGAGATGTGGTGTTTAGAGAGGTAAAAATTATTTTTAATCACGAAGTCCTACCAAGGGAACTTGAAAATATATAGTTTGTGCTAAAGGAGGAATAATTAGACTCTACAATAGAACAAGATTCAGAAGAGGACGAGCCACAAACTTCAGTTGTGAGAATATCAGTTTGAGAGAGAATTTAGCCAGAAAGGTATAGTCCATATGCTTTGTGTTCAAATTTTTCTTTATATGTCACTGATGTCTTTATCTATATCTAATGATGATCCTAGAAGAGTCAGGGAGGAAGTGGATTCGAAGAATGGAAAACTCTAGAAGAAGGCCATGTTTGATGAAATGGCGTCCTTGCACAAAAATTATGCATGGGATTTGGTGGAGTTTTTGGGTAGAAGGAGTCCCAATGGGATAAAATGTGTGTTTAAGAAGAAGAAGAATGCAAAAGGCAAGGTGGAGAAATACAAAGCTCAGTTGGTAGAAAAATGTTATTCCTAGGTGTTAGGAATTGATTTTGGTGATATTTTTTTCTCTTGTTGCCAAGGTAACTTCGATTACATTACTTTTATTTATTGTTTTTTTATTTGATTTTGAGGTATAATAGATGGATTTGAAGACAACATTTCTTCACGAGGATCTGGAAGAGGAGATATACATGAAGTGACTTGAAGGCTTTGCAGTGAAGGGTTATAAAGAATTGGCATGCAGGTTAAAAAAATCTTTTTATGGGTTAAAACAGCCACTAAGGATGTGGTATCAAAAATTTGATACATATATACGAAGACTTGGATTCACAAGAAGAAAAGAGGATCATTGTGTATATTTTAAATTAATTGTTGAACTTGTTATTTATTTGGTCTTCTATGTGGATGATATGTTGTTGGTTGGAAATGATAAAGAAATTATCCAGGATTTGAAGACCCAGTTGTTATCCAAATTATACATAAGGATATCAGTGATACAAACTATATTCTGGGCATGAAAATTAAACGAGATTAGGAAAAGAGGAAGCTCTAGTTAAACCAAAGGAATTATGTCAATACAATATTGTAGAGGTTCAATATGCAGGATAGTAAACCGATGAGGTTCCTATTCCTGTAGGTATAAAGTTATCTGTTGAATAGTGTCCCAAGACAGAAGAAGAATGTAATATCCCCAAATGGGTATTTTGACTAAATTTTCATAAATTCACTTAAACCCCAAATTTTCCATAAAATCAACATGCATTTAACAAAATATTTCTGTGTAAAATAAACATACAAGTACATGAAAATCCATAACACCATAATGTAGGAAATAACTCAGATTTAGTATTATATAATGGGGTTACATGCTGAAATGAGAGATAACTGAGATAACTAAAATATATATGGCCTCAAGAAAATCTGTTGCACTACGTTGGCCTGGAAAACTGAAATGTTGCACTCTCCCTCCGGCAACATCTACCACTGCATCCACTGAATCACCCATTGAAGATATGAATGATCCTCACTCGAATATCTCTAAAGCTCTACGACACTTTTGAATGAAGTCTCCTCAAAGAGAGTTGGGTTTCCATCCAACACTCACAAATCACTCGAGGGTTTCCGTCCTGGGGCTACCAATAGAGTAGAGAACCAAGTTTTCAAACCTCCCATACAAGAAAGTGATCTAATCCAAGATATCTCCAAATGACCTTCGCTTCTCCTTTTATAGATATGATGGATATATCTCCATTCCTCTAGAAGCATCTTATTTTATTATTTTATTATTATTCTAGAAGATCCTCCATTAACTCTATCAAAGTGACTTTAATTTAATTATATTTCACTTAAGTCACTTTTGGCCCCTTTTCCTCTAAATATTATTTTTCCTTTAATTAAATGACTAATTAAAGTCATTTTTAATTAAGGAAAATAGTATATCGCCCATGGTACTCTCTCTGGCCACTATAAGTCACTTCTAAGCATCCCACCTGAATATCTCCTCATTCTAGTTCCAACAAGCTATTACACTAAGGTGTTCTATCATGTATGCCTCCCAAAATTCCACCTTGAGCGTAACTAATTGAGTTAAGCCCAAAAAATAACTCAGGTTTTTGAAAGTTGTTGGAATGCACCGGAACGAAAGGCAATTTGTGCGGATGATGGAATATATCAAGAGAATGCCATCAATGCTCATAGAAACTCCTCGAAACTCCTCCAAAAATCCCCTCGACCCATTGATGACACCAACATGTATCTATGACCTATCTGCTCCCAACTCTGGAAGTCTATCCTAACCTTGTCATATGTGATTAAAAAAAGGAATATTACAGACCTTTCTCCCCAAGAATTCTTTCCCTCAAATAATCCAAATATGTGGGCCACCCTGATGGCCCGATGCAACTAAGACCCAATGCCTGAATCCCATACAAACCCCTGGGTGTTGCTATGCACCTATGTCAAGCCACCTGGAATAGAGCCCTCAATGTCGGGATCCCAAATTGGTCTCTCATTGTACTTGTCATCAAACAATCCTCCTGGATCCCAACGCCACCATGGCCAATCATCACCCAGGTCCCATCTCTTGTACTGTGTACTGCCTCTGGCTATAGTTACTACCCCATGAAGCGAAGTCTGTCAGTAAGCATCAATTCTCCATGGCTCCTATTGTGTTGTACCTCTAACTGTATAAGTTGCCCCACCAACTCCATACTAACTCATCATCTCTCTCTAGTCCAACTCTCGGTCTATGTTGAGGTCAATCCCGATATGTGGATGTCGAGCTAGTGCTACTGAAATGCTGATGGACTGTTGGTCCACAATCCATGGCCCAATGGAACATGTAACATCTCTCCCATCCAAGTGCTCCTGTCTAAATGTACTCGAGACTAAGAATGATACTCTATCATAGAATATCAACTCATCACCTCTCTACAATCTAACTTTGAACTTGATCTGATGCTAACCTTGCTCTCCTGAAGTCGAGATGGAATGTTGAATATCTATCGGCCTATGCCCCATTGCCAACGGGAATCTGTAGCATATGTCATTTCTAAGGGCCCCTGCTCTGCTATGCTCCCTATGAAGAAGATCGTACCATCAAGTGGGTACCAACTCATGATCTCCTGCCAATATAACCTAGAAGAAGAATCCCATGTAGTGACATCTACATACAGAACATGTATGGAGTGTTATCACTAGCCCATACTCACCTCACACTTCTTTATCCCGTCTTCCGACGAGATATGCCAATAGAAGAAGGCCCCTCTCTCTATAAAAGGCCAAAGTGGGTGAGATATGCTACAAGCCCCATCGATGTACTCTTGGAGAGTGCTACTCCCTAAAGGCATTGCTGCTCTCATAACTACACATGCATCTATATCGGCCCGACAATGGATTATCCACCATTTCAAATAGCTCATCCATCTCCTGGTCAGGAATTTCATACTCCTGTTGTATACTATCCTTCTGCAGAACTATCCCATCAACCTCCAACATCTCATGAGGATAAGTATCTGCAACTTCTGCCTCCCTGCTAGATTCCCATACATCCGTCTGCTCCTCACCCCTGGCTGACCCTAAAGGTAGTTATACATCCATCATAGACTTAATGTGAGCCTCCATATGGCTCTCCCCCAAAGGACTATCATGCATGATGTGCATAGCCTCCTCCTCTTCTGACTCATGCTCCATCATATGCTGCTCTGGTTGAATCGTCACAAGTAACTCATCACCCAAAGTATCTCCCGTAGAGTCCCCAGACTGCTCACCCTGCACACTAGAATATAGCTCTAGCATACTGTCATCAACTCTACATGACTTCTCTCGCTCCCAAAAGCATCCTCATAGGATCCCATGGTCTCATATGATGAAGAGTCCTCATCCTGGAATACAAAAGGAATGTCATTTTGTTCTGCCTTTGACACATCATATGCATCACTCAAGCATCAGTGATCAGGCCCCCAAGGTTCCTTGCAGATGAAGCAAAGTCCCTTCCTCCTCAGCTCATTTCTACTACTTGATCCACCAAACTAGAGCAGCTCCTCCCTAGTAAAATGTCTCATGAATAGCCCAATATTGTGCTCAATCATCCCTTGGGCTAGCTCATAAGTAGTAGGTGAGACCAACTGCACTCTCCTACAAATGCTCAACACCCTAGTTTGCAACTCTCGGCAAATGGCCTCACAGTCTCTCATACATGATGACAAGATGGACTGCATGTTTACTGATGTCTCCTAATGCTGAAGAAGCATTGGAACATCTACAGAATCAAGCCATCACATTCAAGATCATATATGATACAATATGTTCTGAATGTGACCATGCCTCCTAAAACCTCAAGCTTCTTCCCAAAGGTAGAGCCTACACTGTTTTCCAAGTCCTGAAAGGTCCCTACCATCAGTCTGAAAACTCTCCTCATAATGTCATCATTGTAAGGGGCTGTAGGGATGGCTAGTCTCATGATGTTGATGAGACAAGCTGCAACTAGAAGTGTGACCCCTCCACAAGTTTCCTCCAAGAACTTGGGTTGTATGAGAGCAAGAATACATGGTTTTAAGGCCCAAAATAATTTTCTCCCATCTGATTGTTTTACTTTGGAAAGGAGTTCATTAATTTCCTCAAGTTTGTAAATAACTCTCCATGTGATCTTCATGTTTTTCAAATATGTCCCAAGCACAAGGGTTTTGTGCCCTATCTTTGATTCTTTTTGTAGGTCCATGGATTGCCCATTTTGAAGAATGACATAGACCACTTTTGAGAAAGGTCTATTGTTTTTCTTAGGTTCTTGGTCCATAGAAACATTGTGGTTCAAAGCTTCAACGGTTGTGTTGCCATGTGGGTTTAGGAGGTATTTAAAGAACCTCATGTTTATGGAAACAATAAAAAGTTATGATAACAATGAAAGGTACCAGAAAAACACCCTACTTGCATTAATACATTGCTCATTACAATACCATGTCCCAACAGATAAATCTAGCTTCGACAAATAATTTAGGCTCTAGAAAATAAATTTGGCTCTAGCAAAATCATTTTTGCACAACATGATGAATTCATCCTAGCAAAGAAAGATATAAAAAAATGTTACCCCAAATGCAAAGGAATTATCTCTCTCAGCTCTACGCTGACTCTGGAAATTCTGCAACTGTTGGAAATGTTTGTTGTTGCCTAACTTCAAACTGTCAGTTGGGTTGCTTCTACTACTCATAAAATTATAGGAATTTTAGAAGGTGATCCTTGCCCAAAACCTAGAAATGGTTTCCTTGAATTCCAACCTTCAAAATCTGACCCTTTTTCTCATAGCTCTTGTAGTTGCTAGCTGAGTAGGGACTGTGTAAATGATTTTATTTACTACTTAGAAAATTATGGGATTTTAACCATGGACTCTACTCACAAAACCCAGAAAAACCCAGAAATGGTTTTCTCTAATTCCAACTTTCCAAATTTGTCTTTTTTTGCGTAGTGCGTATAACTGCTAGTTGAGTAGGGACTGCGTAAATGGGCTGATCTGTTGCTCGGAAAATTCCAGGATTTTAACCATAGAATCTGCTCAAAAAACCCAAAAAAATATTGGGCAAATTCTAGCTGAATGTTTTTGGCCTTCCAATATAAATTTGGCCCAACGAAATGCTCTCTAACAGCAACTCTGCACTAGCTGCTACAATGGATTGGCCAAAACACCTACATCCAGTGCTCAGAAAATTATCAAAAATTACTCCCGGACTCCTCAAGCCAATCTGACTAAAACCCAGAATGGTTTGGCCAAATCACGATCCTCCAAAATTGACCCCAATAGCCGTTGAATACATTGTCTACAAAATGATTAGCGAATTACTCAAAAACACTCCAAATGTGAAACAAATAATCCTTCTTGTACTTCCTCTATCTCCCAGCTCAAATGTTTGAGGATTTCTATTACAGGTCAATTAACCACCTCATCAGTTCAGAGGAGAAGACAAATATGGAAGGAATACAAAGACCTAAACTAAACCTACTTCTGCCAAGGTAACGCATCCCTATAACAGCACAAGAGCGTTATAACGCACCTAATCAATGAATAGGCCGTGTTAGTGGCTAGGGAAATGCTCTGTATACACTAGAGGGCAGCATTACGCGTGTTTTGAGTTTGAAATAGGAAAAACCCGCGGAGAATGATTTGAATTCCCAGCTTTTTCTCATAGGATAGTCAGTTCAAAAAGGAAACTACAAAGCACTAGTCTCTTATTGGGCCTTGCCAAAAACAACTGAACTCTCAAGGAAGGAAAAAGCATGGGAAGTTGAGGAAACATCTTGGTTTTTTCTATTTAGAACTGGTGGAAGGAGAAAGGCAATGATTTCTCTCTCCATCTCCTATAAAATGGAGCTGAAGGCTCTTGGTTCAAGGTCGAAGGATTGTCAAAGTTTTGAATACTTGTGAAGCAGAGCATTATTGTTGTAGTGTGAAGGTCAAAGATCAAAGAGGCTCATTGAGAATTTGTTGATCAAGACATCACCACATTGAGAGATAGAGAGATTGGAAGGCTGAGGAGGGCTTGGTACAACCGACGGTTGTAATCCTCCTTTTTATAAATCAATAGAACTTTATCTGTTTTTTCCATTCTATGCGTTGATATCGTTATTTTTTTTCAATCACTTATATAGCATGAGATGAATGGCTTAGATGTGCATTGTTTAATGTTTGTCATATATTAATTTAATCGATAGGAAATATATATTGCGGTAGAGATTACATGGGTGCTTTGATTGATCATAGGGTCGAGATTTGGAGTTGGTGAAGGAGGATCCCTGCTTCGCTGCTTAACACTCTCCAAAAGACTTCAATATCATCAAAGAGGTAATCTTCCATCTTATTCCATCAAGTTGTTTAACTTGATATGAACATGTATATGCCTTCTTTGTGAACTATACATCTAATCTTACTGTCTGCCTTGGGCACCGAAAAGCCCTGAGAGGGATATTAGAAAACCAACAACCCAAGCATTTTACCCTATAGCAGAATTGGCGACTCCACTGGGGATTTCCCCATAGTTTCCGGACTATCTCTTTCCCCCTTTCTTCTTTCCTCTGTTCACAAACCCTTCTGACCAATATTTATGCCCAGTGGACATTTCAAAAGCTCACAGAGTTCAATCATGTTTCTGTTTGACCATCTGAAGGACTTTACCCTGGCTAACGCTACCTCTATTGGTGTTCCAGTGCATTATAACATGAGCTCTACTTAAATACAGTGCATTAGTCTCTGGATTAACGTTGTCTTTACTCAGAGACAGTGCGTTACTCAGCCAAAATTTGATGTTCACCCCTGTGATTGTGTTTTGGTTTTAGAGTTTTTTGGCCATCAGTATCCCTCCTTCACTGAATCCTTGTGCTTGTTTACTAAGCTGGCATTTCTGTTTATTTGCTCTTATTTGAAAATTTAGTGTCATAAACATTTAATTTTTACAGAAGAAATTTTTTTTAGTTTCTTTGCATCTAGCTGAATTAATTCTGAAAATTTTAGGTAAAAGACTGTTAAGATGAGGTAAATAGATGTCTGAATCTTTAAGGTTGAACTTTGCTATTTGAATGTTAGTGCATGGATGTTGAAAAGATAATTCTCCTTGTAGAAATACTCTTCATCGAATTGAATAATTAGAGCATATTTTTGCATGGTTTCTTGAGTCAGAGTCTCATTACATTTCATACGTCCACTCCCCCTCTGCAAGACTAATAATAAGGTACACTAAGAATCAAGCGATAATAAAATCAATCACATTACCTTTTTTTTTTGAGCTCACACCAACAGTAGTTCAGGCTAGGATCTTGGGTTAGGAAAAGTGATAAAATCACCCAAGATCTCAAAACTTGACACTAGAGTCATTAACGAGCGAAATCCTACTGCACTCATATTATCGGGACCATTCCTTTACCGGAGCTCAGCACGAGACAACACTTAGGTGCACAAGAAGGTATCCCGCCTTCGATTGCATCCGATGGGTATTCTATATATTTGGGTTCCCTTCAGAGATGTCGAAACCAGATCGGGGATCTAGGTATTCTGCCCATATAGCATGTTGTCCTTGACCGTGGACCCCCCTAATGATGTTTGTGATTTGAGGTATCTTTAGTGGCCATAATTTTTAGGGACTTACACAAGGTGACTGGGACGGGCTGTCCTGGTACCTGAAACAGACGGACCCACTCTATCTTCGGTCTTTAGGAGGGTACTCGTCTTCACGAGAGTGCTTACACCTATTGTCTGAGGTTCGAGCGAGGCTCTAGAGTGACTGTAACTGTACTTTTGGCCAACCCTCTCTGTATACTATTGTGATACTGGATTTCATCACCAGCAAATGGTAGTACTCAGACATGGCACCCTATTCTCGCTGCTTGCTAATTGATTTTAGAGAGTCATTTTTTTCTTTTTTCTATTTTAGGTGTGTGGTTACTTTCATTGAGACTTTATAATACATCACAATTTATTAAAATTTGTTAAAACTAAATAGGCCACCGTGGCATCATTCGACCCACGCCATCTGTCCCAATGATAGCAAGGTCCTCTTGAGGAAGAAATGAACCTTGGTGAACCCGTGCCTTCTGCGAAAGCACAATCTCCATTGACAAACCCTGATTTGCACATAGCCTCATATCATACGGAATTTCCGGAGGGCCCTTTCACGGAAGGTGTCGTACCTCATTACAATCCTCCACTCACTGATCCGTTGGGGCCTATGATAATTCAGATTCCACCATGCCAAGACATGTCTTCAGCCGCACAAACATCCATTTCACAACCAGCATCCACAGGGTCAATGCTAATGGCAACCATCCCAAGTTCGCCACCATCCTCCCCGCCGATTTTCAGTTCTATGCCATCACTTGGTAACCCCAGTAGTCAACATATACCTAGTCCCAACCCTACGGTCATCACAACTGTAAGTAACTCATTGATTCCTTTGGGATCTACTCCTACCGTGACCAGGTTGGGACCTACGGTTGCTCCTCCCACGAGTGTGACTACTTTGGTCCCTTTTATCAACCCTTTCGGTTGGAACCCTTTGCTAAGTTCAAACCCCTTGGCAGTGTCACGAGCACGCAAATAACAGGGAACACTTCACTACCCCTACAATCATTAGGACAAACCGAACAACCTATTGTTAACACCATTCCCTTAAGTGGTTTAAATATTGGTGTAGGGTCTATGTCGTTGCCGAACTATGCAAGTATTAGCATGCCTCTAGGAAGCTCTATTGCATCCATATGGACTAACCCACCCCAACCTCCATCTGGAATGGGAGGGCACTTTTACACTGGGGGCAACCAACCATTTTCCCCATAATACAATATGCCCTATGGACAGCAACCATATATCCCTACCCCTCCACCTATAGGAAATTTTTATCAAAGTCCTCCTTATCCTACTGGTAACACATTGATGGGTGGAACCTATGGTCCACATAGTCAACCAATACTTCCTTGGTTAGATTTGGGGGCAAACCCAAAATTTCCATTTTTGGCAGCTCTAGACATTCCCGACATCTATAAACTGACTAATGACCCCATTAATCACAACCTGCTCTGGCCTCCAGTACTGCACAAGATTCCTTTTGACATGCCAAAGTTCAATGGGAAACAAGGGGGAGACCCAGCCGCACACATCACCACCTTTCATTTATGGTCTATATATAATTCCATGGTGGATGATAGTGTCAGGCTTCGAATCTTTCCCCACACCCTTACAGGCAATTCCACCAAGTGGTATATTGAATTGCCACGCGCCACCATAAACACTTTTGGCACTTTAGCGACGGAGTTTGTAAAGAACTTCCAATTACCAATTATATTTGAAACCAGAACGGAATTGTTAACCTCACTGCACCAAGACACCGCCACCCACATCTCCGATCACATTCATGAATGGAGGCGTAGGAGGAGGCTAGTCAAAGCACCAATCCTAGATCATCGTCTATCTAATTGGTTTTGTAAGTCTCTCTTACCCCACATCTCTAAAGACATAATTGGCCTATCTGGTGTAGTTACAGAAGATCACTGCATTCGTTGTGCCCAACATTTGGATTTAATCTATTCACAATCTGGTACACTATATGATTTACTCCCCAATGCCCCTAGTAACCCAAATCCTCCAGCTACTCAGAAAACCAGAGCTCACACCGACAGTCTCGTTGGCACAATCTTTGGTGTAGCCACAAAACAGTCTCGGGGGAAAACCTTCCAGCCATCCTCGGTTGCCACCGCTCCTAACCAAATGACTACTCTTCCTACCGCTGAGGTAAATTCTGTGCAAACTTCACAAAAACCTAGTGGAAAGAATAAGAAGAACAAGAAAAAGACATCTTCTTTAGAAGATTAGTTGGACAATCAAAATAATCCTAATCAGAAAAATGGTGCCAAAAACGACAAAGGGAAGAATAAACCCATGAAATTTCCTTGCAAGATCTGTGCGAAGGACCACTTGACATACAAATGTCTTCGGCTGCAGGAATGCACCGATTTTATCACAAACAAGGATTCTAGGCGAACACCTTCCGTTCTTCATAATCCTTTCCCTAATCAACAGCAACAACACCAACACATGGTTGACAACCTGCCACAACCCCAGCAACGGGGAAATGGTGGTTCACATCCTTCCGGTGAAGGATCATCCACCATTTATGGCATTAAGAGTGTTGAACTTTAAACACGAGCCAAGATTTATGGAAATCCTACCATAGACGCTCAACAACCTGGTACTAGATCAACTCCACTGCCAACTAATGATTTTCATATCGAACGGCCTACTGCTGATCCCATGATTCGTCCCCCCAAAGGGACACTTTGACGCATGACTCATAACACCTCTGCACGTGTAGGCCAAAACTACAACATTGTAGAAGATTTGGCGCAGGCACCATTAGCTATGTCTGCTCTCGAAGTATTGAAAATTTGTCCAACACAAAGGAAATCCTTGCTTTCGGCCATTGGTGGAATAGACCCCCAGGATTCCATGTTAGCTATCTTTGATATGGAAAAATATCAGACTCACATCTCGCACCAACTTGCATTCCAAGTGCAGGGTGTGTCGAAAGGGAGACCAATCCATCACACTGTCGTTGACAAAGGTGCTTCAACCTGCATTATGTCACAAGCTTGCTGGCTCGCTTTAGGTTCCCCTACCTTAACACCGTCGTCGAATTCCCTCAAAGCTTTCAATGGCCACACGTTCCTCCAAAAAGGATACCTTGCTATTTTTCCCATCACTCTGAGTGGGAAAATGGTAAACATGGACGTTGAAGTTATAGAACGCCATCTCGACTATAATCTATTGCTTGGTCGCAATTGGTCTTATGCCATGACCGCCATTGTCTCTTCGGTATTCTGACTCATCCTATTTCCATTGGATGGGAAAATAGTCACAGTCGATCAGTTATCCTTCTGCACCCCGGATTATTCCACGTTACCAAGTAGCACTGTACCCCTAATAGGAGGCTTTCATGACTCTTACGTCAGTATTGGTACCTGTCTTCTGAAGGCATCTTCCCTACTGGGTTGTTTTCCTCTCCCGCTACCAGAGATCCCAAATATGGTTGCAATGATATACACCACTTTCGATGGCTCTATCGATGCATGGATCCTTCTGGCACCTTCAGACATTGATTCCCACAGAGATCAAATGCCGCTCTCACCAGCTGAGTTGGCCTACCAAGCCATCCAAATTACATCTGAACCCTCCACTGCTATGGTTTCGACCAAAGTTACAAACCTCCCACCCATCACAATTCTTTCTAAGGATCTCCTCAATGAAGTCTTGCCTACAGATGAAGTTATTTGAGAGATCATGTCTCTAGAAGAACAACCTTGGGGAGAGTTTCACCATCGCGCTTCGATGACCAACTCGAACGTGATAAACACTAAAATCCCATCCTTTGACCAACTTGAGATGGTTCCCTCCGCTTACATGACTATTCAAACTATAGATTCAGAAGGGAAAATGGGTAATCTTTCTAAGACAATGCTCATTGATATATTGGTTAAAACGGGTATCGTGGAAAAATATTCAGATTGGAGCAAATTGCAATCCTGAGGAAATTGCACGCTTCACATCCCTTTTCAAGGAATTATGCAATGTGTTCACTTGGTCTTATGATGAAATGCCCGGCATAGATCCATCTATAGTCGAGCACGAAATCAAGATTTATGACAATGCCAAACCAATTCGACAGCGCCTCAAACCTGTCCACCCGTGCAAAGTTTTCGCCATCAAAATTGAGGTAGAAAAAATTTTAAACGTTGGTTTCATCTATCCCGTTCCTTTGATAGAATGGGTTTCCAATCCGGTTCCCATAGATAAAAAACAAGGCACCATTCGATTTTGTGTTGAATATCACGATCTGAACGCCGCTTTTCCCAAAGAAAATTATCATATGTCATTCATAGATCAGATTCTCGATGATTGTGCCGAATGCGAATCTTTTTCCTTCATGGATGGATTCTCGGGCAATAACCAGATTGCGATCAAAAAAGAAGACCAGCATAAAACTGCCTTCATCTGTCCTTGGGGCACATTTTCATATCGTAAACTCCCATTTGGTCTGAATAATGTTGGAGAAACTTTTCAGCGGGCTATGGACTACGCTTTCCATGACATTCGACATATTGTACAGGCTTACTTGGATGACCTTCCAGCCCATTCCAAGAAATGACCTGATCACCTTGCTCATCTGAAAGAAATTTTTTCTAGGTGTAGATTCTACAATATACATCTGAATCCTCATAAGTACATATTCATGGTCGAGTTCGAGCGTCTGTTAGGTTTCATTTTCTCCAAGCACGGGATTAGGGTTGATCCCGATAAGGTTAAAGAAATTATTGAATTGCTGACACCACAATCCATCCTCCACCGAGCATTCTTTTATGGTATTTTTTCTTGCTCGTTAATTCGAAAAACCTTGAGTCCTCTTCTTCGGGCTCGTTAAACTTATAGGAAGAAGCTCCGAGAATTCTTTTTACGGTATTTTTCTTGCTCGTTAATCCAAAAAACCTCGAGTTCTCTTCTTTGGACTCGTTAAACTTATACGAAGTCGATTCCGAGCATTCTTTTTACGGTATTTTTCTTGCTCATTAATCCGAAAAACCTCAATTTCTCTTCTTCAAACTCGTTAAACTTATACGAAGTCGATTTCAAGCGTTCTTTTTATGGTCTTTTTCTTACTTGTTAATCAGAAAAACCTGGATTTTTCTTCTTCAAACTCGTTAAAACTAATATGAAGAAGAACTGAGCTTTCTTTTTAGGGACCTTTTTCTAGCTCATAAAACTGAAAAAACCCTGAGTTGCCTTTTTCGGGCTCGCTAAAATACCACGACAAAGATTAAAAAGCCATTCTCTTCCTCTTTTTCAAAGCTCTTTAAACCGAAAAAGTAACCAAGTTTTCTCTGCGTGACTCGTTAAAATTTCACGGAGAGCACCGAGTTTTCTCCGCGTGACTCGTTAAAATTTCACAGATAGCACCGAGTTTTTGTTCGTTGGACTCGTTAAAATTTCACAAACAGTACTGAGCTTAATTTTTCTCCTTGTACTCATAACAAAATGAGGTAGACGTCCATCGAACATAGATTTCTCACTTTTCCGGCTTCGATGGACTAACTCATGGAAAATAAACTATTTCGGGCTTACTATTCTCCCTTTTTCGTGCCCAGTTATCAAAACATGACAAAGGTACCCCATAGAGTTGTCTTTGAAGACATTTTCCAGACTCTCTAAACATGAAAAATTCACCAAGTTTACTCATCTGGACTCGTTAAACCTAATCAGACGGGGCACGGAGTTGTCTTTTACGATATTTTTCAGACTCTCTAAATAAGAAAAATTCACCGAGTTTACTCGTCTAGACTCGTTAAACCTAATCAAACGGGGAAAAATTTGGAAAAAATGGATACTACCTCTATTATATTTCAGAAAGGTCGATTTGGCAGCAAAAATCTTGAACATGGCACTTCCCAGAAAACTCTTTCGCAGTTAGCCGAACCCTACCATCTATGAGTATTATCCTTCATCTCCCAATGTTCCTACACCAGTAAAATCCTAAAAAACTCTTTGTTGGTCATTAAGCCTCAGCTGCATAATACCCTGTTACAGTGCCTTCTATTGTTCAAGCAGATCTCGCTATATACTACTCCTTTTATCAACCAAACCGCTCATTATGCCAAAAATTATTTGTCGTCAGACATCCCCATTTTCTCTTCATTATCTCCATCAAAAACAAAATCATTTGGTTTTCGTTTCGTGTTGACCGATGTAGGACGCCTCAATTCCTACCTTTCAACGGATCTCTTCCTATCGACTGCAACATCTTACCTAGGAAGTTGATCCAGAAAACCATCAGTACCTAGATCCTTGCAGACATCAGTGGCAGGTAGTCTTGTGTTTGATTAGGATTCTTCATCATTGGCTCCTGATCGAATGATTCTATGAGTGTTCGACTTCAACTCTTTTTATTCACACTCACTAGATTGTATTGTGCATCTTAGGGACCATCATCATTATCGATGGCCGCCTTCGCGTCTATTAACAGTTTTCATTATCAATTGGTAATCAGACGATTTCTCACATGTTCGATGGCAGCTCCTTCATTCACATATTAAGAAATATGCAATTTAAGTGAAGCGGTGGTCAAGACCTTGGGGCCAAGGTAACATCATTAAAGCTATGTTCCCTCCCCCAAGTTGCAATATTATTTATGGAGATAGCTTCTTCAACCTGATCCTGTTATGACAGACACTTCCACATTGTGCTTATTGGTGGAAATATTCTTCATATCTCTGCTCTAGAGAAATCATGTTGATTACGCTACTGAGCATGGGAATGCCCGACTCAAGGCAGATACTATATTTTCTTACATATATTATTGTTTCATGTTTTCCTCAGTCTTTCAATCTCTTTATCTCTACTACACATTATAAAGTATTTCGGCCATCGTCTTCATCTCTAACCTAACACTTTAGGGGGCATATGTTATAGGTCAAATAACCTCCTCATCAGCTCATAGGAGAAGACAAATATGGAAGGAATACAAAGACCTAAACTAAACCTACTTCTGCCAAGGTAACACATCCCTATAATAGCACAAGAGCGTTATAACGCACCTGATCAATGAATAGGCTGCGTTAATGGCTAGGGCAACGCTTTGTATACACTATAGGGCAGCGTTACCCGTGTTTTGAGTTTAAAACAGGAAAAACCCATGAAGAATGATTTGAATTCCCAACTTTTTATCATAGGAGAGTCAGTACAAAAAGGAAACTGCAAAGCACTAGTCTCTTATTAGGCCTTGGCAAAAACAACTGAACTCTCAAGGAAGGCAAAAGCATGGGAAGTTGAGGAAACATCTTGGTTTTTTCTATTTAGAACTGGTGGAAGGAGAAAGGCAATGATTGCTCTCTCCATCTCCTATAAAATGGAGTTGAAGGCTCTTGGTTCAATGTCGAAGGATTTTCAAATTTTTGAATACTTGTGAAGCAGAAAATTATTGTTGTAGTGTGAAGGTCAAAGATCAAAGAGGTTCATTGAGAACTTGTTGATCAAGACATCACCACATTGAGAGATAGACAGATTGGAAGGATGAGGAGGGCTTGGTACAACCGACGGTTTTAATCCTCCTTTTTATAAATCAATAGAACTGTATCTGTTTTTTCCATTCTATGCGTTGATATCTTTATTATTTTTCAATTACTTATATAGCATGAGATGAATGGCTTAGATGCACATTGTTTAATGTTTGTCATATATTAACTTAATCGATAGGAAATATATATTGCAGTAGAGATTACACGGGTGCTTTGATTTATCACAGGGTCGAGATTTGGATCTGGTGAAGGAGGATCCCTGCTTCGCTTCTTAATGCTCTCCAAAAGACTTCAAGATCATCAAAGAGGTAATCTTCCATATTATTCCATAAATTTGTTTAAGTTGATATGAACATGTATATGCCTTCTTTTTGAACTATACAGTTAATCTTACTGTCTACCTCAAGCACCAGAAAGCCCTGAGAGGGGTATTAGAAAACCAACAACCCAAGAATTTTACCCTATAGCACTTTCCTCTACAACTAGGCTCAACTCTCCTCCTTTAAGCTAGCCTATAGACTGTCACATTGCTCCAGAGATAGAATATCAATCTCAGCCCTTAGAGGTTTGCCTATAGATTAAAATCTAATGGGCCTTGCAACCAAGAACAGACACAAGAACAAATCTGCGTCCTCCAAAAATACGCACTCCAAACTGAGGCAAAAAAATGTAGAAGCTGAAGATAAACATCTTGAACATCCAAGATCGGAATCAATGGTGCAATAATGCATGAAAAAGTAATAAATCTTCGATCTTATTCTAAATTTGATGTGCAGTAAAACCCTTGAACTTGGATTTTCCGGTAATTTGGAAAGTAAACCCTCAGCCTGGCAAGATCACCAGCTTTGATACCACTGTAATATCCCCAAATGGATATTTTGACTAAATTTGCATAAATTCACTTAAACCCCAAAGTTTTCGTTAAATCAACATGCATTTAACAGAAAATTGCCATGTAAAATAAGCATACAAGTACATGCAAATCCATAACACCATAATGCATGAAATAACTCAGCTTTATTATTATATAATGGGGTTACATGTCGAAATGAGAGATAGCTAGGATAATTGTAATATAAATGGCCTCAATAAAATCTGTTGCACTGCGTTGGCCTGCAAAACTGAATTTCTACACTCTCCCTTTGGCAACAGCTACCACTGAATCCACTGAAGCACCCATTGAAGATCTGAATGATCCTCACTGCAATATCTCTAAAGCTCTGCGAAACTTCTGAATGAAGTCTCCTCAAAGGGAGTTGGGTTTCCATCTAACACTCACAAATCACTCGAGGGTTTATTTCCTGGGGCTACCAATAGAGTAGAGAACCAAGTTCTTAAACCTCCCATACAAGAAAGTGATTTAATCCAAGATATCTCCAAATGACCTCCACTTCTCCTTTTATAGATCTCATGGATAGATCTCCAATCCTCTAGAAGCATCTTATTTTTATTATTTTATTATTATTCTAGAAGATTCTCCATTGACTCTATCAAAGTGACTTTAATTTAATTATATTTCACTTAAGTCACTTTTGGCCCCTTTTCCTCTAAATATTATTTTTCCTTTAATTAAATGACTAATTAAAGTCATTTTTAATTAAGGAAAATAGTATATCGCCCATGGTACTATCTCTGGCCAATATAAGTCACTTCACAACATCCCATCCTGAAGATCTCCTCATTGAGGATCCAACGAGCTATTACGCTAAGGTGTTCTATCATGTATTCCTCCCAGAATACCACCTTGAGCGTAATTACTTGAGTTAAGCCCAAAAATAACTCAGTTTTCTAAAAGTTCTTAGAATGCACCGGAATGAAAGCAAACTATGTGGATGATGGAATATATAAAGAGAATGCCATCGGTCCTCATAGAAACTCCTCAAAACTCCTCCAAAAATCCCCTAAGCCCATTGATGATACCAACCTTTATCTGTGACCTATCTGCTCCCAACTCTAAAAGTCCACCCTAACCCTGTCATAGGTGATACCAAAAAAAGGAATATTACCAAGTGCACTGGGTTTCCTGATGTATGCAATGGTTTGTAATATACCAGACATTGCACATGTAGTGGGAGTATGGAGCACATTTATGTCAAAACGAGGGAAGGAGAATTGGACAACTCTAATGTGGGTTTTTAGATATTTTCGTGGCACTAGTGATTATGGTATGTGCTACTAAGGAAGACCAAGATTGGACAAAGTTTTGGATATTCGTGGATTTTTTTATGCAAATTGGTAGTATATCTGGATCAAATAATATCTACAAGTTGGTATGTGTTTAGCCTATTTCGAGGTGCAGTCATTTGGATGAGTAAAAGGCAGTCTTTAGTGGATCTTTCAACTACAAAGGCAGAATAATAGGTAGCCACTCATGCAAGCAAGGAAGAATTTTGGTTGTAGAGATTGTGTTCAAGTATGGGGTTGGTGTAGCGAGCTATAAGGATAGACTGTGATAGGCAAAATGAAATTTTATTGGCTAATAAACCTACTTATCATTCAAATACAAGCTTGATGTTCAGTATCACTTTGTGAGAGATATGGTTGAGGATAAAAAGGTGTTGTTACTAAAGGTGGACACTTTGAATAATGTTGTAGATGTATTGACGAAGTTTGTGAGCACTGAGAATTTCACTTGGTGTAGAGAAAAAAATTGGTGTTGCAAGATTTGGACCAATGACGAAGCTCCAATTTGGCCCCCTATGGAAATAAAACAACAAGTGGGAGAATTTTGGGTGTGTGTTATATTCTTTCCATGACTAGCCTCAGGCGAGAAAAAAAATTGGACCCTATATTAGGTGGGTGAACTTGCCTATGGTTATGTGCATGGGTTTGCACATGGTTTTGGGCATGATGGTTTTCTTCCCATCGTATCTGGTAGATCAAGTCAAGGGAACTAGTGTTATGTTCTAATCCAGGGTTAATGGATTGGGGTTTATGAATGCTTCAGCATGTACATATATGTTTTCTAACATTGAAAGGAATATAATAAAACCTAAGTTGGTAGTCCCGGTTTTGGGAGAGGGGAAAATATTTGTTTATATAAATTTTATGTTTTATGCTCTTGCTATTGTTTTATTTTATGTTTTAAGAGTTCGTTTGCAAATAATTTTTGTACAAGGCTAAAACCTATATTTGGTATATGAGTTCTTTTGGATTCAAAGGGATGCCTTTGTTGTTGAGGGGTTTCTTGTTCGGGTCTATGGTAGACCTTGTTCATTGGGAAATATTCGGGATCGATTCTTAGGGTGAAATAAGATGGTGAGAAGTGAAAATATAGATATCGATAAATTTAATGGTTAGAGTTTTGAGTTGTGGAAGCTCAAGATGGAGGATTTGTCGGTGGATAAAGATTAGTGGATCACGGTATATTTGGGTACTAAACCAACGGCAATGTCAAATGAAGACTGGGTGAAGTTGGATTGGAAGTCAAAGAGCACAATGTAGTTGTGTATCTTATATTTGGGATTGTTGAATGTATATGGGGAAGCTATGACGAAGGATTTGTGGGACAAGTTAGGGACTTTGTACCATTCTAAGTCTCTTGTGAATAAATTTTTCCTACGGAAAAATTTGTATAACTTGGGGATAAAGGATGGAGACTCGGTAACAGAGCATCTGTCCACATTCAATACTGTGGTAAATTAGTTTTCATATATTGATATTAAAATCTTCAATGAAGATAAGTGCATCATTTTGTTGTGTTCTCTACCAGATTCGTGGGATATTC
Source organism: Pinus albicaulis (assembly GCA_034641835.2). NCBI lineage: Eukaryota > Viridiplantae > Streptophyta > Pinopsida > Pinales > Pinaceae > Pinus > Pinus albicaulis. Next base: position 518,357 of record JAXQQM020063519.1, on the reverse strand, counting down.
TGGTTGTTGCAATATGTAGCAATACAACAACCTTGAATTTTGATGAAATTGTCTCAGCCTTGCTGTCGAAGGAAATGAGACGGAAAAATATGGAGGGCAAGAATGGATATGCCTTGTCTATATGTAGAAGGTCCCATAATAGAGAAAAAAAAATTTCTCATGTGGGTTATCCAAATCTAGAGGGGGATCTAAATATCCAGGAAATCCTATAAAGGTGTGCTAGAAATGCGAAAAGGAAGGGAACTTCTAAAAGGAATATAGATCTAAAGGCCTTAAGAAAGGAAATGGATCTAATGATTCTCCTTTTGCAGAGGTCAAAACCACCTCAGATGAAGGTGGGGATGTGTATTTTGATTCTTCTTCAAATACACATGTAGATCATGAGGCAAGGTTGATTGAATCAGGTGAATATTTTTACCTCACTCCCCAAAGGGAGTGGTTTTGCAAGTATGATAAGTATGATGGTGGTGATGTCTTCTTAGGGCCTGATAGGAAGGTCAGAATCATCAGACGCAGAAAATTCAAGCTGAAGTTGCAAGGTGGAAGGATTAGAATACTTCTTGGTATTCTGCATATTCCTGCTTTAGCTAGAAATTTTATTTCTTTAAGAAAGATGGATAATGCAGGTGTAAAAATAGTGTTCAAGAAAGATACTTGCAAGATGGTTCAGGGAGCACTAGTATTTATGTGGGGAGTTCGGATTGGAACTTTGTACATGCTTATGGGTACCATTGTTATTGATGGGTGCAACAGTTATGTTGCTCCTCAAAGTGGAGCAGAAAGCATAATGGTATTTTTAGAAAAGACCACGTCATGACATCAAAGGCTTGGACATATTGGAGAGAAGGGCCTTCGAATATTTCATGGTAATGGTATGGTATAATTTATATCTAATTGATCTCTAGATTTATTTTGTATATGGGAAGCAGAATCGGGTGAGTTTCACTCTGGTGTTAAGAGGGCGAACAAGATATTAAAGCTTGTGCACAGATATGTGTTTGGACCTGTGTCAGTTCCATCATTGGGTAAGTCAGTGTACTATGTGTAATTTATAGATGACTTCTCAAGGAATACATGGATATATTTCCTAAGGAATAAATTTGAATTCTTTGACAAATTTAAAGAATTTAAGGCATGGTGGAAAACCATACAGAGAAGAAGATAAAGGTGTTGAGGACAGATAATGGATAAGAATTCTTCAAGAAGTAATTTGAAGAGTTTTTTAAGAAGTGTGGTATAGGATGGGAGAATACTATTCCATACACACCTCAAAAAAATGGAGTTGCAAAAAGAATTAATAGGACATAGATTGTAATGTTCCCACTTAGCCTTAGCTAAGAGGAACATTCAATTTTGTTTTAATTTATGTTTCATAAATAAATGAATAAAGGATGACATGTAAAAACTCCTAAAAATTTTGAATAAATCAATGCCCATGTAAACAAAGACAAATCACGGCTATGTAAATAATCACTTGCAGGTGTGAAAGAGGTTTGGGCTAAAGACTGGGTCAACCTTGACCAAATCAACAGCGTTGTCTAGGTTCATTGCATCTCCAAAAGGGACAGCGCATTTTTAGAAGGGAGCCTCTAATGTGAAAAGGGCTAACTCATCAAGATGTTTTAGGGTTTGCAAGAGCTTTCTCATCTTATAAAAGGAAATGGAGAGCAGCAAGAGAGGGTTGTTGATAGATCATATTTATGAGTATTTGTCTGCTTAGACAAATACCATTCTCTGTTGTTGAGTGGAGGATTGTATCTAGAATTCCTATGTAGGAGTTTCACCTCTTCCTTTGATGATTCAAGGAGGAAAGTTTGCTTAATTGAACCATTATTAGGCTTGAGGCCAAGCTCCTACTTACATTGGCAGCGCTGATCCATTGAGGGTTTTGCTGTCTCTGCAAGCTGCAGCAAGTGGTGATCTAGATTTTCAGAGATCTAGTGTATTTTGAGAGCCTCTCTCCATGGAGTGGGTCCTTTGACCTCCTAGAAGGGTGTATCATTTCTTTTTTCTTCAGATCTGTACTTCTACAATGTTTATCTATGACATTTGAGCCACAGCGTTGTCTATGTTGGAAGACTGTGTTATTTTGTTGTAGATCTTTTTATGGTGTTTTCTCAAAGTTTAGATCAGAGATCCTTAGTGCTGGGGTTTGCCTTCCACTAGGTAATCCATGGATTAGCTTGCTGATCTATGTTCTATTTAGATCTGATCCATTGTAATGAAATTTTATATTCATAAATTTACTGCAGCAGTTTCTAGATCTGCATCTTGTTTCTCAGATCTACTCTTATTCATGCATGCTTTTGACAAAGTTCCAAGTGGATCTTGAAGAGAAAACTATATAGTTTCTAGATATGATATAGATATGATGTTTCATCCACAGATCTGTCCTAGATCTGATTTGTAACTTCCAGCTACTGAAGCTCCCCAAAAATAACGTTGTTGAAGCATTCCTGCTCTCTTTTCTGAAGATTTATTGTTGTATTGGCTCATGCATTATACTGTGTAATGAAAGGTATTTATCATAATGTTTATTTAATACTATAAGATTGAAACATAAGTCTCCTTTCTGATCTCCTTTGAACATCTGCTAAAACTACGCAATTCCTGAAGCAGTGCTTGCATTTTGCTGCAGCCTTCCTCTTTGGGTACTTTTTAGCTAGTCTAATTTTTGGGAGATTTGTTTAAATAGTCTAAACTAATTTTTTTCTGATAAAATTACATATATAAGTCACATACAGCATAAATGAGGGGAAACAAGCCCTGATCTATGTTATTTTTGCACATTTTTAGTTATAAAACGTTTTCCTTGAGCACCTTGTTGAAATTCCTGAAAAAGGGATTATTCCAAGTTCTATAGACAGAGTCTGCAGATGGCCAGGTAGCCTCTGGATCTCATCCTTTATTTTTAAAGGTTACATATCCATTAAATTCCCCTACATTCAATCTCTGGAATAGAATCTTGATATTCCTGAAAAGGGGATATTACAGTGGTATCAGAGCTCCACTCTTAGCACAGCCTGTGCTTACCATTGGAGAGCCAGTCATGCTGCATTGCGAAGATGAGGATGCTCCCACTGAGAGGGAGAGGAGGTACCAAATAGAATTCATAGAAAGTATGACTACACCACTGTTGATCTTGATAAGGGTCAAGATAAGGGGAAAGCCCATAAATCTGTGAATGATAAAGATAAGGAAGCAGAGGGGTTTGCAAAAACTCTCTTGGAGGCTATGCAAGATCTATCCAAGGAGATAAAGGAGATGAGGGTAGATAGAATGAGGGAATCCCTTGGGAGATTCCATCAAGGACAAAGTTCTGACATGTCTCATTTTGGGACTGGTCAACCTGTGAGCTTGCCACAAGCCCCATAGGCCTCACAACGCTCTACCATCCCTACCTTCTTGGCTGTAGAGAATGAAGGACTGCAAGAGCCAACCTCCCTGGAAGGGTACTTTGTAGAATATGACTCACAAATTTAGAGGTTCAAGGATAAATTGAGCTTCCAAGACTTTTTTCATCTCAAGGACAGAAGGAGACCATGGTAGTAGTACAGATATGGCGGTTTCTTCTAGGGGAGACACCATACTATGGGCAGGTTATTTTTGCTCAATTTCGATGGAACATCCTCTTTTTCTACCAAAGCATGGGTGGAAAAGTTTGACATCTATTTCTAGTTGAATAAAATGCCCGAAGTAGAAGCCATCAAGATTGTTGTGTTTCATTTTGAGGGAGAAGCCCACAACTGGTGGTTTCATGGACTATCTACATTGGGACACAGAAATGTGTCTACATATGCTGAGTTCACTAGGATACTAGTGGAGAGATTTTATAGGAAATATCCAGAGGCCCCTTTTATAAGCCTGGCAAAGCTGAAGCAGATAAGAGATGTAGAGGCCTATATCTCTGAATTTCTGAGATTGTCGATAATGGTCCCTGATCTATCTGTAGTAAGGAGAGTCTACATGTTCATTGATGGCCTGGAGGAACCTTTGCATGGGTTTATTAATTCTACCAAGCCCATCACTTTTCATGATTCCATTGAGAGATCTAGAGATCTCCAAGATGCCTTGCCAAGAGCAAAGGAAACCTTCCAAAGAAAAGCCCCTCATTCCTCTAAGGGGAAGGAAGGGAAAGCTGCTCCACCCAAGGAGATATCACTGAAGAAGCCTCTTGACCTTGATCTCTGGAGGGATTTGAGGAAAAAGAGATTATGTTTCACTTTTCAAGATCCATGGGTACCGAGACATAGATGTGCTGCTGGAAGCGCACACTATATAGAAGTCTTCTCAAATTTGGAGGAGGAGGATGGGAATGAAGGACCTATGAGGGATCACAGCGTTGGTGATTATGAGGAGGAAGATCAATCACCATCCAGAGGTGAAGAGGGAGCATTTGCTCCAACAAGTGGGACTCTTGCTTCTTTGAGAGCAGTGCCCAAATATTTGACCCTAAGAGTACAAGGTTCAGTCATGAACCAGAGAGTGTCTATTTTGATTGACAGTAGGGCAACCCACAACTTTATTGATGCTCACCTTGTGCAGAGGAGAGGCATCCCCACTAATAATTTTGATGGGTTCTTTTTTTTTGTCTCAGGAGATAGAACAATGCAGTGCATGCAATATATTCCATCACTTTCTGTCACTATGGGGTCCTACACCTTGGTGGATCACTTCTTTGTAGTTGACATACCAGACACCAATATCATCTTGGGTGTCTAGTGGTTGATTACCTTGGGGAAGGTCACCACTGATTGGAAGGCCTTGCAAATGGAGTGGGTGGACTTGAAGAGTGGGAAACCACAAATAATTCAAGGCATGCACACTTACCCTGCACCTGATGTTTCCACACAAACAACAGAGATGGATTTGTGTAGTGGAAACAAGGATCCCACGGTTCCTTCTCTCATGTTTATCAGAATGTGGCAAGGTACATTCCTACCCCATGGAAAGCCCTTTGGAATTCCATTAGATTCTGATCATGTGGGGGAATCCTCACAAAGTTCTGCTCCAAACATAGACCAAGCAAGGAGTGGAGCAATGGAAGAGAAAGCCACAGCACTGTGGGAGGAAGGAAAGGGGAGGATCAGCCTTCCCACAAAAAATTTTGGCATTTGTAATGTTAAAGAAACAATCAGCAACAAGACAAGCACCACATAGATGCATCAGCAATGCTATCCTTGTTGATCTGTGTAGATCCATATTGGAGATCTCAACTCCTTGTGGAGTACTCCTAAGATCTGCACACCGAGATGATATTAGATGGCATGAAGCAAGGAGGAGGCGATTTGGTCCATGAAGGGGTCATCTATCATCTTGGTAAATTATTCTTGTCTCAAGCCTCCAAGCTTAAGCAAGAGATACTACAAAGAGCCCACAAAGAGTTCCTTTCCATCTATATGCAGTCAGCAAAGATCTACTCCCTAATCATGAGGAATTTTGATTGGGAGGGTATGAAGGAAGAACTACATCAACACTATGATTGTGAGGAACTACATCAGCACTTACAAGAGTGCAATAGTTATGAGGAGATGAGGCAGCCAAAGGACTCTATGCAAAAGAAATTTCAGCCATCTCTTCCTTCTCTTAAAAGAGGAGGAATGCCCATGCCTAACTCCATGTGTGTGGGAGACTTGAATGGTAAAGAATCTAATCTTAAGGAGCATGTTTATTTTTCTAATTTGACGCATTCTCTTACCATATGTATGCAGGTCATGGCTCCTACAGGGAGTGATATTACATGTAGATCTCATGGCATTGATGAGGCCAATAAAGATTCTAAAATTGGCCACTCCCTTGAGGTGCAAAGGGAGATTCACTATCATGATGGGTGCTTCCCAAAGGCACCTAACTTGGGCATCACTTTCAGCCATGTCAAAGTGATCCATGTAGCAAATATGTGGTGGAAGTATCACCTACCACACTCAGATCTACTAAAAACAATGAGTGCACTGCATGGGTACCTTATGTGGGAATGTGACCCACCTCCTCAAGTGCAAATTTCAATTTGCAAATATGTGATTTTGCTTCCATACATAGATGATATATTGGTATTGTTTATGGGTTGGTATGGGAAAAAAGTGGCCAGTGTATATGTACCACATGGGATGGAACTTTATCTTGTACTTCATGATACATGTTTTAGATGTGACATTGCTTCACCCATGTTTATTTCTGTTGAGTTTTACACTTATGAAGGGATAGACTATGCCCCTATCATGTTAGCATTGGAGGAGCAATTTCTGATGTATTGGGTTGGTGATCACTTGGTCCATGATGAAAGTTGGATCCTTGATGGTGCCATCAATGGAGAAGGAGAAGAACTACAGCTCTTAGCCTATCAGTTGCTTGAGGACAAGCAACATTTTGGAGGGGAGGACTGTAATGTTCCCACTTAGCCTTAGCTAAGAGGAACATTAAATTTTGTTTTAATTTATGTTTCATAAATAATGAATAAAGGAGGACATGTAAAAACTCGTAAAAAGTATGAATTAATCAATGCCCATGTAAACAAAGACAAATCAGGGCTATGTAAATATTCACTTGCAGGTGTGAAAGAGGTTTGGGCTAAAGACTGGGTCAACCTTGACCAAATCAACAGTGTTGTCTAGGTTCATTGCATCTCCAAAATGGACAGTGCAGTTCTAGAAGGGAGCCTCTAATGTGAAAAGGGCTAACTCATCAAGATGGTTTAGGGTTTGCAAGAGCTTTCTCATCTTATAAAAGGAAATGGAGGGCAGCAAGAGAGGGTTGTTGATAGATCATATTTTTGAGTATTTGTCTACTTAGACAAATACCATTCTCTGCTGTTAAGTGGAGGATTGTATCTGGAATTCCTATGCAGGAGTTTCACCTCTTCTTTTCATGATTCAAGGAGGAAATTTTGCTAAATTTAACCACTATTAGGCTTGAGGCCAAGTTCCTACTTACATTGGCAGCGCTGATCCATTGAGGGTTTTGCTGTCTCTGCAAGCTGTAGCAAGTGGTGATCTAGATCTACAGAGATCTAGTGTATTTTGAGAGCCTCTCTCCATGGAGTGGGTCCTTTGACCTCCTGGAAGGTTGCATAATTTCTTTATGCTTCAGATCTATACTTCTACAATGTTTATCTATTACATTTGAGCCACAACGCTGTCTATGTTGGAAGACTGCGTTATTTTGTTGTAGATGTTTTTATGGTGTTTGCTCAAAGTTTAGATCAGAGATCCTTAGTGCTGGGGTTTGCCTTCCACTAGGTGATCCATGGATTAGCTTTCTGATCTATGTTCTATTCAGATCTGATCCATTGTAATGAAATGTTATATTCAGAAATTTATTGCAGCAATTTCCAGATCTGCATCTTGTTTCTCAGATCTACTCTTGTTCATGCATGCTTTTGACAAAATTCCAAGTGGATCTTGAAGAGAAAACTATATATTTTACAAATCTGATATATATCTAATTTTTAATCCACAGATCTATCCTAGATTTGAGTTGTAACTTCCATCTATTGAAGCTCCCCAAAAATAAAGTTGTTGAAGCATTTCTGCAAATATACTTGTGTTCCTGCTCTCTTTTCTAAATATTTATTGTTGTATTGGCTCATGCATTCTATTGTGTAATGAAAGGGCTTTATCATAATGTTTCTTTGCTACTATAATACTGAAACATAAGTCTCCTTGCTGATCTCCTCTAAACATCTGCTAAAACTGTGCAATTCCTGAAGCAGTGCTTGCATTTTGCTACAGCCTTCCTCTTTGGGTGCTTTTTAGCTAGTCTACTTTTTGGGAGATCTGTTTAAATAGTCTAAACTGATTTTTTTTCTGATGAAATTCCATATATAAGTCACATACATCATAAATGAGGGGAAACAATCCCTGATCTATGTTATTTTTTCACAGTTTTACTTATACAACGTTTTCCTTGAGAACCTTGTTGAAATTCCTGAAAAAGGGATTATTCCAAGTTCTATAGACAGAGTCTGTAGATGGCCAAGTAGCCTCTAGATCTCATCCTTTATTTTTAAAGGTGACATATCCAGTAAATTCCCCTGCAGTCAATCTCTGGAATAGAATCTTGATATTCCTGAAAAGGGGATATTACATAGATGGAAAAGGAAAGAAGCATGCTTTGTGGTACTGGGTTAGGACGGAATTTTTGGGCAGAGACAGTGGAGACCGCATGCTACCTGTTTAACTGTAATATTCATAATTAGCTTTCATCTAGTTGGAATATTATTTTTTGCTTTTGTTAATAAATATATGAATAAGAGGGTAAATAGACCCATAAATCTCTTTAGTATGAATAAAACCACTTCTAATGTGAATGTAGATCATTGTATCAGCTGAATAGAGAACTTTTGGGTGTGAATAGGGGCTAAATCATGTGGATAGGGTCAAGGTTTACCAAATCAACAGTGTTGTGATGGAGGTAGTGGAGAGTTATTGGAGGACAGTGCAATTAAGATGGAGGAGTGTATGCATGAGGGTATCATCTTTAATGAGTGGGACCAAGGGTGAGGAAGCTCACCAAGAATATAAGGAAGGGGATGGCAACCATAGAAGGCATTCTAATTATTTTTTATGTCTTGGTAGTTTATTAATTTCTTCACTCTTCAACTATATAGCAGAGTATGTTGTGCTATTTAGCATAAGGGTGTTTCCAAGCAGAAATCCCACCCTCATCCTCGGGGGACTTCGAGTGCCCACTCAAGAGAGGTTCATTGAGCTTCATTTCCACTTTCTAGAATTAGGCTAAGCTTTATCCATCATTCACAGCATAGTCTCATTCAAGATTGTGTTGTTTTACAGGGCAGTAGCAGTGGAGGGTTGATAGACCCAGTTTCTGCGGTTGTTTTCAAGTGAGGGGAGCAACCCTTCATCTGAGAGGCTAGCAAGGAATTTCCTTGAGAATTATTCCAACATCTCACATCAAGCTAAGCACCAGCCATCATCTACAATGTAGTCTCCTTCAAAAACTATGTTATTTTGCAGGGCAGTTTCATTGGAGGGTCGAATACCCAAGTTCTTGACCTTGTTTTCTAGTGAGGGGAGTAGCCCTTCATCCGGAAAGTCAATGAGGAGGGGTATCAGCCATTTTCACATAATATCGACCACCGCCCTACAATTTTCCAACTACAAATATTTATTCATCCCTGGGGTTGCATTTTTCATTTTTTGTTTTTCCGGAAACCCCTTCTGGGTTGTATTAGGAGTGTGCTAGAAATCCTAGATCTCTGATCCTAACATTTTATAAGCACTATATCAGAAAATCCATGTACTTTCATTTACAGCAACATTCAATCCCAGCAAAAACCACATTTTCATAGCCTTCGACATTTTGTATAGCATTTTTTCTTCATATTTCATGTACTAGGTCCTCAGAGGCTTGTTTTGCCTAGCTTGAGTGTCTTTTTCCTCAAGCTCTTATACACACTTTCTGCTATAATGTCTAATAAAATGGCTCTATGATCTGCTCTTATTCGATGTGTTGATATTTCACTGCATTTTCTAGTTTTATGTCCTATATTCCTATTTTTCCTAATTTGGAATATTACAATGGTATCAGAGCATAATCTTGGCTCAGCCTGTGGGGCACTACATTTATAAATCTGGAGCAATGGATGGAAGAGAGTTTCCAAAACTTCTTCTCCAAAATATGTAGGATATTTCCAGAGAAATCAAGGAGATGAGGATGGAAAGACATAAAGAGACCCCAAGAAGGTCTCAGCATGGAGAGAGTTCTAGCACCTCACATTATTTGTGTGAGAAATCAGAATTATAGCTAGTTCCACAATGCTCCACCATGCCTACATTCTTAGAAATAGGAAATGAGGTAGGAGGAACACAAAAGGAGGAAACTCTTGGTGATTATCTCCTAGAATATGAATCTCAATCTCAGAGTTTCAAAGAGCATCTAAACTTCTAAGGTTTGTGTCATATCAAGGATAATAAAAGACCCAGTAATCACAATATAGGTAGAGGGTGCATGCAGAACAATGGTCTGCAACATAGTTTGGGTAGATTCTTTTTGCCTGATTTTGATAGGTCATGTTAGCCCCCTATAAATTCCTTGACAAGCAAGCAAGGGGATAATTTTTTTTATGAGCCTTCAAAGAATGCATTTGTCCTGAAAAACACATCATCCTTGAAGCCTTTTCATGCCCTCTACCCTTCGATGATTTCCCTTTGCTGTTCTTAAGTCAATAAGCCTCACTATTTGTAAAAAAATTGTGCTCCAAAAGGCCTTCATTTGCCCCTTGTACCCCTACAGAATTCTCCATTTCATCCCTTTTTCCCTGTTTTCAAAGCCTCCCTTTCACCCCAAAATCTCTCCCCTAGTCCTTCTAAACCTTCCCAAAAATCCCCTCTAGACCATACACACCCCCTTTGTTTGGATTAAAAACCCTTATTCCCTCTATCGTTACCCTTTCCTACCCTCAAATTGCATTAAAATGGGCCAAAAACCCACATTCTTCCCATTGCAGGCCTAGCCCCTTTCGGCCAGCCCCCTTAACTTTTCCCCCCACGTGACCTGGGTGCTATGACCAAGCGCTAGACCAAAGAGCGCTTACCGCAAATGGATATCGAGAGCATTATTAGCCGTCGATATATACGGATCGGATGGTCTTCACAGACTAGCGCCGTGCCTATGGCCCACTCCGTTCGCTCCTCTGATCGCATCGCAACCGTCCGTTTAACCTGCTGAATCGACGATCCACATTTCACCCGCACGATGGTCCCCGCAAACGCACCCTGTTCAAAACCCGCCGGTTTCTATCGCACTACCTTTAGGAGGTGGGCGGTATTTTTCGTTTCGGAGCGATTCCACTCATTGCCCAACACGTGGCTCCACGCACTATTTAAAAACTGCCCCCCATCGCACGTTAAAGTTCGACGTTTGACCTGGCGTGATATGCACGTACACCGTCCGATCTAGAGCTACCCATCCAACGGTCATCGCATCACGAAGTTGCACAAGGGATAATCCAAGGCAGATAGACAACAGGCCCACCATCCGTTGCCCTCCAACGCATTCTTTACCATCAATCTCCTCCTGAGATCAGACGATCCAGATTAGATTGCATGTTCCACCATTGACCGAGTCCCGCCACGTCACCATTCTATGTGTCTTCATCGAATTTTCATACGTCCCCTTTATATAGCATTCAAAATCCAAACTGTCAAATTTTTGCATTTCCGCCAATTTTCTCCAGACCATTTTCCCACCATTCGCTGCGTTTTTCGTCATCGCCCTGCACTGTTCAACCAGTTCACCAAGCTGCACGGCCTTTTCACCGTCCCTGCCGCATCCACCCCCCCCCCCCCCCCATGTATAGTTTTCTTAACATGTTTGCGTGTTTTGCAGGGTTAAACTCTGTCAAACCTCTCCAGAGCCATTAAAGCACAGATTTCGCAGTTAGAGGAAATCATGGAAGCGGCAAAGAGTATCAATGAAAGATCAGAGAATTTAAAGCCAGTAATCAAAGATTCTTGAAGTCTGGGGTCAGTAATTGAAAGGCAGAGTACCAGATCAAAGCCCCCGTGGCTCACTCAGAAGTTCCTATGCACAGAAAATCATATCATCAGAGTGTCCACATCAGTAGAATGGTTCCTCCTAAAAAAGGACATAGTACTCATCCGTTTTCAGTTTAGATTGTGTCCATGAGAAGTTTTCCTACCTAACAACAGTCCTATGATATCAGTGCATTTCTTACACAGTATGACAAACCTGAAACCATTAGTCTGCTTTTGTTCATATCACCAGATTTCTACAGAGTGCTACAACAAGTACATCAAAGACATACCTGGAGTAAATGGAAGCCTGACGAAGACCACTCTTTCATCCAAAGAGTACCAGAGATAAATGCCCAGAATTTAAAATAGAACAAGGCCTCGGCCCTCTTCCTCTTCTGAGTTTTAATGCTGCATTTAGTTTTCCATCTACCTTCTCTGCTCCACTTGAGCTATAAATTTCATGAAGAAACTCAGTGTAAAGGGTGGTTGTTGTTGTTGATTGGATATCTGTGAAATGCAAGTTGTTTCTCTTTGAGACATGTTCTCTGTGTAAAGTTGTAAGATAAGCTGAGGAAGATGTTTTCAGACTGAATACCAAGCTGTTGGCAATGTTGTACTTGACTGGTGTTGCTCTTTAATATGACAAGCACATTTCTTTGGATCCTGATTTAAAGCAGAAGTGATGTTTTTATATATCTGTATTTGTTTCTAACTTGAAATTCATTTCATTTCATTTCTACTGGCTCGCATCAGAAATTTGGCATAGGATTTACCCTTGTTAGGTACCCTATGTTTCTTCTCTCCTTGCCTTCAATGTTTTCTGCTATATGTGTTGTCTGAGGACTAATTTCAAGCTAATTTAACCAGTGTATTGGTCTGATATATCGCTAGTTGATGTATGAATTAATGAAATATGACTTTAGATGTTCTTGTTAGGATTTAATTAAATGAATTGGGAACACGGGGAGGTCTAGAACTCTGTCTCTATCTCACTAGGATCCTTTTCAATTAATTGAACCCTTCTAAGATCCCTCAAGCTAGAGGCCGAAGCATTGAGAGTTCAAAGTCTCTCTCTGATCTCAGGTCTTTAACTTTGTGTTCTAAATCTTTATTGTTTCCTTGTCTGAAGAGTTATCCTTTTAGGTTTTGGGTCACAAGTTGTCCAATGGCATGTCCTGTCCCTGGGTCTGATTCCTGAAGGTCATCTTGGAGGTTTCCTTGCTTTCACCTTCTTTCTTTCCCTTCCCACCATACTATCATCTTTAAGATCCAATGCTTTAGATTACTAGCCCAACTGAAAGCCTGCACATTGAATAGCAAGTAAACCCTTTCCTGACTTCATTGCCCAATGGTCTTGATGTTCCCTAAAACATCCCTCCTTTGCCTAAAATCCTCTTTGCTCACCCTTGTCCTATATTGAACCCTTCTTTCTTGATTCCCAACAACCAAACATACATCAAACAAACAAACCCCAAGCCTTATAACTAGCCTAACATCTTAAATTTTGAGCTTCAAAGACATAAAACATTTGCTTATATAGAGAGATCCCTCTCTGGACCCAGGAGGGCTAGATCCTGAGGTCCGAAAGTGGTTCCGATGTTGTCTCATCTTTTGGTCTTGCCAATCTGGCCAAAACATGGGAACCCCAACATAATGGCGACTCCACTGGGGAATTTCTGAGTATTCATCTAACTACATCACAAGAGCCTCAGAAACCCACAATCTCTGGTTAGGTTGGCAGTGAGACACTTCTACTTGCAATTCACTTTCTACAGCATTTGTTGTGTTTCTCCCATACTCTTAGACAGATTCTGGAAAGGGCTAGGTAGCCTCCAGATCTCACATTGTTTTAGAGGTGGCATATCTGGTAAAAGCCCTCCCAGTCGATCTCTGGTTAGAGTTTGTTGTGTTTTGAAGATATCCTTGAAAAGGGACATCTCATAAGCACTGTGGTGGGAAGTATACCCTCCAGAAGCATCCTAAACCTTTCACCTGGCGACTCCATAGCTCCTTAAAGATCAAATACTCCACTGTTGATCAGTAGGCTTGCTGATTATCTTGGTTCACATAAGAGTCCACTAGGAGACCAGCCTTCATAACAACATCAGCCATAATAGAAGTAATAAGTAGGGTTAATCTGCTTGGTTAGAAAACAACATTCTGGCTTCAAGAACCATTCACACAAGAGCTTATCCTAATCTAAACCCACCTGAAATAGTTGACAACCTTGAGAGCATCCTCAAGGGATCTCCTACACCCAAAGGACCAACTATTTTCGGTCACATCCATAGAGCTAACTCTGCACCGGAAGACTTCACAGCTCTATTAGTCCCACCTTTTGACCCAGACCTACCAAACAGACTACCAAGAACTAGGTCATTCAGTGTTCTAGATCAGCCAGACCTTGAGCTTCCCGGTTCACCATCTCATAGTGGTCAACACATTAGGGACAGAGAAAACCCGCCATACACACCTTCTGATATTCACTTCATTCAAAACTTGGGGCTCTGCCACCCTAAATCTGCCCAACAAGCTTCTGTTGGTCCTATTATCCTTGTCATCCATATACCAATTGCTTAAGCCAACCCTTTACTTCATCAAAACATCATCATGGCAACCTGGTATGCACCTCTGGTTTTACCCTAGCCTCTAGTACCCTTACCCAATGATTACCAATCAAAGATCCCACACTTCACTGCAAAGGAGTCTACCACAGCTCAGCACCATGTGGACAGGATGGAGGATTATTTTGACTACATGGAGATAGACGATGACACAATCAAAATGAGAATCTTTGCTCAGAGCTTAGGAGGTGATGTGAAGAAATGGTTTAAGGGCCTACCTCCTAATAGTATCCAAGACCTTCCTGCTTTATATCAGATTTTCATAAACAAATGGGAAGTTAAGGCCAACCCTCTCCAAATCTTATCAGAATACAAAAACCTTAAAACAAATGTAGGAGAGAGTGTCCATGACTACTCCACAAGGTTTAACAGTGTTTATAACGCTCTCTCTCCACATATGAAACCTCCCCAAGGTATGGCTCTAGTGAAATATCCTAAAGGCTTTGATGCTGACATGGCCTACCAACTTAGGGAGAGAGATTACAACACATTGGAAGACATGCAAAAAGGAGCAGTGAGTGTAGAGGCTAATCTGATTGAGAAAAAGGCAAGATTGAGAGTTGAGAAGAGGGTGACATATAGAGATGACAATGTAGCTTCCACATCTAACCCCAATTATGACCGTTTATCTAAAAAAGTGGAAAGACTACAGCAAATGATGGAAAAAATGGTTGTCACAGTTAGTAACCAAAACAGAAATCAAAATCATAACCAGAACCAGAACTTTAGAAGAAACAACGCCACTCCCAACAGACAAAAAGAATCAGATCAACAAGTTATTCCCCCATTTCAAGAGAATTTTCTTGATGAAGATGAGGGAATCATAGAAGAGTCTGAGGGAACCACAATAAACATGTTTGAAATAGAAGATTCAATCCAAAAATGTTCCGCAGAGGAAGATCAGCCCTCATCCTCATATTGGGATGAGGAAAGATTGGAATCTAAGGAGTACAGGCTGGGATTTTAAAATGCCATCATGCAGGTCAGAGAACAGTATGAACTTAGGAGAAATAAAAGCCTAGATAATTCCAAACCCAAAGCTTCTAAGATTACCATTAAGAAAAGGCCTGAGAAAACTTCTAAAGTGACTGCTGCAAGTAACAAATCAGCAGCTGAGAGTTCTGAGAAAAACAAAGAAAAAGACAACCAAAACAATGATAAACAAAGCCAACCAACTAGCAACACTAGCACTGCAGTTAGTGCTCCTGATAAAACAACCACAAACACTGTACATAGTGAGAATCAGCACATTGAGCCTGCTACTAAGGTAGTGGCTAACAAAACAGAGTTTAACATTCCAAAGAGTCAGTCCACTTTCAATTTGGAGAGTGAGATTGCAAAAATTAAAATCTCTGTCCCACTCGCTGAGCTGGCCGCTCAGGATGTATATAAAGGCCAAATTTTGAAAGCATTAAATCTAAGTGAGAACAGTGACATGGTCAATTTGAGTGATGATCAACCAGCCCTTCTGTTTGGTCCAAAAATAGAAGGGAAGTTTCAGGAAGGGGTAGTCCCACCTTTTTACATCGGTCTCAATATCCATGACAATATTCTTCACAATGCAATGCATGACTCTGGGGCCTCACACAACCTGATGCCTAAGATAGTTATGGAAATATTAGGCCTAGAGATAACCCATCCCTATAAAGACCTATATTCATTTGACTCTATCAGAGTAAAGTGTCTTGGTCTGATCAAAGATTTATGTGTAAGCCTAACCCAGATTCCAGCTAAATGCATGGTCATGGATGTTGTAGTGGCAGATGTGCCACCTAAGTATGGCATGTTGCTGTCAAGGTCATGGGGAGACAAGCTGCAAGGAATAATGCAGATGGATGGGGCTTATGCCACAATCCCTGTCTTCAGCCAACCTAGAAGACTGTATAGAGAGGCACAAATGAAATTCCTGGTCAGTAGCCCCGAAAAACCTGAAAATTCACCTTTATACTCTATGCACATGGATCTTGACTCCTTCAGCCTTTGCAATGATGAATCTTTGGAGGGGTCAGGATTCAAAAACATAAATACACACAATGAAACAAAGCCCATGGACTTTAACATAATGGCTACTCTAGACTCGGAGGAGAATGAGGTAGAAAACTTTGGACAGTGCACTGAAACAGAAACTCAGAGTGAACAAGAAATAGAATGCACTCAACTGGTTAGTCACTCTCTGCAAGCCCATGCACCACACCAAGAATGAAATGATGTTAAGCCCAAGGACGAACCTTTATGGGAAATTAATTTCGATGGGTCATGCACCAAGAGAATTGCAGGAGCAGGAGTGTGGGTGCATAACACAGAAAGTGACTATGCAGAGAGCCATGCATGTAACCTGCACTTCAAATGTACAAAAAATATCGCAGAGTATGAGGCTCTGATCCTAGGCTTAACTCTGTTGAAAAAATTAGGAGCCCGTAGGATAACTGTGCATGGAGACTCTGACCTGATCATTAAACAAGTAAATGGTGAATACACAGTGAAACATCCTAGACTGAGAGCGTACAGGAATGAAACTATGGATCTATTGAAAACCTTTGTAGAATACGAACTGGTATTTATCCCTAGGATTCAAAACACAATTTTAAATGGATTAGCCTGCATGGATAGTTCGTATCATAAACCTCCCAGTGACCAACAAATCATCATTCAGACCAAATTCAGACCTGTAGTGTCAGATAACGAAAAATACTGACAGGTTTTTGAAGGAGATAAGCAGATTGAAGATTTCCTGATAGGCAGGAACAAGTTTGAGTTTTTTTATTCAGACTCAAAATCTGATGATAGCTTCCTAATTGAAGAGTTTGCAGACGAGGAAAAGCCACCCTGTAACATAGAAATAAACACTTTAAATGAACTGAATGGAAATCCAAATGAAAAATGTGAAAACGCAAACAGTGCGGAAGTAGAGGTGCTGCAGACTAAAGATAAGAACATACCTCGAGGTCTGGCACCTTTAAAGGACCTTTTTGACTTTGATGATGTAGCAAAAAACCCCACTATAGAACATGCAGACTTTGATGTCAAGGAATGCAACATAGGCACTGAAGATAAGCCCAAGGTGATTAAATTGGCTAAGTCCCTGCCTGCAAACATGAAAAAGAGATATATTGAATTGTTCAAAGAATTCGTTGATGTGTTTTCCTGGAGCTATGAAGACTTAAAGGCCTATGACACAAACATTATACATCACAAAATACCCTTGAAATAAAATCAGAAGCCCTTCAGACATAAACTCCGCAGGATAAACCCAAAGCAATTGCCTGCAGTGGAAAAGGAGATAAAGAAAATGTATGAGGCAGGAATAATAGTTCCCGTGAGGTTCTCTGATTGGGTCTCAAACCTAGTGGCTGTGAGAAAGAAAACAAGGGAGATTAGGCTGTGTATTGCTTTCAGGAATCTTAACAGAGCCTCACTCAAAGACCATTACCCTTTGCCAAAAATGGAACACATTCTTTAAAGGGTAGTAGGCTAAAAAAGGATCTCCCTGCTAGATGGTTTTTTAGGTTACAACCAAGTTTTAGTACTCCCAAAAGACCAACTCAAGATAGTTTTTACCACTCCATGGGGCACTTTTATGTATGTAAAAATGCCCTTTGGACTGATGAACGCTGGTGCCACCTTCCAACGAGCAATGGACATAGCTTTTTCAGATGAAATAGGACACTTCATTGTCATTTATCTGGATGACATGACATTATATTCCAAGACTGATGAAGAACACCTAAGACATCTGAGGAAAGTGTTTGAAAAATGTAGAAGGTTGGGTCTGTCATTGAATCCTAAAAAGACTGTATTTGGGCTACAAGAAGGAAAAATTCTTGGCCACATCATATCTGAGAAGGGAATTAGGATAGACCCACAAAGAGTTGAGGGAATACTACAGATCACACAACCGAGAAACATCAAAGAGTTACAGTCCTTTATTGGGAAAATTAACTTCCTCAGAAGGTTTATTCCCAACTTAGCTGAACAGCTTAGGAATATGACAAACATGTTAAGGAAAGGTGTAGGAGTTAAGTGGACTGTTGAAGCTAAGAAATCTTTTGAATCAGTTAAACTTGCACTCACCCAGGCTCCTATCCTAATCAACCCATATTTCTCAAAATATTTCCTGATATTTCCATTTTCCTCCAAGCATACAGTAGTTGTAGTTCTGCTACAGAAAAATCTAGAGGGAATGGAACAACCCATTTGTTTCTTTAGCAAAGCTTTGAGAGACGCACCCTTGAAATACAACATAATCGAAAAATAGGCCTATGCCTTGGTAAAGGCCTTGAAAGACTTTAGGGTGTACATACTGAATTCCCACACCATAGCCTATGTGCCAAATGTAGTGGTTAAAGACATCTTGTCCCAAGACACAGATTGGAAGAGGGGCAAATGGATTGTTGTGATCTTAGAGTACGACCTTGAGATAAAACCAACCAAACTAATCATAGGTCAGGGCTTAGCTCAAGTAATGGCTGAATCAAATCTACAAGCCCTTGACATTAACATGGTAGATGCCTTGGATGAGCAATAGGGATTGCATGATCCCGCTGTTGAGGAGAAGTTTCAGAGCTCTCCTTGGTATTCTGATATTCTGTATGTGCTTACACACCTCAATGCCCCTCCTGAACTATCAAAGACCAAGACCAGATTCATAAAACTAAAGGCTAGAAGCTATTGCATAATGAATGAAGGCTTATACTGGAAAAATTCAAATGGCCTATTTCTTAAATGTTTTCCTGAGTCTGAAGCATAAAGGATTAAACAAGAATTCCATGCAGGAGAGTGTGGAGGCCACCTGAACTGGAAAGCCACTACAAACAAAATACTCAGATCTGGCGACTATTGGCCTACATTCTTCAATGATATCCATAAGATGATAATTTCCTGCCACAAGTGCCAGATTTTTTAAGGCAAAAGAAAGCTCCTCCCCTTACCTCTACAACCCATCACTGCTGAAGGTCCCTTTATGCAATGGGGCCTAGATTTCGTAGGAGAAATTCACCGTGCTTCTTATGCACAACACAAATGGATCTTAACAGCCACAAACTACTTCACTAAGTGGATAGAGGTCATACCTACTAGGAATGCCACAGATTCAGTCATCATTAGGTTCCTAGAAGGTCATATCCTCTCTCGGTTTGGCTGCCCAAGGAAAATAATCACTGATAATGCTGCTGCTTTTGGATCCAAGAAAATGGTTGATTTTTGTCACAGGTATCAAATAGCACTCGATCATTCAACTGCCTATTACCCACAAGGTAATGGCTTAGCTGAATCATCAAACAACAGCCTGGTGGCCATCATCAAAAAGCTGCTGGAAGAGAACAAAAAGTCATGGCATAACAAGTTAGTGCATGCCCTGTGGGCTGACAGGCTTACAAAAAATAAATCCATTGGCATGTCACCATATCAGCTTGTCTATGGAACAGAAGCAGTGTTTCCTACCATCCTTGGAGTACCAGTGATTAAACTTGTCCAAGAAATCCAGACAGAAGAAGATAGCATGGTGAGAAGGATAAACCAAACAATTCATCTCCAGAAAACAAGGGAGGAGGTCTATAACAAAACTGTGAAAGTCCAGGAAAATGTAAAGAAGATATTTGACAAAAGAACTAAGGCTTCTGATTTCAAAATCAGAGATAAATTTCTGAAGTGGTACTCAAGGAGAGAGGACAAAGGAAAGCACGACAAGTTTGACAGTTTGTGGCAAGGTCCCTACATCATCCAGGCCACTGTGGGTCCAAATGCCTTTTTTCTACAAGAGTTAGATGGTACAGACCTGTTTGGGGGTCCTGTTAATGGCAGGATGCTCAAACACTACTTCTGTTGATTTCCAATTTCTAGTTTCCATTTCCATTGTAAATACCATTGTTGTGTTATGTTTTCAAGAAAAAAGAGAAAATGTTCCAAAAAACAGAGAGAAAGGAGAGGTTCAGACATGCTAAAAACAAAAACCTCATATATGCAAAGGATTAGCTCTAATATGATCAAAAACTGAGCCAAAGAAGGAAAACAATTGGTTCTAACATGTTCAAAATCTGAACCAGCAACTAAGGAAGAAGAATCAGCTCTAACATGCCCAAAACTAGAGTTGAATGAAGAAGAGAAAGTGACTCTAACAAGTTCAAAACTTGAGTCACAAGAGAAAGAAGGATGCTTCAGAATTTCAGATTTCAGGCCTTCAAGATTTTGTTTTTAGTTTTCTGCAAGTTTCTATCCATGTGCAATTGTCTTTATGCCTTGGATCTACAGCAAACTAGACTATCTAATCCTAGTTTGACTGTTTTAAATTTCTGTTGTAGAATGTAGAGAAGATATCTTCTGGACAGTCTAATCCTAGCATATATTATATTAGGTAGAGAAACATGTGAGGCCAACAGTTTAATCTGGTCTCATGGAGCAATAAGGGTAGAAATAGAATAGGTTTATTTTCTTGTTTGTAAAAAATAAAAATGATGTAAAGGGTCTGCTAGTTCAAATGCACCCTGGAAGAGAAAATGGTAGGATTGTAGGAATGGGTAGGTAGATTGTTTGGGAGAGTTTTTCTGCTAAATTGATGTCTTCACAATTGTGGCAGCTGAAAATCAAAGAAGAAAGGTGGCTCAAGCAGCAGGCATCTGGCCTACACCAAAGATCATTTTCTGAATTCTTGACTCCTTCAAGAAGAAGCCATCCCCATGTGGAGCCACTGTTAACCCCCTATAAATTCCTTGACAAGCAAGCAAGGGGATAATTTTTTTATGAGCCTTCAAGGAATTCATTTCTCCTGAAAACACATCATCCTTGAAGCCTTTTCATACCCTCTGCCCTTCGATTTTTTCCCTCTGCTGTTCTTAAGTCAATAAGCCTCACTGTTTGTAAAAAAATTATGCTCCAAAAGGCCTTCATTTTCCCCTTGTACCCCTGCAGAATTCTCCATTTCATCCCTTTTTCCCTGTTTTCAAAGCCTCCCTTTCACCCCAAAATATCTCCCCTAGTCCTTCTAAACCTTCCCAAAAATCCCTTCTAGACCATACACACCCCCTTTTTTTAGATTAAAAACCCTTATTCCCTCTATCGTTACCCTTTCCTACCCTCAAATTGCATGAAAATGGGCCAAAAACCCACATTCTTCCCATTGCAGGCCCAACCCCTTTCGTCCAGCCCCCTTAACTTTTCCCCCCATGTGACCAGGGCGCTATGACCAAGCGCTAGCCCGGAGAGCGCTTACCGCAGATGGATATCGGGAGCATTATTAGTCATCGATCCGTACGGATCGGACGGTCTTCGTAGACCAGTGCCGCACCCGTGGCCCACTCCATTCGCTCCTCCGATTGCATCACAACCGTCTGTTTAACCCACTGAATCGACGGTCCGCATTTCACCCGCTCGGTGGTCCCCGCAAACGCACTCTGTTCAAAACTTTTCGGTTTCTATCGCACCGCCTTTGGGAGGTGGGTAGTATTTTTCATTTTGGAGCAATTCCACTCACCGCCCGACACGTGGCTCCACGCGCTGTTTAAAAACCACCCCCCATCGCACGTTAAAGTTCGGCATTTGACCTGGCACGATATGCACGTACGCCATCCGATTTAGAGTTGCCCATCCAACGGTCATCGCGTCACAAAGTTGCACAAGGGATAATCCAAGGTAGATAGACCCCGGGCCCACCATCCATCACCCTCCAACGCGTTCTTGACCGTCGATCTCCTCCTGAGATCGGACGGTCCAGATTAGATTGCATGCCCCGCCATTGACCGAGTCCCACCATGTCACCATTCCACGTGTCTTCATCGAATTTTTGTCTGTCCCCTTTATATAGCATTCAAAAGCCAAACTGTCAAATTTTTTCATTTCCGCCAATTTTCTCTAGACCATTTTCCCACTGTTCGCTATGCTTTTCACCATTGCCCTGCACTGTTCCACCATTTCTCCAAGTTGCACAGCCTTTTCACCATCCCTGGTGCATCCACCCCCCCCATGCATAGTTTTCTTAACATGTTTGCATTTTTTGCAGCATTAAACTCTGTCAAACCTCTCCAGAACCATTAAAGCATATATTTCGCAGTCAGAGGCAATCGTGGAAGCGGCAAAGAGTATCAATGAAGGATCAGAGAGTTTAAAGCCAGTAATCAAAGATTCTTGAAGTCTGGGGTCAATAATTGAAAGGCAGAGTGCCAGATCAAAGCCCCCGTGGCTCACTCAGAAGGTCCTATGCACAGAAAATCGTATCATCAGAGTGTTCACATCAGCAGAATGTTTCCTCCTAAAAAAGGACATAGTACTCATCCGTTTTTAGTTTACATTGTGTCCATGAGAATTTTTCCTCCCTGACAACAGTCCTATGATATGAGTGCATTTGTACATACGCATATGTTAATTCGAAACCATTAGTCTCGCTTTTTTTGCATCAACACTGTAGAAATTTATTAGAAAGTGCTACAGCAAGTACATCAAAGACATACCTGGAGTAAATGGAAGCCTGATGAAGACCACTCTTTCATCCAAAGAGTACCAGAGATAAATGCCCAGAATTTAAAACAGAACAAGGCCTTGGCCCTCTTCCTCTTCTGAGTTTTAATGCTGCATTTAGTTTTCCATCTACCTTCTCTGCTCCACTTGAGCTATAAATTTCATGAAGAAAATCATTGTAAAGGGTGGTTGTTGTTTTTGATCGGCTATCTGTGAAATGCAAGCTGTTTCTCTTTGAGACATGTTCTCTGTGTAAAGTTGTAAGATAGGCTGAGGAAGATGTTTTCAAACTGAATACCAAGCTGTAGGAAATGTTTTACTTGACTGGTGTTGCTCTTTAATATGACAAGCACATTTCTTTGGATCTTGATTTAAAGCAGTGGTGATGTTTTTCTATCTCTGTATTTTTTTCTAACCTGCAGTTCATTTCATTTCATTTCTACTGGCTCGCATCAGAAGTCTGGCATAGGATTTACCCTTGTTAGTTACCCTATGTTTCTGATCTCCTTGCCTTCAATGTTTTCTGCTATATGTGTTGTCTGAGGACTGATTTCAAGCTAATTTAACCAGTGTAGTGGTCTGATATATCACTAGCTCATGTATGAATTAATGAAATCTGACTTTAGATGTTCTTGTTAGGATTTAATTGAATGAATTGGGAACACTGGGAGGTCTAGAACTCCGTCTTTGTCTCACTAGGATCCTTTTCAATTAATTGAACCCTTCTAAGATCCCTCAAGCTGGAGGCCGAAGCATTGAGAGTTCAAAGTCTCTCTTTGATCTCAGGTCTTTAACTTTGTGTTCTAAATCTTTATTGTTTCCTTGTCTGAAGAATTAGCCTTTTAGGTTTTGGGTCACAGGTTGTCCAATGGCATGTCCTGTTCCTGGATCTGATTCCTGAAGGTCATCTTGGAGGTTTCCTTGCTTTCACCTTCTTTCTTTTCCTTCCCACCATACTATCATCTTTAAGATCCAATGCTTTAGATGACTAGCCCAACTGAAAGCCTGCACATTGAATAGCAAGTAAACCCTTTCCTAAATCCATTGCCCAATGGTCTTGATGTTCCCTGAAACATCCCTCATTTGCCTAAAATCCTCTTTGCTCACCCTTGTCTTATATTGAACCCTTCTTTCCTAACTCCCAACAACCAAACATACATCAAAAAAACAAACCCCGAGCCTTATAACTAGCCTAACATCTTAACTTTTGAGCTTCAAAGACATAAAACCTTTGCTTATATAGAGAGATCCCTCTCTGGACCTAGGAGGGCTAGATCCTGAGGTCCAAAAGTGGTTTTGATGTTGTCTCATCTTTTGTTCTTGCCAATCTGGCCAAAACATGGGAACCCCAACAGGTCACCCAAGTGCACAGCCAAGGCTTGGGTATAGAAATTAGACATATATTTCCAGTTGAACTAAGTTTCAGAGATGGAGGCCATTAAGATAGCAGCACTACACCTTGAAGGTGAAGCACATGAGTGGTGGTTTCATGGCCTATCTACGTTGGTGCATGCCAATATAACTTTTTATGCATAATTTACCCAAAGGTTGGTGGGAAAATTTGACCGAAGAGATCCAGAAGCTCATTATTTTGAGCTATATAAGCTCAAGTAGTCAGGAGATCCAGAGACTTATATTTCGGAATTCCTAAAACTTTTAGTCATGGTGCCAGATATATCCGCAACTAGAAGATTCTTTATGTTTATTGATGGGCTAGCAGAGCCTTTGCATGAGTTGGTAGGATCCACTAAACCAACTACGCTGCAGGATGTTATTGAGAGGGCTAGGGACTTTCAAAATAATCTTCCAAGGGCAAGACCCCTTCAGCAAGAGCTCTCTACTCAATAAAAAATGGAAGCTATGAAGGTTCCTCCCTCAAGAGAGAACCAAGACAAAGGATCTCTTAATTATGATGAGGTATTATCCGATAATAAGGAGAAGAAATAAGAAGAGTTGGGAGGAGATACCAGTGTTGTAGCACCAGGAGGAAATCCACCACCACCTAGAGGTGGAAATGGAGAAATTTCTCCAACTAGAGGAGCCCTTGCATCCTTGCAGGGAGTTCCAAAGAATCTAACATTGGGAGACTGAGGCATAGTCCAGGAGCAGCATGTGTCAGTATTGATAGACAGTATGTCCATCCACAATTTTATTGATGCCAAACTAGTGCAAAGGGGAGACATAGCCACCAATGATTCTAAAGGATTATCAGTTTTGGTCCCAGGGGCTAAGAAGTGGGGGAAGTGTGTTCTAGAATTGACTATAAATTTGGGGACATACACCCTGATAGATCACTTCTTTGTGGTCAATATCACTGAAACCAATGTAATATTGGGTGTGTAGTGGTTGATTACACTAGGGAAGGTCACTACAGATTGGGAGGCCTTGTAGATGGCATGGATAGACAAGAAGAGAGGTAATCATCAAAATATCAAGGGAATGCACACCCATCCACCTCAGGAAGCCCCCACACATAAGATGGAGACTAATTTGTGCAGAGGAATCTAGGACAACTCATTCCACTCATATATTCAGTTTACTCTAGACCATGATGTATTATTATTTGGAGGCATTCCACCAGGGAGGCCCCTGGATTGGAAGCTGATTAAAGAGTCCTCACAAAAAGTGACACCAATCACAGATATGGCTAAGAAGAGAGCCTTGTATGGGACCAACACAGCATAGAGGGACTTTGATTGGCTCGAGGAGGAGATGAATATTTATTTGATACCTGTATTACCAACTTTCACCAAGGCTTTTGCACTGAAAGGTGATGCTTCAAGAGTGGATGATGACTATTCCGTAGCCTTTGAGAGTCAGAAGATACTTCCACATTGGAAGGATTATTCCATATATGGTAGAATTTTTCTAGTATTCATACATGCATTGGCCAAAATCAAGATTTTTTGGATGGGCAATAGCTTCCAAGTGAATATTGACCACCATGAGCTTCAATCTTTTCTTGAGGATAAACAGCTGCAAGGAAGGCATAAAAAGTGGGATAGTAGTATTCTGGCATGTGGCTTTGGAATTGAGCATGTCAAAGAGGGGAGAAGTGGGGTGACAGGTGCCTTATCACAAAGGCCAGCATCACTGTCATTGTTGAGTATGGATCCTAATTGGGAATCCCAGCTATTGGTGGAGTATTCCAAGAACCACTTCACATGTGAAGTGCTTAATGGGTAGGTGACCGATTAGAGGTATAGAGTGATGGGTGGATTCATATATTACTAGGATCGTATCATATTGACTCAAGGTTCTAAGCTTAAAAAGAATATTCTACATGCAACGCATGATTCACTCCTTTCTGTTCACCAGGATTTCATGAAGACATATCAGGACATTTGGGAGAGATTCTCATGGGAGGATCTCAAGGAGGATATGCTCCAGCATATCAAGGGATGTATAGTTTTCTTGAATATTTAGGAGGAAAAAAACCATCCTGCAAGGTTGTTACAGTCACTCACTTTTCCAGGAGAGAGATGGGAGAGCTTATTTATGGACCTCATCACCAGCCTACCAACAATACATGGTAAGGATTGTATATTTATAGTCATTGAGAAACTAACAAATCATTTTCATTCCTTTGCCATTTATTTACAGTACATTGCCCCACAAGAGGGCAACCCTCTCCTTTGACTTCATGGTCTTCTTAAGACCAAAATTAGTGATAGAGATAGCCACTTCCTGGATGATTTTTGGAAAGTATTGTTCTATTTTAGGTGTACTCAGTTGACACCTAACATCATTTACTACTTCTAAGTAGATGATCAGAGAGACACAGCAAACAAGTGGTTGGGAAGCTACTTGCCACATTGTGTTCAGGGGCAGCAAGGAGCCAAACTGCGTTGGTCTCACTTGAGGGGATATTGTCACCATCCGGCATTTCCCATGGCACTCAATGTATCTCTCTTCTTAGTTCCATATGGTGATGATGTTATATTCACTATTGATGGAATGGGTAGCAAGGTTCCTAGAACCAAAGATTGGATCCTAGAGAGTCAGCATATATTTTGGCCTCTTAAGGAAAACATTTTTCCAACCCAAGATCAGCATTATTTCTACAAATATCATATATGGGGAAAGAGACAGCGTGGGGTGGACAATTTGGTCTATCATTTTCAGCCATACAACCCATCTACATTACAGAAGCAAGGGATTGAGGATCTTTTCTATGGACTAGACATGGTGATCCATCCTGTTGGGAGAGTGGCATATAGGTTGGAGCTTCTCATTTGGATTAAGATCCCCAACATTTTTCATATCTCATGCCTCAAGAAAGCCATTATACAACATGTAGTTTCCTCCATGGATCTCCCACTTCTTTATGATGTGATCCATTTGGTTTTATCACCGAAGGCTAACTTGGACACTTGGGAGGGGCAGCTAAGGGATAGAATGATTGAAGAGCATCTGGTTCAGTGGAGGAGTTTATCATATGAGGATGCTACAGGGGAAGGAGAGGAGTTTTTTAAATATCCATCCTTGTAGCCGCTTGACGGAAAGAAACATTTGGGAGGGGAGGATTGTAATATTCTTAATTAGCTTTCATCTAGTTGGAGTATTATTTTTTGATTTTGTTAATAAAATAGATTAATAAGAGGGTAGAGAGACCCATAAATATCTTTAGTAGGAATAAAAGCACTTATAATGTGAATGTGGATAATTTTATATGTTGAATAAAGCACTTTTGGGTGTGAATAGGGGATAAAGCATGTGGATAGGGTCAAGGTTGACCAAATCAACAGCATTGTGATGGAGGTAGTGGATAGTTATTGGAGGAAAACGCAGTTGAGATGGAGGAGTGTATGCATGAGGGTAGAATATTTAATGAGTGGGACCAAGGGGGAGGAAGCTCACTAAGAATATAATGAAGGGGATGGCAACCATAGAAGGCATTCTTATTATTATTTATATCTTGGTATTTTGTGACTTTCTACACGCTTTAGCTATTTAGTGAAGTCTGTTGTGTTGTTTAGCACAAGGGTGTTTCCGAGCGGAAATCCCACCCACATCCTCGGGGGACTTCGAGTGGCCACTCAGGAGAGGTTCATTAAGATTCATTTCCACTTTTTGGCATTGGTTCAAGCTTCAACCATCATTCACATAGCAGTCTCCTTCAGGATTGTGTTGTTTTGCAGGGCAGTAGCTGTGGAGGGTTGATAGACCCAGTTTCTGAGTTTGTTTTCCAGTAAGGGGAGCAGCCTTTCATCCAGAAGGCTAGAAAGGAAGTTCCTTGAGAATTATTCCACCATCCAGCATCAGGCCAAGCAGCAACCATCATCTATAGCACAGTCTCCTTCAGAAACTACGTTATTTTGCAGGGAAATTGCAGTGGAGGGTCAAGTACCCAAGTTCTTGACCTTGTTTTCCAGTGAGGGGAGCATCCCTTCTTCTGGAAATTCAGTGAGGAGAGGTATTAGCCATTTTCAAATTAGATCAGCCACCTCCCAGAATTTTTCCAACTGCAAAGCATTATTCAGCCCTAGGGCTGCATTTTTCATTTTGTGTATTTTCGGAAACCCCTTTTGGGTCGTATTGGGAGTGTGCTAGAAAGCCTAGATCTCTAATCCTGACATTTTCTAAGCACTATATCAGTAGATCCATGTAATTTCATTTACAGCAGCAATCATTCCTAGCAAAAACTGCACTTTCATAGCCTCTGGAATTTTGAATACCAATTGTTCTTCATATTTCATGTACCAAGTTCTTAGAGGCTTGTTTTGCCAGCTTGAGTATCTTTTTCCTCAAGATCTTGTACACATTTTCTACTATAATTTCTAATAAAATGGCTCTATGATCTACTCTTATTCTATGTGTTGATATTTCACTGGATTTTCCAGTTTTATGTCCTATATTCCTGTTTTTCTTAATTTGGAATATTACATTAACAGATCACCTTCATCAACATTAGAGGATAAGACTCTGCATGAGCTATGGACTATTAAGAAACCCTCTCTTTCACATATGATGGTATCTGGATGTGATGCATATGT
Source organism: Pinus albicaulis (assembly GCA_034641835.2). NCBI lineage: Eukaryota > Viridiplantae > Streptophyta > Pinopsida > Pinales > Pinaceae > Pinus > Pinus albicaulis. The sequence continues at coordinate 489,797 of JAXQQM020063519.1, read as the reverse complement.
ACATGTTACAAAGGAGAAAGGACCAAGTTGGATAATAAATCTGAAAGGTGCATCTTTATTAGGTATAAGGATGCTTTAAAAGGTTAGAAGCATTGGAACCCAGAAACAAGTAAGGTTGTGTACAACCAATATTTTTTGTTTGGAGAGGTGAAATATGTTTTTAAACATTAATTCCTACCAAAGGAATCTGAGAAGATGGAGTTTGATCTAAAGGATGAAGAATTACACTATACAACAAAACAAGATTTAGAAGAGGAAGAGCCAAAAACTCCATTTGTGAGAATATTAGTTTGAGAAATAAGGCAGCCAAAAAGGTATAGTCCATCTTATTTTTGTTCAAATTTTTCTTTATCTGTCATTGATGATGATCCCATAACTATCAGGGAGGCAGTGGATTCGAAGGATAGAAAACTATGGAAGGAGGCCAGTGTTGATGAAATGGCATCCTTGCACAAAAATGAGGCATAGGATCTAGTGGAGTTTTCGGATGGAAGGAAGCACATTGGGAGAAAATGGATGTTTAAGAAGAAGATGAATGTAGAAGGCAAGGTGGAAAAATATAAAGATCGCTTGGTAGGAAAAGGTTATTCCAAGGTGTCGGGAAATTATTTTGGTGATATTTTTTCCCTTGTTGCCAAGGTAACTTCTATTATATTAATTTTATTTGTTGTTGTTGCATTTGATTTTTAGGTAGAATAGATGGATGTGAAGACAAAATTTCTTCACGAGGATCTAGAAGATGAGATCTACATGAATCAACCTGAAGGCTTTGCGGTGAAGGGTAAGAAAGAACTTGTATGCAAGTTAAAAAAATTATTTGTATGGGTTAAAATATTCACCAAGGATGTGGTATCAGAAATTTGATACATATATACAAGGACTTGGCTTTACCAGAAGCAAAGAGGATCAGTAGAAGAGGAGTATATATCTCGTGTTCCATATGCAAGTGTAGTGGGTATACTGGTGTCTGCAATGGTCTATACTAGACCATACATTGCACATGTAGTGTGATTATTTAGCAGGTTTATGTCAAAACCAGGGAAGGATCATTGGACAAACGTGAAGTGGGTCTTCAGATATTTTCATGGCACTAGTGATTATGGTTTGTGATACCAAGGAAGACCAAGAGTGGATAGGTTTTAGGACATTCATGGCTTTCTGGATACAGGTTGTGTTGGAGATATGGATCAAATAAGATCTACAAGTTGGTATGTGTTTATCCTATTAGGAGGTGCAGTTAGTTGGATGATTAAATGACAGTATGTAGTGGCTCTTTCAACTACATAGGAAGGATACATGGCTGCCATTCATGCAAGCAATGAAGCAGTTTGTTTTCAGATATTGTGTTTAGTTATGGGGTTTGTGTAGCGAGCTATAAGGATATACTATGATAGAAAAAGTGTGATTTTATTGGCTAAGAACCCTTCTTATCATTAAATACAAAGCACTTTGGTTTTCAGTATAAATTTGTGAGAGAGATGGTTGAGGATAAAAAGGTGTTGATGGTAAAGTTTGACACTTTGAAGAATGTTGCGGATGCATTGACAAGGCCTGTGAGCACTGAGTTCTCTTGGTGTAGAGAAAAAATTGGATTTTCAACATTGGACCAATGACAAAGCTCTCTTGTGGCCCGATGTGGAAAGAAAACAACAAGTGGGAGAATGTTGGGTGTGTGTTATATTATTTCCACAACTAGCCTAAAGTGAGATAAAACTTTTGGACTCTATATTAGCTGGGCAGGCATGCCTATGGTTTGGTGCATAGGTTTTCACATGATTTTGGGCATGATGGTTTTCTTCCCATGCTATTTTTTAGATCCAGTCAAGGGAACTCCAGTTATGTTCTAATCCAGGGTTAATGGATTGGGACTTGTGAATTCTTTGACATGTATATATATATGTGTTGTAACATTGAAAGGAATACAATAAAAAATCAAGCTAGTAGTCCCAGTTTTGGGATCCAGGGGAAAATCTTTGTGTATATTTGTTTTATATTTTATGCTCTCGTTATTTTTTTATTTTCTAAGTTTAAGAGTTTGTTTGCATATAACTTTTGTACAGGGTTAAAACCTACATTTGGTATCAAAGTTGTTTGGGCTTCAAGGGGACGCCTTTGCTGCTGATGGGTTTTTTTCTCGGGCCAGTGGTAGACCCTATTCAGTGGGAGATCTATAAGATCGATTCTTGTGGTGAAAGAAGATGGCGAGCAGTGGAAATATAGAGTTCTAGAAATTTAATGGTCAAATTTTTGAGTTGTGGAAGCTCAAGATGCAGGATCTGTTGGTGTATAAAGATCAGTGGATCACGATAGATCTGGGTTCTAAACCAACGACAAAGTCAAATGAAGATTGGACGAAGTTGGATCGGAAGGGAAACAGAAAATGCAGTTGTGTATCTCAGATTTGGTATTTTTGAATGTATATGGGGAAGCTATGGTGAAGGCTTTGTGGTGAAGGGTAAGAAAGAACTGGTATGCAAGTTAAAAAAGTATTTGTATGGGTTAAATAATCACCAAGGATGTGGTATCATAAATTTGATACATATATATGGGGACTTGGCTTCACTAGAAGAAAATAGGATCATTATGTGTATTTTAAATTAATTGGTGACCATTTTATTTATTTGGTCTTCTATGTGAATGATATGTTATTGGTTGGAAATGACAAACAAATTATCCAGGATTTGAAGACCCAATTGTTCTCTAAATTCGACATGAAGAATATTGGTGCTGCAAACTGTATTTTGGGCATGGAAATTAAATGAGATAGGGCAAAGAGGAAGCTCTGGTTAAATCAAAGGAAGTATGTCAAGACAATATTGCAGAGGTTCAATATGCAGGATAGTAAATCGGTGAAGTTCCTATTCATGTAGGTGTAAATTTATATGTTGAACATTGTCCCAAGACACAAGAAGAAGAGGAGGATATGTCATGTGTTCCATATGCAAGTGCAGTGGGTAGCCTGATGTATGCAATGGTTTGTACTAGACTAGACATTACACATGCAGTGGGAGTATTGAGGAGGTTTATGTCGAAACTAGGGAAGAAGAATTGAACAGCAGTGAAGTGGGTTCTTAGATATTTGTGTGGCGCTAGTGATTATGGCCTGTGCTACCAACGAAGACGAGGATTGGAAAAAATTTTGGACATTCGTGGCTTTGTTGATGCAGATTGGGCTGGAGATCTGGATCAAAGAAGATCTATAAGTGGGTATGTGTTTAGCCTATTTGGAGGTGCATTCAGTTGGATCAGTAAAAGACAATCTATAGTGTCTCTTTTACTACAGAGGTAGAATACATGGCAGTCACTCATGCAAGCAAGGAAGCATTTTGGTTGCAGATATTTTGTTCAAGTGCGAGGTTGATGTAGCAAGCTATAATGATAGACTATGATAGCCAAAGTGTAATTTTCTTGGCTAAGAACCCTGCTTATTGTTCAAAGACAAAGCACAATAATGTTCAATATCACTTTGTGAAAGATATGGTTGAGGGTAAAAAGGTGTTGTTTTTAAAGGTGGACACTTTGAAGAATGTTGTAGATGCATTGACGAAGTTTGTGAGCACTAATAAATTATCTTACTGTAGATAAGAAATGGGTGTTTTGGCGTTGTACCAATGATAAAGCTCTCTTGTGGCCCCCTATGGAAAGAAACAACAGGTGGGAGAATTTTGGGTGTGTGTTATATTCATTCCATGACAAGCCTTAGGAGAGAAAAAAATTGGACCCTATATTAGGTGGGAGGACCTGACTATGATTTTTTGCATGGGTTTGTTCATGGTTTTTGGCATGATTTTTTTCTCCCCATGGTATTTTGTAGATCCACCAAGGGAAATACTATTATGTTCTAATATAGGGTTAATGGATTTGGGTTTATGAATGCTTCGGCATCTGTGTGTGTGTGTGTGTGTGTTTGTGTGTGTGTGTGTGTTGTAAAATTGAAAGGAATATAATAAAAATCTAAGTTGGTAGTCTCGGTTTTATAATTCAGGGGAAAATATATGTGTATATTTGTTTTGTGTTTTATGCCCTTGCTATTGTAATATCCCAAATTGGGAATGCAGCAGTGCATAAGCACAATACTAGAATAGTAGGGATAAATTAAACCATAAAATGTGTTGAGAAAAACATTTCTATCAAATGAATGTAACATCAGCAAAAAGGATCTCTTCTATATCCTCCCAAGTGGGGAAAATGCAGCAATTTGACCCTAAAAATGTTATTTCCGGAGATTTACGTTTTAACGGGAAGAAATAATGCTTGGTTCCCTTAGAATTTATATTTATGCCCTCACATACAAAAGAGGAACAGAAACAAATCTCTTTTGATAAGTTAAATGGACCTCCCGGCCTCAAATCAGCTTAAAAATAGCCAAATCTCGTGACTTACGATATGCAGAATTTCTGAAGCAAATGATAGTGTAATTTTTAGAGGGTTTATACAATAATAGGATATTAAATCACAGATATGGAACTTTATTGAACAATATGCTGAGAAAATAAATATTTGGCCTCCTTAATACATTATAATGATAACCTGGCAAGGGTTTCTTTAAAGCTTGAGTACAAAGAGTAGATCTGAATATTCAGCTCTGAAATAAAGTAGTCTTATGACAAAATTACATAAATATAGCTGAATAATACAATAGAGGGATGAGAATCACTTCCTCTAGCTTTCCGGGAGAAGGGTTGGCCCTTTCCCTAGGAAACTAGCTCAAAAACAAGGGCTTAAACCCTGTTGCTGCAGCTCTATGAAAAATGACGCAGTTCCTGCAAGGGACTGCACTGTAAGAGATGAGGAATAGTTTGGACAACTGCCAAGATGTGAAATGAGCCCAGAAATATTCCTAGCTAATCTCTTAAGAGAAGGAAGGCTCCCTCTACTGAGAAACAGACCCGGAAGTGGTGTTATCAAACCTCCACTGCAACACCCTACAACACAGCGCTATTCTCTCAGAGATAATGATGTAGCTAAAGACTGATGCTTGGCCATGAGCCTAGATGTGGAAAAATGTAGTAAAAAACTCTCCCAAGGGGCCTCTCAAAGGAAGAGGTGGGATTCCCGCTCGGGAACACCCGGTGCTAAACAGCACTGCAGCCCTGCTAAACAACAAGAGGAAGCCAAGTCTAAACAGAACAATATCAAAATAATAATCTCAGATCATGAATAACAAAGGCTCCCATCCTCTCCATATATAGCAATTGAACCTTTTCACATTGGGTCCCATTCATATTTTCCACCAAGCTCATGCAAGTTGTCCTCCACTAAAAACTGCGTTGTTCATCAAGGAGATTCAATGTATCTAGATAGTGTTGTTGACTTGGTCAAAGTTGATTGAATCAACATGATCCAACCCCTTTTCACACCCAAAGGTGCTCAATCCAGCTGCTTATTCTTCCTCCTTTCACATTAGGAGTGTTATTATTCCTTCTAAAGAGGTTAATGGGCCTCCCTACCTATTTATTCACCTACCTAGTGATAAAACCAACTATAATATTCCATTTAGATGAAAGCTAATTTTTTGGAATATTACAGTCCTCCCCTCCAAAATGTTTCTTGTCCTCAAGCAACTGTATAAGGAGAGAAAAATTCCTCCCCTCCTCCTCTTGTGGCCTCCTCATCAATAGTTCCCACCACTGCTCAAAAAAATTTGCAATAAATCTGACCTCCAATACTCCCTCCCAAGCATGTAAAACCAAAGGGCTCACATCATGAAAAGGTGGAAGGTGTAAGTGGAAACCTTCTTACTTTCCAATGGCCTCCTCAAGATAGGAGTTATCACAAGCATAGGGGATCTCATGACCAATGATAGACTCCCAAACCCATGCTATCATCCAAATGAAATGATCCATTCTAGGTAGCTCATCAAAATAATCCTCAACCCCCAGTGTATGCAATGTGTTGGGGATACATGGAGAGATTATATTTTTCCATTCAAGTGGTTTCTCTCTCCACTTATGGTAAGTATGGGGTTGTTTCTGATCTTGGGCTGAAATGTCATGGCCTCCAAGAATGGCCCAAGTTACCCCACAAAGCCAATCAGCCATGAAATGCCTCCTCCAAGAACGCAAGTTCTTCAAATGGCTCCTCCCATTTGAATACAAGAAGTTTGGTGTGGAAATCATGGTTTGCCCATTGTTTCTCCTGAAACATACAACATGTAAAATAGGGAGAATCATACTCCCAATGGGCATCTCCAACTCATCTAGCACTCTCCAAACAAATCTCCCCATGAACATAATAATATCAGCAATATATGGAAGCAAAAACCAATGAAAACAAGTTGCCATATGACAACCAGAGAGTGGATCATAGTTCCACACATGGAACCAGTGCAGTGCATCCATTTCTTGCATCAAAAAAATAATAACAAGTGCTCTCCTAGCCACTTGTTTTCTTCCACAATCATTCTATAAGATAGAAACATAAAAGTACAAAATGGTGTCAATGGTGCACACCAAAAATCATGTGGCTTCCCCCACAAACCACCAATAAGATGGCCAATCTCAATGTTGCCAATAGCTTCAAGTACATCATCATAAAATATGAAAGAAGGGATAATCCTCCTTGGTACAACATGCTGCTCATATAAAGTAAATAAGTACAAAACATAATGTGGAATTATACCTTCTCCACCATGTACTTGGGACCTTGAGTTGAAATGGCTCAACTAGAAATTCTCCCTTACCTCCAAAGAGCATTGAAGTGACTGTGACATCCTCTCTATCACCATATGGGCTATGCATCTCTCCATATGCTGAAATATATCATGCTGGATGCCCTCCCAAATGAACTCCTCTGCCAAGGAAATATATGCATCAAATTTCATGGAAAGGAAGTCCTCATATGCTGCATGTAGCAGCTTCTCCTTGAGCTCAAAAGCTCTAGTCAAGAAGACTCTGCCATAAGAATAGATGACCACATCATCTACCATATATCTATCATATCCATCTGGGTCATCAAGAATCATGCAAGCACCAATACCCTTGGAGTACTCTACCAAGAGTTGAAACCTCCAATATGGATCAATCCTCCCAAGAGACAGCATTGGTGATCTACAATGTGAAGCTCTCCACATGCTTCTGTCTTTTCCTTCGACATCCCTCATGCGAAATTCATCCTTCAAATTTCTGCCATGCCCACCGTGCAACTGCTCATGCTAAAAAATAAGTAGTTATCTTTGGAAGTTGGCCCCCCATGAGAAGCTCCCATCCAAAAATGATCTCCCAATCTTGGCCAATGTAAGCATGAGTGGCCTCCATCTACTCCAATGTATGGAGGATTCCTTCCTCAAAGGAAGTACCCTCTGTTTCTCTAAATCCATGGAGCAGCTCCCTTGCACCATGAAGGTATCATCCTCCATCACTGCAGCAACTTCTGTCAGCGCAGTATGTGTAGTGAGAGTGGGTGATTCTGAAAATGGAAGGATGCCCCCCTCTTCCTTGAGTTTATCCCAAACTATTTGCATTGTACTAGACTCCTCCAAAGTTTTCACCTCTCCAGAATCTAAGAGGGGTGAACCACATGGCAAGATGCCTCTTACCAACTCCAGATCTGGTGGCCTCCCAGGCAGAATGCCTCCATGTAGTGAGACATCAATGTCAAGAGTAGATTGTACATATGGTTGGGAAACCTTTCCCTTGCCCTCATAATGCAAATCAGTCTGCCTCTTCCTTGCACCAGCTCTCTGAAATAGATAGGGGTGTGTGCTCCTCATCAATGACGTTGACCTTCCTCCCTACCTTCTCCTTTCATCAGTAATATCTTGCAATCATGATGCTCATTGATTGTGCTTTGTCTTCCATATGTGAGATCCTGAGGAATATCTTGCAATGACACAAGAATTCCTCCTATTGGACCATGTGCTCCTCCTTCCTCTACATGAGGGACTAGATATGCTCTAGATGTGACAGCGTTGTTGCCCCAATCCTTCTCTTCCTCTTCAATATGAATGGGATTCACCTTCTCATTAAGAGGATCCTCTTTTGAAAAAGGAACCTGCATGCCCTCTTGTCCAAAGATATGAGACATAGGTCTTGCCTTTATCAAGGTGTTATGCAAGATGTGAGCTTTTCCAACAGTTATCTGAAGTGGATGTGATTTTATAGGTTCTTCCAACCCATGCAAAATTTCTATTTGTCTTGGTTTGTTTGGCTCTACCAATAGTGTTTTAGAATGTCTTCTATCAAACCTCTCCACTAATATTTTAGTGAAATTTGCATAAGAAGAAATATTGGCATTTTTCAATGAAAATGACTCAAAAATCCACCAAGCATAGGCCTTACCTTCAAAGTGTAGCATTGCAACTCTGATGGCTTCATCTTCAGAAACTTGGTGCTGCTGCAAATAAGTGTGTAGCTCCTCTACCCAAGCTTTGGCTGAACATGTTGGTGAACCATCAAAAGTATATAGATAAATCTATCCATGTCATGTTGCATGCTCCTCTCCACCTTGATCTTGCAAAACTCCTGAAAAGTGATATGATCTCTAAAATTCTCAGTTCGAGATTCATACTCCTGAAGAAAATCACTAAGGGTTTCCCTCTTAGGCATTCCTCCTCCTTCCATCTCTCTCATGATAGTTTTGGACATTTGACTGCATTGTGCATAATAGGGTGTAGCTGCATGCTCACACCTATCATGTGCCAATCTAGATTTGGCTCTAGATCCAAACTCCTCTGGAGATTCCATCTCCCTTCTTATTTCCTTGAGATCTTATTTAATGCTTTGCATAGATTTAGGAAGAATATTTGAGAGCCTCTCATCCTTCTTTCCTCCACATAATGGAGTCTTCTCTTTTCTGTACATATTCTCTTCTCCTTCTTCTCTAGATAGCATAATGGCTAAGATTCCACAGGCTGAGCCAAGATTATGCTCTGATACCACTGTAATATCCCAAATTGGGAATGCAGCAGTGCATAAGCATAATACTAGAATAGTAGGGATAAATTATACCATAAAATGTGTTTAGAAACACATTTTCATCAAATGAATGTAACGGAAAAAGGAGCTCTTCTACATCCTCCCAAGTGGGGAAAATGCACCAATTTGACCCTAAAAACGTTATTTCCAGAGATTTATGTTTTAACAGGAAGAAATAATGCTTGGCTCCCTTAGAATATAGTTTTAGGCTCTCACATACAAAAGAGGAACGGAAACAAATCTCTTTTGATAAGTTAAACATACTTCCTGGCCTCAAATGAGCTTAAAAATAGCCAAATCCCATGACTTAACCTATGCAGAATTTATGAAGCAAATGATAGCATTATTTTCTAAGGGTTTCTACAAAAATATGATAGGAAATCATATATATTGAACTTTATTGAACAATATGCTAAGAAAATAAAGATCTGGCCTCCTTAATACATTATAAAGATAACCCGACAAGGGTTTCTTGAAAGCTTGAGTACAAAGAGAAGACCTGAATATTCAGCTCTGAAATAACGCAGTCTTACTACAATTTTACATAAATATAGCTGAATAATACAATAGAGGGGTCATAATCCCTTCCTCTAGCTTTTTGGGAGAAGGGTTGGCCCTTTTCCTAGGAAACTAGCTCAAAAACAAGGGCTTAAACCCTGTTGTTGCAGCTCTATGAAAAACGATGTGGTTCCTGCAAGGGACTGCACTGTAGGAGATGATGAATAGTTTGGCCAACTACCAAGATGTGAAATGAGCCCAGAAATATTCCTAGCTGATCTCTAAATAGAAGGAAGGATCCCTCTACTGAGAAACAGACCCGGAAGTGGTGTTATCAAACCTCCACTGCAACACCCTGCAACAATGCACTATTCTCTGCAAAAATAATGCTTTAGCTGAATACTGATGCTTGGCCTTTAGCCTGGATTTGTATAAATGCAGTACAAAACTCTCCCAAGAGGCCTCTCAAGGGAAGAGGTGGGATTCCCGCTTGGGAACACCCGGTGCTAAACAGCACTACAACCCTGCTAAAAAACAAGAGGAAGCCAAGTCTAAATAGACCAATATCAAAATAATAATCTTAGATCATGAATAAAAAATTTTCCCATCCTCTCCATATATAGCAATTGAACCTCTTCACATTGGGTCCCATTCATATTTTCCACCAAGCTCATGCAAGTTTTCCTCCACGAAAAACTGTGTTGTTCATCAAGGAGATTCAATGTATCTAGACAACGTAGTTGACTTGGTCAAAGTTGACTGAATCAACATGATCCAACCCCTCTTCACACCCAAAGGTGCTCAATCCAGCTGCTTATTCTTCTTCCTTTCACATTAGGAGTGTTATTATTCCTTCTAAAGAGGTTAATGTGCCTCCCTACCCATTTATTCACCTACCTAGTGATAAAACCAACTATAATATTCCATTTATATGAAAGCTAAATTTTTGGAATATTACAGCTATTGTTTTATTTTATGTTTTAAGAGTTCGTTTGCAGATAATTTATGTATAGGTTTAATACTTACTTTTTGTATCATAGTTGTTTCAGCTTCAAGGGGACGTGTTTGTTTTTGAGGGGTTTTTTGCACAGTCCTGTGGTAGACCCTATTCAGTGGGAGATCTGGGGGATTGATTCTTGCGTTGAAATATGATGGCAAGCAGTGGAAAGTTAGAGTTCAAGAAATTTAATGGTTAAACTTTTTGAGTTGTGGAAGCCTAAGATGGAGGATCTGTTGGTGGTTAAAGATCAGTGGATCGCAGTAGATCCAAGTACTAAACCAACAGAAATTTCAGATGAAGACTGGGTGAAGTTGGATCGAAAGGAAAGAGCACAATATGGTTGTGTATCTTATATTTTGTACTATTAAATGTATCTGAGGAAGCTATGGTGAAGGATTTTTGGGACAAGTTAGGGACTTTGTACCAATCTAAGTCTCTGGTGAATAAATCTTTTCTGTGTAAAAATTTTTGTAACATGAGGATGAAGGATGGAGACTCGGTGACAGAGAATCTGAACACCTTCAATACTGTTGTAAGTGAGTTTTCCTTTGTTGATATTAAAATCTCAGATGAAGCTAAGTGCATCAGTTTTTTTTTTTTACCAGATTCGTGGGACGATATGGTTGTTGCAATATGTAGCAATACAACTACCTTGAATTTTGATGAAATTGTCTCAACCTTACTACCGGAGGAAATGAGACAAAAAATATGGAGTGCCAGAATGTAGATTCCTTGTTTTTACAATTATGGTCCCAGAACATAAACAAAAATAATTTCTTGAGTAGGAGATATAAATCTAGAGGGACATATAAATCTCATAAAAATCCTATAAAGGTGTGCTGGAAATGTGGAAAGGAAGGGCACTTCAAAAAGGATTTTAGTTCTAAGGCTTCTGAGAAAGGAAAGGGATATGATGATCCTCCTTCTGAAAAGGAAAAATTAACTGCATATGAAGGTGGGATTTTTATTTTTCTTCTTCTTCAAATACACATGTAGATGATGAGGCATGGTTGGTTGACTCTGATGCATCCTTTAACTTCACTCCCCATAGGGAGTGGTTCTGCAAGTGGTTCTGATGGTGGTTTTTTCTTCTTATGGGATGATAGGAAGGCTAGAATCTTTAGACGCGGAAAATTCAAGCTGAAGTTACAAGGTGTTAGGATTATAACACTTCTTAGTGTTATGCATATTCCTACATTGGCCAGAAATATGATTATTGTAAGAAATATGGATGATGCAGATGTAAAAATAGTGTTTGAGAAAGATACCTGCAAGATGGTTCATGGAGCACTGGTATTAATGCGAGGAGTTTGGATTGGAACTTTGTACAAGTGCCTGGGTAGAATTTCTATTGATGGGTGCAATATTTTTGTGGTTCTTGAAAGTGGAGCAGGAATCCTAGTTGTCTCTAGAGAAAATACCATGCTATGGCATCAAAGGCTTGGACATATTGGAGAGAAGGGCCTTCAAATACTGCATGGTAATGTTATGGTAGAAGGTATGTCTAATTTCTCTCTAGATTTAGATTTTTGTGAAAATTGTGTATACGGGAAGCAGAATCGAGTGAGTTTCCCTTATGGTGTTAAGAGGGTAAACAAGATATTAGAGATTATGAACAAGATATTAGATCTTTTGCACAATGATGTGTTTGGACCTGTGTCGGTTCCATCACTAGGTAAGTATGTAATTTAATGTGTCATTGATAGATGAATTCTCAAGGAATAAATGGATATATTTCCTGAGGAATAAATCTAAAGTATTTGACATATTTAAATAATATAAGGCTCTGGTGGAAAACCATACAGAGAAGAAGATAAAGGTGTTGAGGACAGATGATGGAGGATAATTCTGCAAGAAGTAATTTGAAGAGTTTTGTAAGAAGTGTGGTATAGCATGGAAAATTGCTACTCCATACACACCTCAAAAAAATGGAGTTTCAAAAAGAATGAAAATGAAATTGATGGAAAAGGTAAGAAGCATGCTCAATGGTATTGGGCTGGGACAAGAATTCTGGGCAGAGGTAGTGGACACCACATGCTACCTAGTTAAAGATCACCTTCATCAGAGTTGGAGGATAAGACTCCACATGGTGTATGGACTCGTAAGAAACTCTCTTTCACATATGAAGGTATTTGGATGTGAGGCATATCTACATGTTCCAAAGAGAAAAGGACCAAGTTGGATAGTAAATTTGAAAGGTGCATCTTCTTTTGGTAAGGATGGTTTAAAAGGTTATAAGCTTTGGAACCTAGAAACAAGGAATTTTGTGTATAGTCGAGATGTGGTGTTTATATATGTAAAATATGTTGTTAAACATGAAGTCCTACCAAAGGAACCTAAGAATATAGAGTTTGAGCTAAAGGAGGAAGAATCAGACTCTACAATAGAACAAGACTCAGAAGAGGAATAACCAAAAATTCCAACTGCGAGAAGATCAGTTCGAGAAAGAAGGCAACCATAAAGGTATAGTCCATCTTATTTTTTTTCAAATTTTACTTTATCTGACATTGATGATGATCCTACAACTTTCTGGGAGGCAATGGATTCGGATGATGGAAAACTTTGGAAGGAGGCCATGGTTGATTAAATGGCATCCTTGCACAAAAGTGAGGCAAGGGATCTAGTGGAGTTGTCAGCTGGAAAGAAACCCATTGGGAGAAAATGGGTTTTTAAGAAGAATATGAATGCAGAAGGCAAGGTGGAGAAACACAAAGCTCGATTGGTAGCAAAAAATTATACCCAGGTGCCGGGAATTGATTTTGGTGATATGTTTTCTCTTGTTGCCAAGGTAACTTCTACTATAGTACTTTTATCTATTGTTGTTGTATTAGATTTTGAGGTAGAATAGGTGGATTTGAAAACAACATTTCTTCATGGGGATCTGGTAGAGGAGATCTACATGAAGCAACCTGAAGGTTTTGCGGTGAAGGGTAAGAAATAATTGGTATGCATTTAAAAAAAAAAAATACTGGTTAAAACAATCACCAAGGATGTGATATTAGAAATTTGATACATATATGCGGGGACTTGGCTTCACCAGAAGCAAAGAGTATCATTCTAAGTCTTTTAAATTAATTGGTGACTATGTTATTTATTTGGTCTTGTATGTGGATGATATGTTGTTGGTTGGAAATGACAAAGAATTATCTAGGATTTGAAGGCCCAATTGTTCTCCAAATTCGACATGAAGGATCTTGGTGCTGCAAACTATATTTTGGGCATGGAAATTAAATGAGATTGGGGAAAGATGAAGCTCTGTTTAAACCAGAGGAAGTATGTCAAGATAATATTACAGAGTTTCAATATGCATGATAGTAAATAGATGAACGTTCCTATTATTTTAGGTGTCAAGTTATATGTTGAACAGTGTCCCAAGGTACAAGAAGAAGAGGAGGATATGTCCTGTGTTCCATATGAAAGTGCAGTGGGTAGCCTGATGTATGAAATGGTATGTACTAGACCAGACATTTCACATGCAGTGGTAGTATTGAGCAAGTTTATGTCAAAACCAGGGAAGTAGAATCTTACAATAGTGAGGCAGGTTTTCAATATTTTTGTGGCACTAGTGATTATGGTTTGTGCTACCAAGGAAGACTAGTATTTGACAGATTTTTGTAAATTTGTGGTTTTGTTGATGTAGACTAGGTGGGAGATATGGATCAAAGGATATCTATAAGTGGGTGTGTGTTTAGCCTATTTGGAGGTGCAGTCATTTGGATGTGTAAAAGGCATTTTGTAGTGGCTCTTTCAACGATAGAAGCAGAATACATGGCAGCCACTCAAGCAAGCAAGGAAGTATTTTGGTTGCAAGATTGTGTTCAAGTATGGGGTTGGTGCAGGGAGCTATCAGGATGTACCATGATATCCAAAGTGCATTTTTCTTGGATAATAACACTACTTATAATTCAAAGAGAGAGCACATTGATGTTTAGTATCATCTTTTGAGAGATATGGTTGAGGTTAAAAAGTTGTTGTCGGTAAAGGTGGACACTTTTAAGAATGTTTCAGATGCATTGAAAAAGTCTATGAGCACTGAGAATTTATCTTGTAGAGAAACAATGGGAATTTCAGGGTTGGACAAATGACAAAGATCTCATGTTGCCCTCTATGGAAAGAAAACAACAAGTGGGAGAAGGTTGGGTGTAATGTTCCCAATTTTTCATGGAGAAAATTGGAACATTAATTTTGCCACTTTTACATAGGAGATGAATAAAAGGGGTAGGAGACCCATTTATTTCTTGAATAGAGAATAAAAATCATCTTGGCATGAGGGAGGATCACTTTTGGAGCTTGATTTCACACCTCCATGTGTGAAAGGGGGCTTTTGCTAGAAGGTTAGGTTAAGTTGACCAAGTCAAACTGCGCAGTAGCATGAGGTGGAGAGCACATTGTGGGCCAGCGCAGTGGGATAAGGAGAGAAGCTTTTAGAGGAAGGAAACCCTAATGAGTGGGGTCCATTGAGAGGGAGCTCACATTTTTAAAAAGGAGGGCAAGGCTACCATTGCAAATCATCTTGATTATTATTCATCTTTGGTCCGGTGGACTTGCAGCAACATCTTGCTGGTCAGCAAGAATTGCTGAGGGAATTCCTATTTAGGATTTCCTCTCCTTCTTGAGAAGCTCTTGGAGGATTGCACTCTATTCCCTATATTCATACATTGAGGTCAAGCACCATCTATCTTCATCAACGTAGTTTCAGCTGGAGATTTTGCATTGTTGTTGGGTGTTGCTGGGGAGGTTTTCTACAACACCATCCTTGGCTTGTTTTTCAGAGGGGGGAGCTTCCATCTCTTTGGGAGATCAGAAAAGGTGGTTTTTGAGCTTATTCCACCATCTTTGGCAGCAGGCCAACCACTTTCCATCACATGTAGCGCATTCCCTCTCTTAGACAACGTTATTCTTGAAGAGAATTTGTTGTGAGGGGTTTGTAGATAGTTGGAGAGTGAAATATTACGTGAAAGAATCAGTATTTCACTTCAGATTTCTCATTGGAGGAGGCCATTTCAGATTGAGGATCTCATTCATCCATTTCCTCCTATTTTTTTATCTGAGTTTCTACTGCCCAACAACTCTGGCATTATTTTATTTTTCCATTTTGTACATGTATTGTAGTCAATCCTTCTAAGGATTGTTATACTAGTGTTTTTAGGGGTTGAGGGCTTGCTCCCCCTTATTTCTTGAGATATCATTGCTATATCATTATATTTCCATTTTATATGATGCAGTTTCTCCATATGACTGCGCAGTTTTAAGCCATAGTTTTCTTCATGTAGCCGTGTGCTTTCATTTTCATGTACAAGATTCATTGGGGCCTTCATTGCCTAACTTGAGAGATTGAATCCTCAAGTATTGTACTCTTTAATGTTGTAATACACATTTATTGGCTATTGTATCTTCATATGTGCAGGCTCATAGCATAATGAACCCATTGTATTTTCATACATTTTTTCAGCCCTATTCCTTGGGCAATTCCTGAGGAAGGAATTTCACATATCTATAGACAGAGTCTGTGAAGGGCCAAGTAGCCTCTGGATCTCACCCTTCCTTGTGAAGGTGAAATATTCGGAAAATTCCCTCACATTCTATCTCTATAATAGACTTGTGATATTTTCAGAAAAAGGAATATTGTTGGAGCTCCAACTTTAGAATATCTTGAGATATTCTCATTTCTGTAGCAAGTTCCTGAAAAAGGAACATTACAGTGGTATCAGAGCACCTTTCTTGGCTCAGCCTGTGGCCTTCAAGCCCAAGAATAAGAATAAGAATATGAGCTTAATCTCATCTATTTTCATAGTAGAGAAGAGCCTCCCCAAGGAGGATATGCAGAAAGAAGAGGAAGAGCCCTGCACTTCCTATTCTCATCAAGGAGACAGAGAAATAAGCAGGAGAGAGACTCCATCTTTTGGAGAAGAAAAAGAAAAATGGGATAAGCTTACCAAGCTTCTTCCCAAATCTGTACATATAATCCATGAAGAATTTGAGGAGATTCGGAGAAAGTATAGAGAATCTCCTAGAGAGTTTGATTCAAAAGCAAACTCTATATTGGAGGAGTGTGAGCATGCAGCTACACACCATCTTGTACAGCGCAGTCACATGCCCATGATTGTTGGAAGAGAGATGGGAAGAGAAGAAGAGGTTTCTAGGAGGGAAACCCTTAGTGATTTCTTGGAGGAGTATGAGTCTCAAACTCAGAAATACCAGGATCATCTCAGTTTTTCAGAGTTTTTCAAGATGAAGGTGAATGGGAAAGAGCAGCAGGATAGATTTCATCTATCTACCTTTGAGGTTTCACCTACATATTCAGCCAAAGCTTGGGTGGATGAGTTAGAGACCTTCTTGCAGCAGCACCAAATCCTTGAAGATGAAGTCATCAAATTTGCAGCGCTGCATTTGAGAGGTAAGGCTTATGCCTGGTGGATTTTTGAATCCTTTTCTTTAAGAAATGTAAACATTGCATCCTATGCTAGTTTCCCTAAGGCATTATTGAAAATATTTGATGGAGGGATTCATGAAACACTCATGGTGGAGAAAAACAAGGAAAATCAAAAAATACCCTTGCATGATAACGCAATACCACATCAGGAGGCTGAAAACTTGCACCATACTTTGACGGAGGAGAAACTTTCTTCTCAAACCCTTGAGCAAAGAGGCATGGGGATCTCTTTTTCAAGGAGGGATCCAATTATTGGAAGGTTTCCCATTCATGTTTCAGAAATTGAGGGCAACAGCACTATTAGATCTGGAGTTGATCTGGAACCTCATGCAGAGGAAAGGAGAGTCATTGCTCCAAATAGGGGGATGCTTGCATCTTTGCAAGAAGGTTCCCAGGATCTCATGAGTAGAGATCAAGGCACAACTCATGTTCCATCTATGCCATTGTTGAGAAGGTGTGAGACCATGGAGACACAAGGAGGAAGTAGGGAGAAGACCCAGCATCCTAAGATGAGGAGTATACATCCATATTCATTTTTGTAGGTTGATGCACTTGAGGGGGTGATTTGATTGCGCAGTGAAAGCATGGAGAGCTTCCTCCATTCATATATTCAATCATCTCTTGATGATGATGTCTCATGGCATGGAGACATTTTTCCAGGAAGACCACTGGATCAGTAGAGGAGGATGGGTGCTTCACATGTTGAGACATCAATCATTGATTTCAGGAGGGTGGAAACCTGGAGAGAGCTTGATACAACATTGGGAGTATGGGGTAGACTCAAGGAGGGAGAGAACATTCTCTCAACATCATCAGTACCCACTTCAATTTCAGATTCTGCACTATGGAAGAAGCAGCTGGGGAAGGATAGTAGCCTTCTAGCTTGCATCTTTGGCATAGGAGATGTCAAAGAAGAGGATGACCATGTGACAGCTACTCTTCATGAGACATCCTCAGCACTGTCACTATGGAGGATGGATCCATATTGGAACTCCCAGCTGTTAGTGGAGTATTCCAAGGATATTTTTACTTGCATGATCTTGGATGGCCAGTTGCATGAGGAGGCATATTCAGTTAGAGATGGGGTCATCTTTTATCATGGTAGGATCTTCTTTCCTAGAGCTTCCAAGCTCAAGGAGAATTTGCTACATGCAACTCGGGAGATTTCCTTTTCAGCCCCACTTGTTCTATGAGAGCATACCACACCATCAAGGAGGGATATTTTTGGATGGGATTTGAGGAGGAGATACATCATCATATGAGTAGATGCATGGACCATATGGTGATGGACGAGAGACATGACTCTTTGAGAGAGTTACCGCAGCCACTTCTTTTCTCTTTGAGGAGGAGAGGAGACTCATTTATGAGCCACTTCATTTGTATGAGCAGGACATATGGTAAGGGTGATTATTATTTGCATGATTGTTTATATGATGTGTGTCCCTTAACCATATATGTACAGGATGATGCTCCAAGGAGGAGCATTCTTTTTCCTAAACCAGATGGTTTGGATGAGGCCATAAGCATGATGGATGGCCATTCCCTAGGAGGGCTTGGGGGAGAGATGTGTTATGGACGACATGCTCATTGTACACCTTACATCATTCACTTCCTCCATACTTATGAGGAGATTGGAACAGCAAGAAAGTGGTTAAGGAGCCACTTATTTTATCAGTCTCTATGGTAGTTGAGGGTCAAGCTGCGCTGGTTGCACTTGAGGGACCATAGTCCTCCTCATTTGTTGCATATGGTAGCAAGTATGATTCTCATTTTTTCTCCCTATGGTTCTACTATTTCTATCTTCATGAGGAGCATGCTTGGGAGAGAGACACATTGCATGGATGTGTCCTTTGAGGGAGAAATTCCTCACACTTTTTGCACTACATGTTCTAAGGGGAACATGAGATATGATATGGTCACCGTGATAGCACATTTGTCTCTTTATGAGGTGAGCCATATGATGGAGGAAATGCCATATGATGATGACTTCCAACTCATCATATATGGAGACACTTGGGCCAGCTTGATTTGCAGCGTTTGAGGAGAGATCTTTAGAGATATATTCTTTGTATTTCCTCTTGAGGGCAAGTATATTGCAGCCCATGGACAACCAGCACTCTACACTTATCATAAGTGGAGAGATGGGCAGCATGGGGTAAGCTACATTGCTTACCATGTGTAGATCTTCATCCCACCTACTTTGTCGGAGCCAAAGGTGGATGACAGCTTTCAGGGGTTGCCTGGTTGGAAGGTGACTCATTTTTCATGGCTCATAGCTTGGAGATGGAGGATCAATGTGGGAAAGATAGTTCCCATTTTTTTGTAGATCCCATTCTTCAAGGGGACCTCCAGACATCACTTTTCTATCCTCTTGAGTATTTCACCTTTACATGATGATGGCTTGATAGCTGACTTACATGCTGAGGAGGAGCATTGTGGAGATTTGATTGATGAGATGGCATCACTTTCCTTGGAGGAGATCATCATACAAGGATGCTACAAGGAGAGGAGAAGAGAATAACTCAGTCTATCCTTGCACTTGCTTGAGGACAAGCAATCTTTGAGAGGGGAGGACAACAATGTTCCCATTTTTTCATGGAGAAAATTGGAACATTAATTTTGCCATTTTTACATAGGAGATGAATAAAATGGGTAGGAGACCCATTTCTTTCTTGGATAGAGAATAAAAATCCTCTTGGCATGAGGGAGGATCACTTTTGGAGCTTGATTTCATACCTCCATGTGTGAAAGGGGGTTTTTTCTAGAAGGCTAGGTCAAGTTGACAAAGTCAAACTGCGCAGTAGCATGAGGTGGAGAGCACATTGTGGGCCAGCGCAGTGGGATAAGGAGGGAAGCTTCTAGAGGAAGGAAACCCTAATGATTTGGGTCCATTGAGAGGGAGCTCACATTGTTTAAAAGGAGGGCAAGGCTACCATTGCAAATCATCTTGAGTATTATTCATCTTTGGTCCAGTGTACTTGCAGCAACATCTTTTTGGTTAGCAAGAATTGCCGAGGGAATTCCTATTTAGGATTTCATCTCCTTCTTGAGTAGCTCTTGGAGGATTTCACTCTATTCCCCATATTCATACATTGAGGTCAAGCACCATCTATCTTCATCAGCGCAGTTTCAGCTGGAGATTGTGCATTGTTGCTGGGTGTTGCTCGAGAGGTTTTCTACAACACCATCCTTAGCTTGTTTTTCATAGGAGGGAGCTTCCATCTCTTTGGGATATCAGCAAAGGTGATTTCTGAGCTTATTCCACCATATTTGGCATCAAGCCAACCACTTTCCATCGCATGCGACGCAGTCCCTCTCTTAGACAACGTTATTCTTGGAGAGCATTTGCTGTGAGGGGTTTGCAGATAGTTGGAGAGTGAAATCTTAGATGAAAGAATTAGTCTTTCACTTTAGATTTCTCGTTGGAGGAGGCCATTTCAGATTGAGGATCTCATTCAGCCATTTTCCTCCTATTTTGTTTATGAGTTTCTGCTACCCAGCAACTTCGGCATTATTGTATTTTTCCATTTTGTACATGTATTGTAGTCAATCCTCCTAAGGATTATTATACTAGTGTTTTTAGGGGTTGAGGGCTTGCTCCCCCTTATTTCTTGAGCTATCATTTCTATATCATTATATTTCCATTTTATATGATGCAGTTTCTCCATATGACTGCGCAGTTTTAATCCATGGTTTTATTCATGTAGTAGTGTGCTTTCATTTTCATGTACAAGATTCATTTGGGCCTTCATTGCCTAACTTGAGAGATTGAATCCTCAGGTATTGTACTCTTTGCTGCTACAATACACATTTATTGGCTATTGTATCTTCATATGTGCAGGCTCATAACGCAGTGAACCCATTGTATGTTAATACATTGTTGCAAACTTATTCCTTGGGCAATTCTTGAGGAAGGAATTTCACATATCTATAGACAGAGTCTGTGAAGGGCCAGGTAGCCTTTGGATCTCACCCTTCCTTGTGAAGGTGACATATCCAGAAAATGCCCCCACAGTTTATCTCTGGAATAGACTTCTGATATTTCAGAAAAAGGAATATTGTTGGAGCTCCAACTTTAGAATATCTTTAGATATTCTCATTGTTGTAGCAAGTTCCTGAAAAAGGAACATTACATTGGGTGTCTGTTATATTCTTTCCATGACTAGCCTCAAGTGAGAAAAAATGTTTGGACCCTATATTAGGTGGGAGGACCTGCCTTTGGTTTTGCATGGGTTTGCACATGGTTTTGGGCATGATGGTTTTCTGCACATGGTATTTTGTAGATCCGGCCAAGGGAACTATGGTCATGATCTAATCTAGGGTTAATGGAATGGTGTTTATGAATGCTTCGGCATGTATATATATGTGTTGTAACATTGAAAGGAATATAATAAAAAATCAAGTTGGTAGTCATGGTTTTGGGATCCAGGGGAAAATATATTTTTATATATGTTTTATGTTTTATGTGTTATTCTCTCGCTATTGTTTCATTTTGTATTTTAAGATTTTTTTTTAAGATAATTTATGTATAGGGTTAAAAATTGCATTTGGTATCATAGTTGTTTTTGCTTGAAGGGGTTGCCTTTGCTACTGAGGGGTTTCCTGCTCGGGCCTGTGGTAGAACGTGTTTAGTGGGAGATCTGTGGGATCGATTATTTCGATGAAAGAAGATGGTGAGTAGTGGAAAGATAGATTGTTGGCTTAATGAGTCCTGACCCAGGTGTGGAGCATTCTACGCAACCAAAAAAACCCTCCAACTACTGTCCCTTTCGGTAATGATCTTCTTACGTAGACCAAAGTCTCACCTGAAGCAGTATGGGGGGGTGATGGAACCAGGTTTCCGCACCTTGAGGGAGTGTTTGATGTATGTTTTTCCCTTTCTTAATTCTTATTTGTCTACGCGAAACTTCCCAAGAAACCAGTTCTAAGTACGGATGATCCCTTAACATATATGTGTAAAAGATATGTGTCACATATTATATTCTAATCATATCTAACCCTTCATAGTAACCATATCTACTTGCAGATAAACCCTTAAAAAGTAATGCAGTTTCGCACAGCCAAATAATAATAAACAAACTTAATTCTTGTGCATTCAGAGATCATTATAGAATTAACCTTTACTTCAATATTGACTTGCGCAGAAAAGATCAGTATACTCAACTCAAATCTAATAGTTAAAGCGGAATAATACTTGTGCATGGATGAAATCCAATTCGACTTATTATTTATTGAAATAAATACGCATTCAATAGCATAGATCTAGATTGAGAATTGCAGTAAGAAACAGATAACGCACATAAAAATTCTAAGACAATTAACCACAAAAATCATATACAATTCTGAGTTTGCAAAAAAATTCTTATTTATTAAGTGATCTTAAATTCATTACGATATTTTTCCTTCTGTGCACACAACAACAGAGTCCGTGCACACAACTCGGGACTAGGTCTTTGTGCACATAGCCAGCAGGAGCCTTTCTACCCAAAAAAACTGACCCAAAATTAGAAAACATAAGCATAAACATCCATACATTCATCGATCTATTGATATCTATCCTTCTCGAGTCTTATATATTTATATCTTTCCAAACGCACACATACCATGGTCTCAAACCATGGTTTGAGACACATAGTTTTCCCTTTTATCCGTGACAATAATTAAGGGACTTTGACCTGCCCCAAAGCCCCTTGACATCTATGCGCAACGTTTACAAAAAAAAACTTAACCAAAAATACTCAAAATTTCTTTACCCCAGGGGACCCTACTCCAAAAGGCCCCCAACACAATCTAGTGACTCGTCCCAAGTCACTCTGGTCCATTTTCCTGCATCTTGTCTTAAGCACCTGCACGAAAAATTGAAATGGAAAGAGGACTTCGGTACTTTGTGCTGCAGCGTTCTGCACTTCTTCCACCAATTTTTTTGTTGTTGCTTTATCCTTTGTTTCCTTATCCAAGTGAATAGTTTCACCTATCGCGGTTGGCTTCGCCTCTTTATCTGCATCCTTATCCTTCTGTTGGATATCCTTACTTATGTGTGGCTTTGTCGGAGTCTTTAGGGTACTGAAGATGAGGCACCATCAGTGGTACGTGCTTCCAACCATAAGGTTGTCCATTCGGTTGTAACACGTGTAAGGTAATCCTCCATGACCATGTAAGGTAGCTCATACCAAACACCTTCAACATCTCCCTTCGTGCGCATGTGAATGTTGTGAAAGGTAGCTTTGAATTTTGTGATGTGCTTGTACTTCTCCTACAATGTCGGTGATAATCGCAGCTTGGACTACACCACTTGAAACAACTCAGAATCAAAGAGCACCTAGAATATTTTGTTTTCAGTGATTCGGGAAGGAATCTTCGATTTCAACACCATCGCATATCGCGCAGCTTCGCAAAGATTAAGCTCAATATCTGGGAACTAGGCCTTAGCTGGCGTCTTTCAACCAATTAGTGCAATTGGTAGCAGCAACCAAGCATAATAAAAATTCTTTCCCTCCTCCTGTACCTCGCGGACATTTTCCAAAAACTCTACGCACAGGTACTTTTCCTAATTGTACTTTATATTTTTTTCACATTGCCCAGCTAAAGCAATCACATGGGCTGGGACTTCCTTTGGCCAACACTTTCTCATCATCTTGCAAGCGAGAATTAGAGTGCCAAACTATACTACGGGGTCATTAATTTTGCTGACAACGGACCCTTGAGTGTTGCACGATACCTTATATTTTTCGTTAAATGTGTCTGCAACCTTCTTCTTCAAACCCTTTCCTCCAAAGGTCATGGCAGGGTCCACCCCTTGACAGGGCAGGTTGGTGATACGATGTATCAAATTTGCATCAATTAGAATTGGCTCTCCTAGCCACAAATAGTCATCATGTACCAGTGCGAGCAACTTGCGTACACATATATCATTGACCACGTTGCGCCAAAAGTGGAAATTTAGTACCCCTGACTTTTGCAATCCCAACGCTCAACACTTCGGCTTGACCTTGATCATCCCCTCATCGTAGGTGATCAACTCCAAGTACATCGAGGGTGTGAGCTCATGGAACTTCTCCTAGTCGTCCAAGTTTCTTCCATCTTTAGCAGGGGGATTTTTGCAAAAATATCCCCCTCAAATTGCACATCTTCGGGGATCAATGATGAATATATATAAGACCGAAATTTATTCAGGTCCTTTGGGACCTTCATTGATGATTTGCGTAGCTCCACATATGTGGGAAGCCACAAGAGTGGATCTACCTCCTCAAAAACATCTTCATTCATAATCACTTTGAGCATCTCAGCCATGGGTCTCTTATGGAATTCTGTGGGGGACGAGCTAGGCTTTCGGGTCTTCTGGCGTGGAAACTTCTGGGACCCTGAAGGTTGTCCCTTCTTAGATTTCTGCAGTTGTGGCGCAGGTGTAGGGGTTTCAGGAACCTGTGTAGAGGTTTCATTGACCTGCATCGCAGATGGGGTAGGTTCAGTGGCAGTCATACTTGGAGGAATAAGATAACCCAACACCCGCTGGCACAGTGTCTCGTAGAAAAGTGGGTTGATCTCAGCCATAAGCTTCAGAAAACACAAGGAGAGTAGTGTGCACAAATCACTTGGAAAGAAAAGGGAGAAAATGCGGCCCTTCCTGTCATATTTATATCATTTGCGTAGCTTAAGCAGTCTCATGTGCATTGATGTATCCTCATAAATTCTAAAATAGTTCCAAATATGGCATAATATCCTCATTAAATGTAGTTTAGTCACTTCTCCAAATGATAATAAATTTGTCTTATCCATTTTTAATGTTCCAACGGTGAGTTTTTGGCACCTTTGCGATTGCTTCATCCTTTGAGCACAACCTCTATGTGGTTGTCGCAACATGTCTGCACATCCGCCATCCTTGTCACGAAACCCTGCTTCTCCAATGCCTGATAGACTGCTTTATGGTCCTGCACCCTCTTGCAACTTTCTGGGGTGCTAAGACGTTCCTCTGTAAATGTAGTCATTTTTCGTGTGCAAGGATAGGGTCATCCTTGTATGGCTTCAACCAACTTCCATTCAAAAATCCAGGAAGGATTTCACCCCTTAAAGTAACGAGATGTACCACACCTCCTTCTGTAACCTCCTTGACAACATAAGGGCTGAGCTAATGCATTTTTAACTTTCCTGGGCGGCATGCAAACTTTTTGTCATATAGAAAAACTAAATCATCTTCCTTGAAAATCTTATGTTTGATGTGCTTGTCATGCCAAACTTTTTCACGTGCCTTTTTCACCTGTCGATGGAAACCATCAATGAATCTATTTTCCTCCAGCGCAACTGTTGAGAAGGTAAATCCCCTCTGTGGACAGAGGCGATCCCTACTAGCCCAGCAGGGGTCTAGCAACAAACAAACAATGCTATGACGCAGGCTCCTAGTTACGAATGAAAGATTTGGGATAAGAACCTACCTGGATTCCAACGCTCGATCTGAAAAAGAGATGTCCCCGTCCTTCGGTCCTGGCAGATCACAATCCTTCCACGATCTCCGTGGATGAACACCTGCACACAGAAAGAACAAACAGATACAAGCAGAGGAACCAGCATACGTAACTAAACATCGGTCAGAAAAGACATTACTCGCATTAACATAATGGAAAAAGGAGTGGAACCATAATCATAGTCATCTATTAAAGTAGTAAACGAATAGAAGTTACAACCAAGTTCTGACGCTGCAGCCTCCTTCGCGCGGGTCTCCGGTCGTCCACGTCTCGCAAGGCTCGCCGGGGGAAAGGGAAACCTCTCCAGAGTCTCGTAACAATGGTCTCCTTGTTCGAATGGGCCTTAAGGGAAAGGAAGGATTCTTTTCAGCGCAAAGGCACTTGGGAATAGGAGATGCAAAGCTTCAGCACTTCCAGACTAGCTTGCCATGGATCTGAGCAAGCTTTTATAGATGGGGAAGGAGGGAGTTGGGATCCCTATTATTATGGGATGGGCCCTATCAACAAGGAAGGTTCCATAGAAGGTGGCAAACCTACTTCCCTTCCATAGAACTCCCGTAGCCAAACCTCCCAACTCAAGATAGGCAGTGGTTGTGAGTTTGTTTGAACTCAACTTCCGCCATCCATATATAAAAAACAGTCCCCAAAATGGGTGGCGCGATTGCTGCTCTATGACAGAGCGCCAAGTGGCGCGACCTCTTTACAGGATTTCCCTGAGTGGCGCGAGTACTGAACTGCCTACCCGCGCCAATGCAAAAAGAGTTGTTTTTCATGGATTTTGCAAGGAGATGTCTCAAGGGGAAATGAAGCTCATACTCAGAGGGATGCAATGATGATGTTTTCAATGCATGACAGTGTTCACAGGCCACATTATGGGTCCTCCATTGTGCGGGACGGGGAATGGTAGGGACGGTGACAAATTACTGTGTAACAGATGCCCCCTAAAGTATGAGGCCCGAGAGAGAGAGGGGTGAAATGCTTTACGAGAACATGTCTGACTGAAGGCCCGCCGTCGGAAAACCTGCATAGACAGATACAACTGATATCTTAAGTACACGATGTATATATATGGTATGGACGCAGCCATCCGAACAGAGTATGCTATAATCCCGATCCAGGGTATTGGCACAGCCATCCAACTAAGATCAAACAAATAGACTCAGGTATGGTCGCAGCCATCCAATCATTGAGTCATGTACATAATGACAATACTCCACAATCGCAGCCTGGATTACAACAGACACAATCCAGGGTCTTGCGCTCCATCTCGACCCAAATAAGTACAAGTTCTAGCACGCGAATATGTGAGCCGATGTCGAACATGCAAGAACATCGCCTGATTACCAGCCAATGATGAAAGCCGTTAACAGACGCGAGAGGAACCACCAATAATGACAATGGTCCTCAAGGTACTACAGTTACAATCCACGGCGTGTGAATAAATGAGCTGACGTCGAACACCCGCAGAATCATCCGATCGGAGGTCAATAATGAAAACCTCTCGTCGAATGCGACGAACCTGCCATTAAGGCATGCAGGCCCCAACGTACCATCAGGAGTCTCTAGACCAACTTCCCGGATAATGAGTTGAAGTCGACAGGAAGTGATCTTGATCGAAGGTGGGCCATAATGATTCCCACATCATCGACACGAGACAGAGGAACATAATGTTTTGTTGTGAATTAGGATCATATGAGAAACAGAGAAAGGTTGATATTCACAGAGGCCAACTTCTCTTGAACATATAAACGGCACGGCAATGGACTTGGCAGTATTTGACATCAACAGATCAAAGGTCATGGCGACGAGGCAGTGAACAGATGAGAGGTCAAAAGAGATTACCCAAACCCATGGAAGCAAAGTGAAACAACGAGATGAGATGTCCCCAACCCGACACGAATGCAGACAAGTGCCATGTTCAAGAGCGACATACCGCCGACGATAACGACGATGGTTCCATTTTTCCCCCACCATTTCTGGCGAGTACCCCAATTATTTTTGATGACAAGCTTGAAGGGGATAGCATATGCTTGTAATATAAGTCCGCCCTTCGGGCGAATCCATCCTAGTGCATTTAACGAGTCCTAGGAAGGAGAAACTCGGAGAACGTCATTTCGACGGAATCCAATGTCATCAGGGTTTAACGAGTCCGACAAAGGAAGAACTCGGCGTCTTTTCATGTTTAGAGAGTTTGAAAAGACAGCGGAAAAGAAAACTCCACAGGTCCCTTTTCGTAAATAGTTCCCCATATCCGAAAAGGTAGAAAACAATATCCGGAAAAACCTCCTAGTCGCGATAGGCTAGGGTATTCCTTTTTCGTAATCGATCCATCCCAGCCCGAAAAAGGGTTAAACTTATACTGGGTGGATGTCGATTCGTGTCCATTTTAACGAGATCAAAACGACAAGGGCCTCGGCAATCTTTTCATATTTAGAGAGTCAGAAAAGAGCTGAAAGATGACTCCATAGTGACTTTTTCGTGTATTTACCGAGTCCGAAAAAGTATAAAATACAACTCGTTTCCACCTTTTAAGTCGCAAAAACCTGTCACTGCACATACCCAACAAGCGTAAAATCCATTTTTGACATAATACATGCAAATATTTGACAAGAAATAACTTTTAAAACGCATCTTAACGTTGAAAAGTTATAAATACGTCCAATGGTAAAAAATGAAATTACTTTTTACTATTTACCTTGTGGAGAGTAGCAGTGGTTCATTTGGAGCAGAATCTTCTGACGGCGATTGCGACTGATCCAGGCAACCATTCAGCGTCTCGTCTGTGACAGGTAAGAGGCGCTCCTTTCTCCTTTCTTTCCATGTATTTTTTAATGATTTCCCTTAGAAAACCAGCTCTGTAAGGGCATTCTTGAATTTTTAGGGCCGGCCCAAGTGGCGCGGGTATCGGGCACGGACCCGCGCCACTGAGCTCTTTCTATCAAAGGGCCCGCGCCACATGGCGCGACTGTTAGCAAGACAGTCGCGCCAGCGGCGCAACCCAAATTTCCGCCTAAAAAACCTCTATTTATGCCAAAATTTTTGAATTTTTGAGCTTACAGAAGATCTAACTAAAGGTTTTGAACCATGTGAATGCAGATAAACAGTCAAAATGGTGATTGAATGGAAGGAACGGGAACACGGAGATGAGGACGAAGAAGCCATGCAAAATGAAAATTGCATGAATGCTCTAAGGAACTGTGGTTTAAAGAAATTCTTCCTCACGCCATGCTTACGAGCTCAGCCTGAGCTCCTCCAATATTTGATCAACCTCTCGGATGAAAATGACCAGGTATTCAGAATACGAGACCAGGTGTTGGAATTGGAGGTCACCGACATTTACTTTGTTACTGGATTATCCCGCAGGGGTCCAATCCCTGTATTGACTGGGAGCAGACCATCAGGGGAGAAGATGGAAGAAGTAATGGCGCGGGTGTGCCGTGGGGCACAAACAGGAACAAGGAGTAAGAAGGTGTACATCTCGACCATCCCTGACCTAGCACTGAGAGTTGTACTCCACACCATTACGCGGGCTGCTGGATCGCAGGCACCGCACGAGGCTACAAAAACACAACTCTTACTGGCCTCAGAATGCATGGGTCCCCGACTGTATGACTGGGCAACAACTGTTACTATTAACATGAAAAGACAGCTCACCAAGTGCAAAAAGGGCAAACTGAAACAGTTTGGGTATGGTTCCATTTTGGTGTCGTTTATTCTGGAACGCATACCAACCTTCCAGGGCCAAGAGGCCCCTGTGGCGAGTCCAGTACCACGAGAGCCGAGAATGGCTCGCTGGGCAGCACTGATGCCCAGATCCGGAGGCGGGCAACAGATGTCCTGGAAGCCCGAGTTCTTCAGATGGATACGGCGCCAACTGATCGTTGTGGAAGATTGGCCCTATGCGGGAACTGACTTTACAGGGGACCCGGATCTCCCGCTACCAGAAGGAGACCACTGGGATGAAGAGATGGGTAGGTCCTCATGTTTTTGATTTTATGTTTATATGATTTTTTGTTAATACATAGTTGTCTAAACACAAATATACATGCATGCAGATGTAGGACCTGAGAGACCAGCCGGGATGTCTCCCATCTTCCGGAGGACACAGCTCGCCCCTGAGATCCAGGGGGAAGGTGCCGGAGGAGGGGCACTGGTACAGAACCTTGGGGGGATTGTTCATGGGATCCCAGACTATGCCCGACTGTCAGATGTACCACTGGAGTACCAGCGCCATACGGTGGGAGTCCCAAATCGGCTCCACCGAATCCTGAGGCGGCTAGTGCGTGCAGTAACGTGCTATCATGAGCACCATGATGATTAGTCTCTAGGATTTAGCCACACCTATTTTTTGAGAGACTCAGTGTCTCCGGATGTATTAAGACACTTATGTATATTTTTTGAGTTTTATGTGACACACTTCTATGTAAACATTTCGATGTCTATATATGCATACCTATTTCTGGATGAGTCTTCTTTACATGTGATGATGATTTATAAATTGCGCAAATGTCTATCTAACACCAAATTTGCTACTGTATCTGCTAATGCATTCAAATGTCTGGGTATATGATGATATGTAACATATTCAAAATTCCTTTCCAGTAATCGAATACGCAAATACAATCGTAAAATGGACGGATTTCTTACCGAATAGTGCCCGTTCAGCTGCAACACTACAAGCTGTGAATCTAGGTACACGAGCAATTCACGGATACCAAGGTTTACTGCCTCGGTTAATAATTACAACACGGCGCTATATTCCGCGATATTGTTCGTGGTACGCCCTAAACAAACACCTTGCAGGTCGATCAACTCACCAGCAGGATCGTAGATTACCCAGGCTGCAGAAGACAGATTCCTGGTACCGCGGGAGGCACCGTCCGCGAAACCAACAAATGGATGAGTAGACATCTGCACAACCAGGAAGGCCCGATCAGCAGAAAAAGTTTACAAAGCACACCACACCATGCACACAAATGACAATCACACACCTATGTACACACAAGACGGGCATGCCCCCGGCATGATGTCTCAATTCGAGGCGCATGCCCCCCAAGCTTCAATCTTATGGAAAATAGAGTGAAGTTTGAAAACAAAAGAGATTTTGAACTAAATCTATCAAAACTCGAATTGGACGTGCTCATGTTTCATTGTTTTAACGAGGTTGACACACTTAAAGGAACTGTCCTCGTTGCATCATGCTTCATAATTCGAACAGCTCGGTGCAGACTTGAATCTCCCTGGGAGAACAGGTCACACCTACATGAATATCCTCAACAATCCCCGGTTTGACAGAGATGTTGATAGGAATCGTTTGAGTAATGTTACTCAGATTGCCCTCTGAAAAGACCTCATGTGTCAAAATCGGTGTTTGAAGAGGCGGGGAAGGAACCTGAGTAGCATAGCGCTCGAGACAATCCGTCATTGCCCCCAAGCTAGGCATCAACGAGGAACGATGATGCCCATCGCCCCAAGGTAGCTCCTCCAGAGACATAGTTTCAATTATAGCCTCATCTGAGGGAAAAGTCTCTCTAAGAGGATCAGGCGAATCAGCCTGACCAAGCCAGGGGGATTGTGAGTAGACGTCAAGAGCCATGCTCATCGGAGCATGCCGAGGAGGTGGAGGGTCCGATGCAGCAACAATCTCACAGTAGCTGATCTCTACTGGCGTTAAAGGCATGGACTCTCCAAACTCATATACCTGCTCAGGTGTAGGAATCAGCCAGGGGTCATCAGTCCTGGACAACATGTTGACTTGAGCGGTATTCGGTGGCGACGCAGGGAAAATACCCATGAGGACCGGGTCTTTGAAAAGACCAGGTCCTATGCTGTCTGGTGGATTCGGAATTTGATCCACATACGGCACGTTGTTCTCGGAGCTCGAGGTAAAAAATGACAACTGGTCTACTGTAACAATCTTGCCCTCGTGAGGGAACTTGATGAATCGAAAGACAGTAGATGGCACGCAGAGCATGGCATGGGTCCAGCTGCGGCCAAGAAGTATGTTGTAGTTGAGTTTAGCGTCAACTACTTCTACTTCCACGTTGACGGTTTTTCCCTGTAATGTAATCGCCAGACTCTCGAGAACTCCTAGGGGTTTAGATTCCCGGCCATCAAATGCCTCAAGGGCATTGGGAGATGACGATAAAGTTGGGTAACCGATGGCTCTCCAACAAGCGGAGGACATAACACAAGTAGATGCACCCTCATCTACGACGGCTCTATGAACGTCCAGGCCGTTAATCCTGACTTGAATAATCAAAGCGATTTGATGTGGAAGCCGGGGAGTAAAATTCTCCAGATCAAAGGTGAGAAGGCTCGAATCGGCGGGGTCAATACCACCGATGGCAGACAACAAAGCCTTCCGTTGTGAAGGACAACTTTGAAGAACCTCAAGTGCGGACATGGCACATGGCGCCTGGGCCAGATCCTCAACAATACTGTAATGTTGAGCGGCGCGGGCGTTTGGATTATAAGAGGATCTCCGAAGAACACCCTTGGGAGGTGGTTTCACAACGGGTTCGAGAGTCGGCTTCTCAATTTCCAATGAACCAGGAGCAGATGCGGGAGGCGGTCCATCCGCCACAGCCTTCCCGGGTGCCTGCTGCTGATTATTGTAATCCTTGGACCTCGTAGCGATAGTGATAGGTGCATTAGTCTTCATCATGAAAACTTGAGACCCAAACGGTGCAGATGATGAACTTTGTTCGACCATCTGGTTCTGCTGAGATGGAAACGGCTCCTTTAAAACAGCCGGAGTTCCCTTTGAGCCTTTAAGAAGTTGACTGACTTCGGATCGTCTTGGACAATCTTTAGTGTAATGGTCACCTTCACAGATGAGGCAAGGAAATTTCGGCTTACGTTGTGAGCCATCCTCAGGCTTGGATTTAGATTCCGGTTTTGGGGCATCAGATCTGGATTTGCCTTTGCCCTTTTTCTTCCCCTTGGAGGATTTGTCCGCAGGATTGGCCTGAACGGCATTTACCTCCGAGGTTTTACCAGAATCGGATGAGGCGGGTTTGGCAGAGGGATCGCTGGAAGAATTAGCCTTCTGCTTCCCATTCGAAGACTTCTTCGAATTTTGAGAAACGGAACCAATGACACCATCCACGGAAGGGGTGGGTTGGGTCTTTTTGGCTCCGGGCCGTGGTGCATCAGGCAGGATGTCATAAAGCGTGCCAGATTGTGAATAAACAAGATCCAAGTACTGGGCACGCACGATAGCTTGTTCCTCCGTCACACACGCTCCCATTGCGATATCCTGAGCGATTTTGTTCACAAAGGAGGTGGTGAACCAGTGAGTCAAAATCTGATCAGGTATGTGAAACTTGATCAGTCGACGACGGCGCCGCCACTCATGGATGTGATCCGAAATGTGAGTGGCCGAGTCCTGCTTCAGGGAAGACAGGAGGTGCGTCCCAGTCTCATACCGGACTGGTAACTGGAAATGCGTGAGGAAAGCCATAGCTAACGAGTTGAAATCCCGAAAAATACCACGGGACAGCTCTATGTACCACTTAGCAGCAGCTCCTGTTAACGTACGCTGGAAAAGACGCAAACGAACTGAATCGTCAGTCCAAGAGTTAGACGAACACCAGAGGTGATACGTCATCACATGCGCCTGGGGGTCTTCGCCAGATTTGCCCTCAAACTTGGGACAATCTCCTGGTATCTTGGTTGGCACCGGAGGCCAATGTGGATTATGAGAAATCGGATCATTGGTCAACTTTGAAACGTCCGGCAGGTCCAAGGTAGCCAGAACGGCAATGGAGGGTTAATTCCCATGCCAGTCCCAGAATAAGGTCCGGTACCCATGCTCCACGATGGTTGTGAATATCCCTGCCCCCATGGGTTCTGTCCCGTAGGATTCTGACCGTGAGGGGCATAATTCGTATAGCCAGACTGATTTGGTTGCTGGTAACCATTGTGTGGGGCCTGATAACCAGGGTTCGAGCCCTGATTAGGCGTTTGCCCTGTATAAGCAGCATTTGGATTTGGCTGCTGAGCATAGTTAGAACCGTGAGGAGGAGGATACTGAGAGCCCCCAGAGTGGTTATAGTTGGGTTGAGATTGACCATGAGGATAATAACTGCTCTGAGGATGAGTAGACTGCTGATAAGTGGAACCCTGCGGAGCCTGGTACGTAGGGCGCAGCTGTTGATTTGTCTGCGGCATTGAGTGAGCAGGCTGGTGAGCAGAGTGAACGAAATGAGGGGGCTGGCCTGAATGAACAGGTTGACCCGAATGAGGGGGCGCTCCTGAATGAACAGGTTGACCCGAATGAGGGGGCGCTCCTGAATGAACAGGTTGACCCGAATGAGGGGGTGGCGCTGGTTGCGCAGGCTGACCCGGTTGTAAGTGAGCCCCAGGTTGCACCGAATAAGCCGGTTGGCCTGGAGGTGGGACACCAGGTTGTACCGGATGACCCGGTTGGCCCAGTGGTGGAACAGGACCAGGTGCTTGCTGGAAACCAGTTTGACCCGAAGCAGAACCATAAAGAGGTCCTTGCTGATATGCAACGTTAGAGACAACAGGATACTGCGGTTGCATCGGTAAGGAAGGCTGGATTTGCCCCCCAGGTCCATAGGTCGGTCCCTGTTGATACCCCGGCTGAGGCTGAACAGGTTGACCAGCAGGGTTATAATATGGTCCTTGCGGATTATAGAATGGCCCTTGCTGGCCCGCAGAGTAGCCTTGATTGGGCTGTCCCTGTGGGTCGTACTGATAGCCAGGTTGGCCTGCAGGTTGACCTTGGAAAGGTTGTGCCCGCAAGTTCTGAGCCTGGTTGTACGGTAAACCTTGAACATAAAGATAGGCCTCAGGAGCAGGGAGACGCAAAATGTCCCCATGCTCGTCAAGCTGACCCGGAAAACCATACACGGGGGTGCCGTCTTGTGCATAATGCGAAAAGAAAGACCGATAAGGATCTTGGGGGAGTTGTCCAGCTCCGGCGTTCGGCTGCTGCAAAAACAACCGATACTCCTCCGGAGAGATATTCTCCAGTATAGCAGTAGCTAGATAAATGTCCTCTGGAGTTGGCCCAGATCTAGAAGCAGATGCTGAGGCAACAGCAGAAGAGACGGCCACACAAACAGTGGGTCGCACGGGAACAGAAGTGACGGGCGTCGAAGGAGACACCCCGGGTGTAGTAGCAGCTGGCCTCGAAGCAGGAGATGATATTCCCATAGAGGCAGCAGCCGAAATAATCTGACCCAGAGATCTGTATCCCCGTGGCAAAGAAGGACCAGCTGACGATGTGGTAGCCAGCTCAGACTCATCTCCCTCAAACAATCTACGAGGGATGCGCTGGTAGTCATCAGACCCGGGAATTTCCTCACCAGAATCACTCATGGTTGATCCTGCCGTTAAATCACGCAGAAGACGGCGAGGACTAGGAGGAAAAAACAGCAGCAAAAAACGGTGAACCCGATGTAAGAGAAAGGAAATCAGCTCCCAATCTCAATTCAGAGAGAGGGTCCGAAAAGGGCCAGTGGAAGTCAACTGGCTCTCCAAAGGGTTGCTCGGCGAGGACCGGTCCCCCGTCAGGGAACTCGGAAACAACAGGCTGCTGTGGTTCAACAGAAGGCTCTGAAGCCTCTGAAGAATCGTCCGTGTAAGGACTACCAGTAGACGAAACCGAGGGTTCCGCCACCGTGACAAAAGACTAGAAGAAGAGAGCACACACACACACGGGCTGAAAATGAATTAAGACACACGATCAAACAGTCACAAGCAATATCTAACTGGGTGTGTAATCGTGGGAGATTGATTTTACGACATTGGAAAATAAACAAAACCTACCGTTTCATGTTTTAAGAGTCAAGAAACGATAAAAAGATGACTCTATCTCTTTCGGAGTTGACACAAGCGTGAAAGGACAAGCGCTTGACGGTCTTTTCAAGTTTAGGGAGTCAGAAAAGACCAAATGACTGCTCAGGAAAAAACTAGGCACAAAGGGTGTACCAAATATCCGTGAACTGCAATATACACCTTGGTTTCAATAATGAAACATAAATCGACCAAGGACTTTCCGTACGTGCAGGTAGTCTCCCCGAATGCTGTGTTCGGTGTATCACGGGTAAAAGGCGGCAGACTCGGCTTCCTGTGGATAAAGGATTGCAAACCTATAGGGGTCTCCCTTTATATACTCGACGGTACGGGGAGCGCAAGTCCGCACTAGTGCTGTCTAAAGCCAATAGGCGAACGACAGCTGCTAGGTTTAACGACGCCGGAACACGTCTCTAGCCTAGACCTTCTAAATATGTTGCGTTAAGTTCCAATGTTGCCTTAGGTTAATTGAATGAATTTTACAGTTGATCTTCAATTAAGTTTCAATTTCCAAGCCTTATCGTATGTAGTGTCTCCTAAATGCAAGCTATATGCCACGATGCAACATTTCGTTCGATGAAAACTAGTTAAATGAGAGTTGAGAGCTTTAATACAAACGAAATAAACGGAATACAAACAAGAATGTCTCTAATGCAACTAATGCAATTGCACATTTTTCATTCAAACACTAATCACTAGTGATACGGAAAAGATGACAATTTGCACTAATTAAAAAAACAAAAGAGATTATATATTTTTTTTTTAAATTTTCAATGTCTAATGGCTAATGTGCACTGAAAACAAAAGGAACAATTAGAGAAATGATAACTAAGAGAGCAAAGCAAACAACATTCACTCACCAAGCAAGCAACCAAATCTCTAAATCGACCCAAAGTCTCTCAAATCGAAGAAAGACTCAAAAAAACCCCAATGGACCGTGTGATCTGGGTCCAAAGCAAGGGCAAACGAATCCTGAATGAAAGAACGAACAATCACTCAAAAGACGCAACAAAACAATCAAAGACTGCTAAGAGGGCATGGAGGGTTAAGCAACAAGTCGACAGGACAATCAAGACACCAAAGCTCCCAAGGAGGGCTCGATTCACCATGCCACTAGATGCCCTAGGGCTCAAATCGTGAAACCGATAGATAGAGGCAAACAACCAAAGGATAGCGGTGAATTCCAGTCAAACCAGGCTCCAATGCACTCAAACAATCAGGAAATCAAGAAGAAAAGTATTGGTCAAGCTCAGAAAGCCAAAAATTGAAGAAATACAAAAAAGTCACAGGGGTGGCGCGACTGTGGCCTTGAAACTAGCGCCAGAGGCCGAGTGGCGCGAGACAGACAAATGCAACACGCGCCAAGTGGCGCGACTGTCAGGTAAAAACCCGCGCTAGTCGAATTCTTCAATGAAAACTAAAAACAAGCTAATCTGAGAAAAAGACCAACACAAGCTAAGCAAACCACAAGGCTAAAATAATGAAAGAACCCAACCCAGAAGGTTCATCAAGCAAGGAGAAACAATCAAAGCGAACCAATCATAAACGAGACAAGGAAAACCGGACGCTCCCCAGCGGAGTCGCCAATTTGTTGAGAAGGTAAATCCCCTCTGCAGACAGAGGCGATCCCTACTAGCCCAGCAGGGGTCTAGCAACAAACAAACAATGCTATGACGCAGGCTCCTAGTTACGAATGAAAGATTTGGGATAAGAACCTACCTGGATTCCAGCGCTCGATCTGAAAAAGAGATGTCCCCGCCCTTCAGTCCTGGCAGATCACAATCCTTCCACGATCTCCGTGGATGAACACCTGCACACAGAAAGAACAAACAGATACAAGCATAGGAACCAGCATACGTAACTAAACATCGGTCAGAAAAGACATTACTCGCATTAACATAATGGAAAAGGAGTGGAACCATAATCATAGTCATCTATTAAAGTGGTAAACGAATAGAAGTTACAACCAAGTTCTGACGCTGCAGCCTCCTTCGCGCGGGTCTCCGGTCGTCCACGTCTCGCAAAGCTCGCCGGGGGAAAGGGAAACCTCTCCAGAGTCTCGTGACAATGGTCTCCTTGCTCGAATGGGCCTTAAGGTAAAGGAAGGATTCTTTTCAGCACAAAGGCACTTGGGAATAGGAGATGCAAAGCTTCAGCACTTCCAGACTAGCTTGCCATGGATCCGAGCAAGCTTTTATAGATGGGGAAGGAGGGAGTTGGGATCCCTATTATTATGGGATTGGCCCTATCAACAAGGAAGGTTCCATAGAAGGTGGCAAAACTACTTCCCTTCCATAGAACTCCCGCAGCCAAACCTCCCAACTCAAGATAGGCAATGGTTGTGAGTTTGTTTGAACCCAACTTCCGCCATCCATATTTAAAAAACAGTCCCTAAAATGGGTGGCGCGATTGCTGCTCTATGACAGAGCGCCAAGTGGCGCGACCTCTTTACAGGATTTCCCTGATTGGCGCGAGCACTGAACTGTCTACCCGCGCCAATGCAAAAAGAGCTGTTTTTTCATGGATTTTGCAAGGAGATGTCTCAAGGGGAAATGAAGCTCATACTCAGAGGGATGCAATGATGATGTTTTCAGTGCATGACAGTGTTCACAGGTCACGTTATGGGTCCTCCATTGTGCGGGACGGGGAATGGTAGGGACGGTGACAAATTACTGTGTAACAGCAACTATCTGCGACAATCGCTCTTCCATACTATCTTGATTAGCCATGTTAGTGACTACTGCATTGCATAGACTGGGGATGATGTATTCCATTGGAATAACAACTTCTTGTCCAAATACCAACCTCAATGGGGTATGCTCGGTCAATTTCTTTCATGTAGTTCGATATGCCCATAGAACCGCAGGTACACACACATCCTAATCATTCTGATTAGCATTGCAGACCTTTGTTATCGCATTCTCCAAAATCATATTAAAGGCCTCTACCATGCCATTTTCTTGTGGATGATATGGTGTACTCTTCTGATTGTGCGTCTTAAACTCCATTTTCAATGCTTGGATAGCCTCATTCACAAAGTGTGTACCCTGGCCACTCATAAACATTTTAGGAAACCCAAAACTTCTCAAGATATTCTCAAATATGAAATGTGCAGCTGTCTCTACGTTGCAATCCTTCACAGGCTTATCTTCTTCCCACCTGGTCAAATAATCCATTGCAGTAATGATATAGCATGTGCCTATCTTCTTTCTGGGAGGGTTGATCAGTCCTACAAAGTCAGATTCCCACTTATCAAAAGCATACAAAGTCACTTATGGTTGCAGTGGCATTTCATCTATGTGCAATGGTTTCTCTATTCTCTGACATACATCACAAGCACGACAGTATTCCTTTGCATCATTGTGCACAGTAGGCCACCACAACCCAGCCCTCAAAAAATTTTATGCAATCGGTTTTCCTGCATAGTGACCTCCTACAACCCCTGCATGTGCTTCAACTAGATTCTCTATCTTCCAAACTTTGGATCATAATGTCTCAATATCTCATCAACGCCCATCTTATACAACTAGTCAACAATCAAAGTAAATTCAGTTGTGTGCAATACTAGTTCTTTCTTCTGATTTACTGTATACTTCATAGGCACACTACCAGTGGTCAGAAAATGGGTAATATATGTGAAGTGGTCATCAACTACTTTTATTGCAATTAGTTGTGCATATGGTAATCCATCCTCCAAACTAGTTGGTTGAGTCTCCACTTTTGAGGCATGATAGGTGATTGGGACCTACATTCAACCTCCGTAGTTTCACAATTACTTCAAATTGATAATCCTGAAATAATAAAATCCATCTACAGATCTTACCCTCCAACACATGCTCATTGACCATGTACTTCAAAACAGAGTGATCAGTAAACATCTTAAAATGACCTCCCAGTATATAGTAACGGAACTTTTGCAGTGCATATACAATAGCCAATCCTTCTCTTTCCATTATGGAGTAGTTGCGTTCAGCATTTGACAATTTCCTTCTCGCAAGTGGATTTGGGTGATCAATATCTCTAGCTCCTGGCTTCATGAGTACAATGCCTAGCGCGATACATGAAGCATCCACATGTATGTGGAATTCCTATGTCTAGTCTGGGAATACCAATATAGGCGCATTTACCATTTTCTTCTTAAGTAGCTCAAATATCTTCTAACAATCTTCATCCCAGCAAAAAGAGGCATATTTCTTTACAAACTTCTCCATTGGCGAAGTAATCAGTGTGTAGCCTTGAATAAACTTCCTGTAATATCCAGTATGCCCCAAAATTGAGTGCAGATGTTTTATGTTTGTTGGAACCTCCAGTTTAAAAATAACAACAATATTATTTGGATCCACCATCAATCCCTGCTGACACACAATATGACGTAGAAAAATCCCAAAGGGGACACAGAATATGCCTTCTTCAGATTCAATGAGATATGATGCTTCTGACAAGTATCCAACATTAAGTGAAGATTTGAAACATGCTTCTTTACTAGGCCAAATACAGTCTATTCATCAAAATATACTTCTAAGAATTTATGTATATACTCCTTAAACGCAGCTACCAACACGCGCGAGAAGATTGTTAGTGCATTCTTCAGACCAAATGGAATTACTGTGTATTGGAATGATACCGATTTCGTCACAAAAGTTGTCTTACTTCTATCTTCAGGCGCAATTCTTATCTAGATAAATCCATTAGTGAATGATTAGGTCTCCTACCCTCCCACATTTTCCAATATTTAATCAAAAAATGGAGTTGGAAAAGGGTCATGCACACAGGCATAATTTAACTTGCACATATCCACACAAATCATGATTTCTCCTTTGGTATTATTTTCTTGGACCACCATGGGGCTGACCCATTCTGATTCTTCTACTGGTTCAATGATCCCTGCAGAACCTTTTTCTCTAACTCCTCTTTGACCCTCTTCTTGTATTTGGGATTTAACCTGTAGGGACACTTCTTGACAGGTCGAGCATCCAGCTTCAGTATGATATTCATTACACCCAGATCACCAACAATACCTTTCAACTAGGAAAAATTTGTGGGAAATAAGTCTTGATATTTAGCAAGTATCTCCACAACCTTAGCTACTGTATATTTGTCCCTGTAATCCCCAATTTTGGAAATCTTAGGTTTCTCTTTTGTTCCAATGTTGACTTGACTAATATTTATGGGTTCAATCACATCTAGCACTGCAAGTAATGGCCCAGAAACTGCGCGAAGACCTTCAAAATCTGGAATATTGATGTTCCTTGGGTCTTGTTCATTATCTAATAGTCACATTTCGGCATTCGATGATATCCTTCATCTGTGCATCCCATGCTGGTATGGCGGTGTCGTCATCGTGTCAAAAGACCACATCATGGATCGTGTGTAAGGCGGTACTTATGCATGGGAATCAACTCTCAAAACTAAACGTTAACTAAAGGCTTTCTCGTAGCACAACCTATTCCACCATGCCTCATTGTAGTTCAACTTCTAGGTACTAGTTCATAGGAATCTGACTTAAAGGATGGACGAATGTATGCATCCATCCTAGCTGCGGCTCTTCGCCCCAAGCTGCAATCCATCTATCTAAATTAATGCATGGATCTTCTTTTCCTGCATAGGTTCCTTCCAGCTGAGTATTGGGTTGTCCAAATCGCAGTTGCATCATGTAGTTACATTCTTTCCAATTCACCAAGTTTTCCTTGTGTGGCTCCCACCAACGTGTTGGAGTTGAGCGCAGAGCTAAGTCAAGCGCATGGAACCGTTGTGCCTCTGGAACAGCCTTTTCGAACTCATCTAAGAAACAAATGAAAATTCCTATACAATCATAATAAGGTAGTTCCCGTACCTTAGAGGATATGCACAATAGAGATCTGGTGACTTAGTTGCAGCGCAATGTATATACTTCATGCAAACGGTTCTGCCAATTCTCCAATTCTTCATCTGAGTCTAAGTGGCATGAATTATCCCTATCTCGGCTAAGTCACCCATTTACTCTGGGATTTATTCAATCTTCATCTCACGTAGTTAGCTTTTAGATATGATCAACATCCTCTTCTGTGTGCACCGGTTCTATATATATTTCTCCTTTTGTTGGATATAGTGGGACCACAACCCTAGTTCCATTGTTTTCAAATACCATAATTTTGCACTTAAGATTGATTATAGCATCCATGTTGATATCCCAATCTAGACCCAAAAATGTAGGGTATGGATCTGTATCATTAACAATCTAAATAAATTCAAAATCAGCCAACGCCTTAACTCCTTTATTATCAACTATGACCCCAAAAATCCTACCCATTGGGATGATCTTCTACTAATTCTCCATGTGCAACTGTATTGCAAACCATTCAACTTAGGTTCTCCCATTTTCTTTCAAGTGGGTTTTGGAATCACATTTTCATAAGAGCCCAGATCCAAAATGACCTGGTCCATTTCAAATTCTCCTATTTGAGCAGTTAGGCACATTTCTCAACCAGCTATTCTCTTGTTTTTGTAGATCTTATTCAGATCCTTTTGCTCCCTCTCGAGTTGTTCTTTTTTGACGCAACTGTTAATTAAAGCTCGAAGGTTCTCAATGACCTTCTTATTGTGCAGAAACTTGATACGGGCATGAAAAAAAAGTTTCATCTCTGCAGGCGCAGCCCCTTCGTCGGTATCCATTTCAGGTTTTCTTGCTACTTTAGATGTCCTAGGATCCATGAATTCCTTCTTTGTTGCAACAAAGGTTTCCTTTTCCCTTTGTAGATTAAATCCTTCCTTTTTCTCAGGAGCTCTCCAAACCCAAACATCAGTGATAATTCTATTATCTTTGGCTTTATCTTCTCCAGTTGCTATGCCACTTCTAGTTACAATATCTATGCTAGGGTCTTCAATGCACGATTCCACTCTCATCATTTGAACATTCTATGTAGGTGCCTGCATTTTCTTCTCCTGCATTTTTGCAAATAGTACAGGGAAATCTTCCAGAACATGAAAAAAATTCCTACAATATTTGCACAATTTTTTTGTTTGGTTTGGAAAGTCATGCGCATAGTGGCCAGCCTCTCCATAGTTATAACAAATGTATTGTCCCCTTCCACGACTAGATCCTTCACCCCTTCCTCGTCCTCTGCTTGGAAATCCACTATGCCCCGACGGTGATGCAAGCGAATCTAGTCCTACCCTCATCTTGCAATCTATATGAAGCAGCTTGCTCAATCATCATATCGAAGTTGTGACAGTTCTTGTCATCATGTCCCACATATCGACAGAATGTGCAAAAAGGTTGTTGAAGCTCTAAAATATATTTACCAAGACTAGGGAATAAGTTTATCATAAGCAATCCATTTTTTTGGAAAATCATGCACAATAGTTTGGGAACCTCACTAGGTCCTGCCACATTCTTAATCAGACTTGGTCCTCCAACCGCCAGATAGCTAGTATATACAAGACTATTGGAACAGGCTCCTCCAAAGGCTACGAATTGGGACAATTTTGAGTATATTTGTATATTTGTGGCATATTTTAGTCTAGCACAGTGGTTTTGGGGTGGGTCAAGGCCCCAAAAGAATTGTAATGGGTCAAAGGGTAGACCTAAAGTCCGAAAACCATGGTTTGCAGATCACAGGAAAGATTAGGCTAGATCGTTATAAATAGAAGAAAATTTTGAGTCAACAGGAAATGAATCAAGATTGGTGCGAATTACAAATTATTAGATGTGTTTGGGTTATTGGGGAAAGGACTCCTGTTGGTTGTGTTTGCGGATATCCTTAGTCCTGCTGCATGCGAACCCTGCAGATGTGTGCGCAGGTTGGGTTTTGGGTATTGTAAAAGGATCTGAGGGATTAATGAAAGCAGAAGGTTGTTGGAATGTATGAATCTATTAATGCAAATCTATGATATCTGTTATGTTATGCATGGTTTTTTGTTAAGCTCTGAAAGTAACTATGTTATTTGCTTAAGCTACGTTGACATCTGATCTGAATCTGTCTATTATAATTTATGCAATAATATCTGGGATAGTTGCATTATTGTTCTGTATATGTTGTTTACTGTGATTATAATTGGTATTGCGCACATGGATGCAAAGGGATCGATAGATCTAGGTTCTGTGATATACGATCTAGAATTTTTGAAGTCGAACACAGCTCTGCCTGACTTACCTACCATCTCCCAGGGTGCAGAAACTTGGTTCCAGCACCCTCCCATACTGCTTCGGATGAGACTTTGGCCTGCACAAGCAGGTCACTGCCAAAAGGGCCAGTAGTATAGGGGTTTGTTGGAAAACCTTAACCTCTGAACCTGGGTTAGGACCCCTCGAGCCAAAAAATGGTTCCTTTGCCAGGATCGGGAGCATTTTAAGAGAGGGATCGGGTAATTCCAAGGCCGTACTAGAAACCTGAAAGAAAATAAATTGATGAATGGCTCAAACAGCAAGTTTAGGAATTCAAAATAAAAGAAAACCGCAATAAGAGGTTGACCATCGAAGAGTGGAAGAATAATTATATTTTCACAGAGATCTACGAGATCTTCTTTGTAAAAGTTTTGATCGAGCTCCAGGAGTGGCTCGCAAGGTTGGTCGAATTTTAGAAGTGTTGGAAGGACAATCGGATCACATAATGGGCCCCAAAATTGATCCAGTAGTTAGAAAATACTGATAACACCATCACTCACACGGTGGACAGTGTGCTAGGAGGATTTGTGATAGAATTTTTAGTCGACCAGTTCATCTCCTACTCTGAAGCAAAGCAAAGATTCTTCAAGGAATTCCAGGGTAAGTTTCTGAAGACCTTACCATTGCTGATTAAGATATTACTGTGTGAAAAGAGTATTTTGTGTAGCCACACCGAATGAATGACCTCTAATCTGGATGGGAGAACGACACGGAGTGGAAAATACTATCGGACCAACCAAGAAGGATATAGATCTGTCTACAGTCTGGTAAGAGAAGCAGTTGCACAGAGTCCTCCAACCACACCACTTTCAAACCAGCATAGGGGTAAGAATTCACCTACACCTAAGCCACCACCAGAAGATGACATGGCTACGTACATGAAGTTGCCTACCTTTAAGGGTGTGGGAGATAAAGACATGGATCAGTTATGGTTTGTTGCAGAGTCAGTATGGACTGCGCAGAATGTAGCAAGTGATGCAGTGAAGAGGGCACAGCTGTCCCTTGCCTTCGAAGGAAGAGCTTTGGACTGGTACATGGGATACATTGGCCAGCATGCAAACACAACCATTGAAGAGATTAAGAATTCCTTGAAGAAACAGTTCAAGAAGCCTAAGTCCTACCCTCAAATAGTGGTTCATCTAAAGGATTTCAAGCAAGGGCCTTTTGAGTCTGTGTGGGAGGCCGATCAGCAATTGAAGAAGGTAATTAGAGAAGGAGGATTTCACTATGATGACAGAAAGCACACAGAATGGTTCATTGCTATGCTTCTACCTCACCTACGCGTACCTACGGGTCACCAAACTTTCGAATCACATGAAAAAGCCCTGGAAATCGCTATGAATGTAATGTTCCTACTTAGCCTTGGCTAAGAGGAACATTCAATATTGTTTTAATTTATGTTTTATGAATAAATGAATAAAGGAGGACATGTAAAACTCCTAAAAAGTTTGAAATAAATCAATTCCCATGTGAACAAAGACAAATCAAGGCTATGTAAATAATCACTTGCAGGTGTGAAAGAGGTTTGAGCTAAAGACTAGGTCAACCTTGACCAAATCAACAGCGTTATC
The DNA here is from genome assembly GCA_034641835.2 of Pinus albicaulis. Classification (NCBI taxonomy): domain Eukaryota; kingdom Viridiplantae; phylum Streptophyta; class Pinopsida; order Pinales; family Pinaceae; genus Pinus; species Pinus albicaulis. Next base: position 444,950 of record JAXQQM020063519.1, on the reverse strand, counting down.
TAAGTTCATTGCATCTCCAAAAGGGATAACGCAGTTCTAGAAGGGAGACTCTAATGTGAAAAGGGTTAACTCATCAAAGTGGTTTAGGGTTTGAAAGAGCTTTCTCATCTTATAAAAGGAAAGGGAGAGTAGCACAAGAGGGTTGTTGATAGATCATATTTCTGAGTATTTGTCTGCTTAGACAAATACCATTCTCTGTTGTTGAGTGGAGGATTGTATCTGGAATTCATATTCAGGAGTTTCACCTCTTCCTTTGATGATTCAAGGAGGAAATATTGCTGAATTGAAACACTATCAGGCTTGAGGCCAAGCTCCTACTTACATTGGCAGCGCTCATCCAGTGAGGGTTTTTCTGTCGCTGCAAGCTGCAGCAAGTGGTGATCTAGATCTGCAGAGATCTAGTGTATTTTGAGAGTCTCTCTCCATGGAGTGGGTCCTTTAACCTCTTGGAAGAGAGTACCATTTCTTGTACTTTCAGATCTGCTATTATTTAGTATTTTTCTGTGTCTCTTGAGCTACAGCGCTGTCCCACTGGGAAAACTGCGTTATTTATGTATGAGGGTTTGCAGGTTGTCTTGCTCATTGTTTAGATCAGAGATCTCTTGTGTTGGGCTTGCTTTCCACTTAGTGATCCATGAATTGGTTTGCTGATCTATGTTCTGTTCAGATCTGATCCATTGTAATGTAATTTCATATTCAGAAATTTATTGCAGCAGTTTCCAGATCTGCAACTTGTTTCTCAGATCTACTCTTACTCATGCATGCTTTTGTTAAAATTCCAAGTGGATCTTGTAGAGAAAACTATAGAGTTTCCAGATCTAATATAGATCTGGTTTTTTTTCCATAGATATACTTTAGATCTAATTTTCAGCTCACATCTGCTGAACCTCCTGAAAAATAACGTTGTTGAAGCATTTCTGCAAATATATATGTGCTCCTGCTCTCTTTTCTGAATATTTATTGTTGTAATGGCTCATGATTTCTACTGTATAATGAAAGGGATTTATCATAATGATTATTTTCTATTATAATACTAATTTATCATTCCTCTTTCTGATCTCCACTGAACATTAGCTAAAACTATGCAATTCCTAAAGCAGTGCTTGCATTTTACTGCAGCCTTCCCCTTTGGGTGCCTTTTAGCTAGTCTACTTTTTGGGAGATTTTTTTAATGTTCCTAAACTAATTTTTTTCTGATGAAATTCCATATATAAGTCACATAAAGCATAAATGAGGGGAACCAAGCCCTGATCTGCATTATTTTTTCATAGTTTTACTTATACAGCATTTTCCTTGAACACCTTGTTAAGAGTCCTAAAAAGGGGTTATTCAAAGTTCTATAGACAGAGTCTACAATTGGCCAGGTAGCCTCTGGAGCTCACCCTTTCTTTGAAGGGTGACATATCTAGTAAATTCCTTTGTATTCCATCTCTGAAATAGAATCTTGAGAATCCTAAAAAGGATCATTATAGTGGTGTCGGAGCTCCACTCTTGGCACAGCCTGTGCTAGCATTGGAGCACCAGTCATGCTGCATTCCGAAGATGAAGATCCTCTTTCTGACAGGGAGAGGAGATATCAAAATAAAATTCATAGAAAGTATGACTATACTACTGTTGACCTTGACAAGGGTCAAGACAAGGGGAAAGCCCCTAAATTTGTGAGTGATAAAGATAAGGAAGCAGAGGAGTTTGCAAAAAATCTCTTAGAAGCTATGCAAGATCTATCCAAGGAAATAAAGGAGATGAGGATAGATAGAATGAGGGAGTCCCTTTGGAGGTTCCATCAAGGAGAAAGTTCTAATATGTCTCAGTTTGGGACTGTTCAACCTGTGAGCTTGCCACAAGCTCCCCAGGCATCACAACACTCTACAATGCCTACCTTCTTGGCCGTAGAGAATGAAGGGTTGCAAGAGCCAACCTCTTTGGAAGGTTACCTTGTAGAATATGACTCAAAAAGTTATAGGTTCAAGGATAACTTTAGCTTTCAAGACTTCTGCCATCTCAAGGACCGGAGGAGGCCATGGCAGTAGTACATAGATGGAGGTTTCCTTCAAGGGAGACACCACACTATGGGCAGGTTCTTCTTGCCTAAGTTGGGTGGATCACCCTCTTTTTCTGCCAAAGCATGGGTGGAGAAGTTGGACATCTATTTCTAGTTGAATAAAGTGCCCGAAGCAGAAGCCATCAAGATTGTTGCGCTGCATTTTGAGGGAGAAGCCCACAACTAGTGGTTTCATGGACTATCTACATTGGGGCACAACAATGTTTCCACATATGCTGAGTTAACTAGGAGACTAGTGGAGAGATTCAATCGGAAAGATCCGGAGGCCCCTTTCATAAGCTTGGCAAAGCTTAAATAGACAAGAGATGTAGAGGCTTATATCTCTGAATTCCTGAGGTTGTCTGTAATGGTCCCTGATCTATCAATAGCAAGGAGAGTCTATATGTTCATTGATGGCTTGGAAGAACCTTTTCATGTGTTGGTTAAGTCTACCAAGCCCATCACTCTGCATGATGCCATTGAGAAAACTAGAGATCTCCAAGATGCCTTGCCAAGGGAAAAGGCAACCTTCCCAGGAAAAGCCACTCACTCTTCTAAGGGGAAGGAGGGGAAAGCTGCTCCACCCAAGGAGATCTCACTGAAGAAACCTCTTGACATTGATCTCCAGAGGGATATGAGGAAAAATCAATTATGTTTCACTTTTCAAGAGCCTTGGGTACCGGGACATAGATGTGCTGCTGGAAGAGCACACTATATTGAAGTCTTGTTTGATTTTGAGGAGGAAGAGGGAAATGATGGACCTAGGAGAGGTCACAGTGCTGGTGATGATGAGGAGGAGGACCAATCACCATCCCAAGAGGAAGAAGGAGCCTTTGCTCCAACAAGTGGGACTCTTGCTTCTTTGATAGGAGAGCCCAAGTACTTGACCCTCAGATTGCAAGGTTCAATTATGAACCAAAGAGTGTCTATTTTGATTGACAGTGGGGCAACCCGAAACTTTATTGATGCTCACTTTGTGCAGAGGAGAGGGATCCCTACTGATACTTTTGATGGGTTCTCTATTTTGGTTCTAGGAGATATAACTATGCAGTACATGCAGTATGTTCCATCACTTTCTATGACTATGGGAACCTACAACTTGGAGGACCATTTCTTTGTAGTGGACATACCAGACACCAACATCATCTTAGGTGTCCAGTGGTTGATTACCTTGGGAAAAGTCACCACTGATTGGAAGGCCTTGCAGATTTAATGGGTGGATTTGAAGAGTGGGAAACAACAAATCATTCAAGGCATGCACACCTACCCTTCACCTGATGTTTCCACCCACACGCAGTGGGGGCAAGGACCTCACAGTTCATTCTTTCATGTTTATAAGAATGCTACAAGGAACATTCCTACATCATGGAAAGCCACTTGGGATGCCATTATATTCTGTGGGGGAAGCCTCACCAAGTGCTGAAACAATGGAAGAGAAAGCCACAGCGTTGTGGGAGGAAGCAAGGGGGAGGATCAATCTTCCGACAAATAACTTTGACATGCATAATGCCAAAGAAACAAGAAACAACAAAGCAAGAACCACCATAGATGCATCAGCAGTGCTATCTTTTTTGAGATGTGTAGATCCATATTGGAGGTCTCAACTCCTTATGGAGTACTCCAAATATCTGTACACCGGGATGATATTAGACGGCATGAAGCAAGGAGGAGGCTATTTGGTCCATGAAGGGGTCATCTATCATCTTGGTAAAGTATTCTTGTCTCAAGCCTCCAAGCTTAAGCAAGAGATACTACAAAGAGAACACAAAGAGTTCCTTTCCAGCTATATGCAGTCAACAAATATCTACTCCCTAATCTTGAAGAGTTTTGATTTGGAGGGTATGAAGGAAGAACTACATCAGCACTTACAAGAGTGCAATAGTTATGAGGAGATGGGTCAGCCAAGGGATCCCATGTAGGAGACATTTCATCCATCTCTTCCTTCTCTTAAAAGAGGAGAAAAACCCATGCCTAACTCTATGTGTGTGGGAGACTTGAATGGTAAATAATCTGATCTTATGGAGCATGTTTATTTTTCTGATTCGACACATTCTCTTACCATATGTATGCAGTCCATGGCTCCTAAAAGGAGTGATATTACAGGTAGATCTCATGGCATTGATGAGGCCAATAAAAATTTCAAATCCGGCCACTCCCTTGAGGTGCAAAGGGAGATTATATATCATGATGGGTGCTTCCCAAAGGCACCTAATGAGGGCTTCACTTTTAGGCATGTCAAAGTGACCCTGTAATGTTCCTTTTTCAGAAACATTGTCAATCGACAAAGAAAATCTATTCCAGAGATATATTGTAGGGGCATTTACTAGATTTTTCACCTTTGAACAAAGGATGAGCTCCAGAGGCTACCTGGCCCACTAGCAGACTCTGTCTATAGAGTGATTGTCAAGGGACAATATCCCCAAGAGGGAAAAACAAGAATATTGGGAATCTCTTAAGATAACCCCAACATTGTAGCTACAGCAATAACAAATACATCAAAATGGAAAAATAGCAGTGATCCATATACACATGAAATGCTGGAGAACCCAAAGGCCATCATATTAGATCATAGCAGCATAAAATATACAATTCCTTGAGGAAATGATCACTCAAGCAAGGCACAACAAGCCTCAAGAAAACTGTACATGCACATATGATAAATACTGCTGTATATAGAAAGCCCTAGGCCATGACTGTCAGTTACATGAGAGACTGCTGCATAAATAATGAAAATACAATGATATGACAATGATAATCTCAAATAAGAAGGGTTAGCAAGCTCTCAACCCTTGAAAATACATAACATCAATCCTTTAAAAGGATTGGCTGAAATATATGCAAAAATGCTATAATACAAAAATTTTGGAGTTGCAGTAGCCGCTGCAACTCAAAAGCTGGAAATACATGGAGAAGGCTGAAATGGCTGCAACAATTGAATAACTCTTCTCCAATGAAAATCTGAAGTGAAAGGCTGATCCTTTCACCCAAGACTTCGCCTCCAAGTGACTATCAATCCCTCACAACAAATAGTCACCAAGAAGAACGATGTCTAAGAGAGGGATTGCACTGCCAATGATGGAATGTGGTTGGCCTGATGCCAAGGATGATGGGATCTACTCATAAACCCCCTTTTCTAATCTCCCAAGGGATGTAACCTCCCTCCACTGGAAAACTAGCTCCGGATGGTGTGTGGAAACCTCCCCAGCAACACCCAGCAACACTACACAATGTCTACTACAAAAACTGTGCTGATGTAGATGACTGAAGCTATGGCCTAAATGCCTGAATATGGGGAATGGAGTGCAATCCTTCAAGATCTCCTCAAGAAGGAGAGGAATTCCTAAACAGGACTTCCTCGTGCCCGAAGGCACTACAGCTCTGTTGAACAGCAAGAGGCAGCAACAAGTCTTTAAGACTCAAATGTAAAATGATCAAAGATAATCTCAATGGCTACCTTGCTCCTCTTTTAAACAAGTGAGCCTCCCTCCATAGGCCCTACTTTGAATTAGGGTTTCCTTCCTCTAGAATCTTCCCTCCTACATTGTCCCACTTTGTGATTTCCAACTCATGCCAACGCAGTTTGACTTGGTCCACCTTGGCCTAGCCCTCATGCAAAAACCTCCTTTCACACTTGGAGGTGTGAAATATAGCTCCAAAAATGATCCTATTTCATACTTAGAGGATTTTTATTCTCTAATAATTCAAAGGATGGGTCTCCTACCCATTTTATTCACCTTCTTCATAAAATTAACAAAATTTAATGTTCCTCAAAATTTTGCAACATTACAGTCCTCCCCTCTCAAAATATTGCTTGCCCTCAAGCAATTGCAAGGATGGAATGAGTTTTTTTTTCTTCCCTCCCTCTTGTAGCATCCTTATTTGATGATCTCCTCAAGGAAATGATGCCATATCAGCAATCAAGTCTTCAAATTGTCCCTCCAACATATGCAATCTAGCCTTTGGGTGAACATCCCCAAATAGCTATCATGTAGAAACAACTATCCATGAAGGAACAAAGAGCTATCTAAGGGCCTCCTTGAGGCATGAGATCTGATATATAATGGGACTTATCATCCCCATATGAATCTCTCATCCCCAAGCCATCAATCATAAAATAAGCTGCCTCTCAACAAGGCAACTCATGGAAAATGTCCCTCCACCTTGAGCTCCGGAAATGAAGGTGGGCTGAAAATATGATCATGGCAAGCACTATAACTTGCCCCATGCTATCCTCTTCCCCACTTATGACAAGTGTGGAGTGTATTCTGATCCTGGGCTACAAATTTATTGCCCTCAAATGGAAAAATGAAGAGTAATCCCCCAAGAATCTCTCCTCCATCAATGATAATCCAGCTGGCCCAAGACATGTCATCTATGATGAATAGGACAAGGTCACCATAGAATGCCCCCATGACATGTTTTCTGTAGGCTATACCATGTGCAGAAAAATGCAAACAATGCCTCATTTTGCAATGCCTTATAGGGTTATAATGCAACCTCATCCACTACAGCTGCTGAAAATAACATGGAAAGTATTTCACAACAAATATCACATCTACTACTAAATAGTAAATAGATGAGTGAATAAGCAAAATAAGGTCAAATACATGCCCATATACATAAAATGGATGGATAACATTACCAATCTCATGGATCACCCCACAAATAATCAAATATGTGGCTGTAGCCATGCCTCCTCTCACGTTCCTCTTAGAACATGTACTACAGAAAATATGGGAGTCCTTCCTCATCAAGGACACATTCATCCCATGTGTCTCTCCTCTGATCATGTCCTCCATTAAGATAAAAAATATCAGCCAAGGAGACCATACTCAGCAATCAAATGAGGCAAGTACTGAAGGTTTCATGTTGTGCAAATATGTACCAACAGTATCCCAAGTGGTCACAACGCAGTTTCCCAAACTGCTGCTTTGAGAAATAATATGGCAAGTTGTTTTTCAGCTCATGAATAACAATGTATGTTCTTACATCTGATAATGCATGGTAAATGGCTGAATATAAATTCTGAACATACATATAAGGTAACACTTTCCCAAGGCCATATAAAATATGGTTGTCTCCATCACATGGTTTGGCCCAATTTTGCTCATGGAGCAACATGAAAAATCTTCCCCTTTGAGAAGCCCTGCACTGCATCATAATGATAAGAGTATGTAAATCAGCAAAAGTACACACAATACTCTTACCATAGGTTAGAAGTGAGATGATAGATGGATATATGCATGTGATCCTCCTCCCAAATGACAGGGTTGTGAGCTCATGCAAAAAGGCTCTTGCCCATGCCAAACTTTGTTCCTTGACATGCTCCTGGTCAAGAACAACTCTGGTGATGCTGCTACAAATATGAAGCTTCTCCCAAGAGGGAAATTCCTCCCAATCAATCCCAACTAAGAAGTGATCCCCTTGCATTATGAGAGTTCCTTCCTCTACTCCTGCAACACCATCAATCATATGAGAGAAAATCTGCTTGTGCTCTCTCCCATCAATCCCAAGCAACTCAAGTTCTTGCTGCCTCCTCATGCTCACATCATATGACTTAGGTGATGAAGGTATCATGACTGATATATATGTCATATCAGAAATATGTATCCCTTCTCCTTGCTTCCCAATGATGTAAACATCCTGCCATTTCTTCTCCATTCTTTTGGTACTCCTCCCATGAGGGCTACCATCTTGCCAAACCAATTCTTGCTCCTTGCATTTCATGAGAGTTTGAAATGCAGCTCCTTGGAGACCTCTTAGGAAAGGCCTCTCACCCATGACTATGTTGGACCTATGAGGATCCAAATTTTATGGAGGTGATGTCTCCTCTCCACCTATTTTCAACGGCACTGTTAATTCCTCCAATGGTGTAGTAGTTGTCTCCTCCTCCGGTTCAAAATTTGTTTCATGATTTTCCATGGAGGTGTCATGGCTTACTTCATCCTCCAAAAGTTCACACTCCCACCTCAAGGGCTGAATGAAACTCATCAAATATGTATGAGTATGAGGGTTCATCTTCTCTTTGAACCCTTTGCACAGCCAAGTGCAATCATGAGGCCCTAAAGTGGCCATGTGATTTGATCCTTGGACCTTACCATATGAAATTCCACCATCCTTAAGATTAATTGCTGAAGTAAAATGTGGAACTTTTCTCATACCTTGGTGGGTCTTGGGATGACTTTGTGTGGTTGAAAAGGCTTCTCCCTCCCATGCAATGGCTACCCCATCCATGGATGTTGAAGGCTGCTCCTCCAAGTGCAGCGATGTACTATCCACTACTTCCCTTTATACCACTGGATGTAGCAATAAAAATGCCTCCAGCTTCTTCACCCAAGCTCTAGCTGAAGTAACCCCATCAAATGTAGATAATAGAAGCCTATTACCTCTAATTTCTCCTTTTCTAATGGGCCTTCTCTCCTCCATCTGCTAAATAGACTGTGTGAACGTTGTAGCTCCCCTAAATGCTGCAGAATGGGGCTTATAGTCACCTAGGTACTTGCTTAAGATCTGAAAATCCAAGCATCTCCCATGTTGGTCTTCAAGAGAATAGGAAGTGCATGGACCTTCCTCTTCTCCCCTTTTCTTCTCCTCCTCCTTAGGGAGGCTCTTCTTTATTCCAAAAATAGAAGAGATTAGTCTCATATTCTTCATCATTCTCCTCTGAAATCGAACTCACAGGCTATGCCAATTTTGATGCTCTGATACCACTGTAATGTTCCTTTTTTAGAAACACTGTCAATCGAAAAAGCAAATCTATTCCAAAGATAGGCTGTAGGGGAATTTACTGGATTTGTCACCTTTGAACAAAGGATGAGCTCCAAAGGCTACCTAGCCCACTAGTAAACTCTGTCTATAGAGTGATTGTCAAGGGACAATATCCCCAAGAGGGAAAAACAACAAGATTGGGAATCTCTTAAGATAACCCCAACATTGCAGCTACAGCAATAAAAAATACATCAAAATGGGAAAATAGCAGTAATCCATATACACATGAAATTCCGAAGAACCCAATGGCCATCATATTAGATCATAGAAGCATAAAATATACAACTCCTTGAGGAAATGATCACTCAAGCAAGGCATAAGAAGCCTCAAGAAAATTGTACATGCACATATGAAAAATAATGCTGTATATAGAAAGCCCTAGGCCATGACTGCGTAGTTACATGAGAGACTGCTGCATAAATAATGAAAATACAATTATATGACAATGATAGGCTCAAATAATAAGGGTGAGCAAGCTCTCAACCCCTGAAAATACATAACATCAATCCTTTAAGAGGATTGGATGAAATCTTTGCAGAAATGCTATAATACAAAAATGTCGGAGTTTCAGTAGTAGCTACAACTCAAAAGCTAGAAATACATGGATAAGGCTGAAATGGCTGCAACAATTGAATAACTCTTCTCCAATTAAAATCTGAAGTGAAAGGTTGATCCTTTCACCCAAGACTTCCCCTCTAAGTGACTGTCAATCCCTCACAGCAAATAGTCACCAAGAAGAACGTTGTCTAAGAGAGGGACTGCGCTGCCAATGATGAAATGTGGTTGGCCTGATGCCAAGGATGGTGGGATCTTCTCATAAACCCCCTTTTATTATCTCCCAAGGGATGGAACCTTCCTCCACTGGAAAACTAGCTCCAGATGGTGTGTGGAAACCTCCCCAGCAACACCCAGCAACACTATACAATGTCTGCTACAGAAACTGCACTGATGTAGATGAATGAAGCTATGGCCAGAATGCCTGAATATGGGGAATGGAGTGCAATCCTTCAAGAGCTCCTCAAGAAGGAGAGGAATTCCTAAATAGGACTCCCTCGTGCCTGAAGGCACTGCAGCTCTGCTGAACAACAAGAGGCAGCAACAAGTCTCTAAGACTCAAATGTAAAATGATCAAAGATAATCTCAACGGTTGTCTTGCTCCTCTTTTAAACAAGTGAGCCTCCCTCCATGGGCCCTACTTCGAATTAGGGTTTCCTTCCTATAGAAGCTTCCATCCTACGTTTTCCCACTTTGTGCTTTCCAACTCATGCCAATGCAGTTTGACTTGGTCCACCTTGGCCTAGCCCTCATGCAAAAACATCCTTTCACACATGGAGGTGTGAAATCTAGCTCCAAACATGATCCTCTTTCATACTTAGAGGATTTTTATTCTCTAATAATGCAAAGAATGGGTCTCCTACCCATTTTATTCACCTTCTTCATAAAATTAACAAAATTTAATGTTCCTCAAAATTTTGGAACATTACATACCCATGCAGCAAAGATGTGGTGGGAGTACCACCTATCACACTCATATCTACTCAAAAAAAGGAGTGCATTGCGTTGGTACCTTATGTGGGATTGTGACCCACCTCCTCAAGTGAAAATTTCAGTTTGCCTATATGTGATTTTGCTTCCATACATAGATGACATATTGGTATTGTTTATGGGTTTGTATGGACAAAAATTAGGCAGTGTATATGTACCACATGGGATAAAACTTTATCCTGTACTTCATGATACATGTTTTAGATGTGACATTGCTTCACCCGTGTTTATTTCTGTTGAGTTTTACACTCCTGAAGGGATAGACTATGCCCCTATCATGTTAGCATTGGAGGAGACGTTTCTGATGTATTGGCTTGGTGAGCACTTGATCCATGATAGAAGCTTGATCCTTTATGGTGCCATCAATGGAGAAGGAGAAGAACTACAACTCTTACCCTGTCATTTGCTTGAGGACAAGAAACATTTTGGAGGGGAGGACTATAATGTTCTTACTTAGCCTTGGCTAAGAGGAACATTCAATTTTGTTTTAATTTATGTTTTATGAATAAATGAACAAAGGAGGACATGTAAAACTCCTAAAAAGTCTGAAATAAATCAATGCCCATGTGAACAAAGACAAATTAGGGCTATGTAAATAATCACTTGCAGGTGTGAAAGAGGTTTGAGCTAAAGACTGGGTCAACCTTGACCAAATCAATAGTGTTGTCTAGGTTCATTGCATCTCCAAAAGGAATAGCGCGGTTCTAGAATGGAGCCTCTAACTCAAAAAAGTGTTTTAGGGTTTGCAAGAGCTTTCTCATATTATAAAAGGAAAGGGAGAGTAGCACAAGAGGGTTGTTGATAGATTATATTTCTGAGTATTTGTCTGCTTAGACAAATACCATTCTCTGCTGTTGAGTGGAGGATTGTATCTGGAATTCCTATGCAGGAGTTTCACCTCTTTCTTTGATGATTCAAGGAGGAAAGTTTGTTGAATTGAACCACTATCAGGCTTGAGGCCAAGCTCCTACTTACACTGGCAAAGCTTATCCAGTGAGGATTTTCCTGTCTCTGCAAGCTACAGCAAGTGGTGATCTAGATCTGTAGATATCTAGTGTATTTTGAGAGTCTCTCTCCATGGAGTGGGTCCTTTGACCTCCTGGAAGAGAGTACCATTTCTTGTACTTTCAGATCTACTATTATTCAGTTTTCTTTGTCTCTTGAGCTACATTTTTGTCCCATTGGGAAAACTTTTTTCTTTATGTATGAGGGTTTGCAAGTTGTCTTACTCATTGTTTAGATCAGAGATCTCTTGTGCTGGGCTTGCTTTCCACTTGGTGATCCATGGATTGGCTTGCTGATCTATGTTCTATTCAGATCTTATCCATTGTAATGTAATTTCATATTTAAAAATTTACTGCAGCAGTTTCCAGATCTGCAACTTGTTTCTCAGATCTACTCTTACTCATGCATGCTTTTGTTAAAATTCCAAGTGGATCTTGTAGAGAAAAATATAGAGTTTCCAGATCTGATATAGATCTAGTGTTTTGTCCATAGATCTTCTCTAGATCTAATTTGTAACTCACATCTTCTAAACGTCCTAAAAAATAACGTTGTTGAAGCATTTATGCAAATATATATGTGCTCCTGCTCTCTTTTCTGAAGATTTATTGTTGTAATGGCTCATGCTTTCTGCTGTATAATGAAAGGGCTTTATCATAATGATTATTTGCTACTGTAATACTGATTTATAAGTCCTCTTTCTAATCTCCACTAAACATTAGCTAAAACTACGCAATTCCTGAAGCAGTGCTTGCATTTTACTGCAGCCTTCCCCTTTGGGTGCCTTTTAGCTAGTCTACCTTTTGGTAGATTTGTTTAATGTGCCTAAATTGATTTTTTTATGATGAAATTACATATATAAGTCACATACATCATAAATGAGGGGAACCAAGCCTTGATCTGCATTATTTTTTGCATATTTTTACTTATACAGTGTTTTCCTTGAACACCTTGTTAAGAGTCCTGAAAAGGGGTTATTCCAAGCTCTATAGACAGAGTCTACGGTTGGCTAGGTAGCCTCTAGAGCTCACCCTTTATTTTAAGGGTGAAATATCTAGTAAATTCCTCTATATTCCATCTCTAAAATAGAATCTTGAGAATCCTAAAAAGGATCATTACAATGAAGTTAGAAGTTGTGCCCAAAGATGATACTCAGCTGGGCGTCTAGAAGATCCAAGGACAACTGGAGGTGATGCACATGGAGATCCAGAATATGCGAAAGGAGCAAGGAGCAGAGGCTAGCCCTGAAATATGGTGCATATGATGCAGGATGAGTGGTCACACTAAGTATAACTGCCCTCTGTTAGTAGAATATATGTAGGTTAGGGGACCTAGTCTGTTACGCCCTAGGGAAGTTGCAGGATTAAGTGGGTTGGTGCTATGGTGCGATGATTGTCGCGTTGCGGGGCTGCATGACACAAACCACTATCCCCGCCTTGCTGCGTATGTCCCAGAATTAAAGCAGCAATGGTGTAGGTTCTTCAGGTCGGTAGGACACGATGAAAAAAACTGTCAGATGTATGATTTGATGATCGATCGAGGGAACCTATATAGATTTGTAATATCCCCAAATTGGGACAGCTAGAAAGGCATGCCTAAAAAACATATTTTTTAGGAATGTATGCTACAGCTCTAGAAATCAGCCCTTGGATCCCTTAGATATGACAATATAGGACCCAAATCCATGAGGAGATCAAAAACAAATCTTTCTAGGTGGGTTAAACAGATCTCCCACACCTAGTACAGCTGGAAATTTCCCAAAGAAGGGACTGCAACGCTATGTGACAAACTGCTCAGAAAAAAATGTGGTTCAACCAAATATATGCAGGAGGCCAATATCTAGGCTCAATCATGCCATTTACATCAACATTACAAGATTATATTGAATCCCATACATCATAGAACATAAAATAGGAAACTTTACATGAAGAAATGCCCAAAATAAGAGATAAATCCATTTTATGATTATTTATGCTTCTATGAATGAATATTATTTATTCTCCTTTATTTCTAATAAATTGATGATTATGCATGATTTTATCAATGATAGTTTTAATAAATCAGTTGTAACATTATTCACCATTTTTAGCCTCAAAGATAATTTCCAGATTGAAGATTTGATCATTAAAAGTGCCAACTCAGAAATTCGTTGGAATAAGAAGTGACGGTTTTGCGGTTGAGATTTCGAGCAAATGAAGCAGAATCTGGAAAATCCGAAACATGGGTTTTGTCCAGAACGGACCCAATTAACTTTATTAAAGAACGGTTTGCCCAAATCCGGCTTTTACTGAGAGAAATGCAGGGTTCTTTGAGCATGATTTTCTGAGATTTGTTGTTGCGGCCGTCCTCCAAATCTCAGCTGCAAAGCCAAATTCGTCTTGCTCTTGTTGAAAGCTGGATGGAAATATATCTTCTTGTTTATCAATTGGTTGGAAAAAATCCAATTTTTTAATAGAAATCATGTTGTAGTTATCTCTATTGTAACTGCTCTCTGATCTCTCTCTATTTAAATGAAAACAGAGATCAGAGATGGGGATGATTTGAGGATGATGGGAGGATGATTTTTGGGGATTCGAACGAGGGAATTGAGGATGAATTAGAGATTCAGAATTGAGGATGGCAGAGAGAATGGATAATGGATGAGAGATTGAGAGACTTCTTGTTGTAATCCACTGTAACTCTGCTTTGATATTTTAATATAAATCTAGTTGCCATTCCATCTTTGATCCTGATGTAACCCAGTAGCATCTGCTAGCGCCTAAGGGCCCAGCCTCTGGTGGAGTACGCTGCTGCTGTATTATATCTTTATGCTTCATGTGTGGTTTGATTTCTTTCTTTTACTCTGTTCAGTAATCTGACGCACTTTCCTGTTTTACATATCAGCGCTATTAGATATACTTGATTGGATACTATCGTTATCTACAACAGGAATGCTATGTTATCATTTTAACTTTGTATCGCATTGCTGTTCCTTTTGATAATTGATATAACATTGTTGTTCCTTACAGATTGACATTCGATTACAGATTAACCGCGCTATATGTTCCTAAATCGGTACAACCGTATGATGTATTCTTAAATTGTGACTGTTGTTTATTCGGGATTGTTGTTCCGTTACACTTGCTGTTACTTTATAGTTATGATTCATGCATATTGTATCGAAGCTCGGATTACTGTCCTTTTTAATGATAAGTGTGTTGCGTGCTTGATTTGGATTGTTGTACATTCATATTTAATCTACTGTTCCATTTCCTGTTATTCACATTATCTTTGCTTTGGTGTGAGAGACGATCTGTGGCTGTAGTGAACCTTGGCATTTACTGCCTAGCTCCCAAACCTGTGGTCCATGCTCTAATTTCCTTTCCATCAGTTTCCAAAGGGATGGGCTATTGTTGTCGAACCCTTGACTGATACATTGCTTATTTTTCCGAATGAATGATTTAGGCTTCAAGGTATTTTGTTGTTGATTTCCATTAATTAGAGTTTGCTGTTCAGATTCCTTTAATTACAGTTTGCTTTTAAAGAGTTTTCCTAGTTTACTTTCAATGGCAGCTTTAGTTCAATTTCGATTTCTTTTTAATTGCTTTAAAGCAGGACTGTCGACTGTAGAGAACATTGGTTATTGCTTCCTCGTTCCCAGATTGATTGTCTTGTTCCGGTTTGATTTCAATTGCATCAATATCCAGAGGAATGAGTTATTGCTACTGTATCCTCGATTGATGGTTGTTTGAGTGAATGATTTAGTTTAGAACATTTCAGTTTCTTACTGTTCTAATTAGATTTTGTTTCCAGCTTTCATTTACTTTTGCATTTTAAGCACTATACTGCAAAACATTACTCTTGAGTAAATAGCCGCCTCAGACTGAGTACACTCTTGAAATAAAAAGTCGTCCCTGGGTTGATAATTAATGTGAAGGTAATTAGGAGTTAAAAAGACCCTTTTTATCGCTCCACATTTTGGCGTCGTTGCCGGGGAGAGTGTAGCCATTTCTAAAGAGTAGTGTGAATCTGATGAGTGCCTGCTAGGGAAGAGTTGGATCTTAAAAGCGGAAGGTAAGAACCTGCGTGCGGAGCATGTACAAGCCCCGCTCCACTGTCCGCTTTCCTAATAGATTTGATGTTGCTTTGTTAGGTAGAAATAGATGTTTGAATTTTTGTGTGAATGACTAGGAAAAAAATAGAAATTTTGGAAAATGAATCACAAGGTTTCACTCAAGTGGTGATGTAAGCACCACCCATTTCACTAACTAATTGACAGGGACATTGGAAGAAGGAGCTTCGAAGAAACACATGAAGAACATCTTTTGTTATGGTAAGAAACTGCCCAACATTTTTTTGAATTTCCTGCTCAACTAATTCCACACCCTCACCACAATAAACCAGTACAACATGCTTACAGTGTTGAACTGCCAAATTTACCCAACCTTCCCACCCATTCTATCTCACATGTTCCATTAGAGAAAACTTACAATGAGATTCAGAATGTTTCAAATTCAAAAATTGTAGAAGCTATGGAAGAAAATGAGGTTTCTTGTAGGTTGCACCAACAAACCATTTTAAAAGCTCAAGAACTTCATGGTATGATGGGAAATCAAGAAAGTAACGGATATATTGAAGATTTGTTTCACTCCATCACGTGTTTGCATCATCACTCCATACTTCAACAATTTTTGATACCATCTTTTCAAGGGAAGTTGGCTTCTCATACCCTAATTTTTATCAACATGCATTTTTCAAATTTGGGTATGTGCATACGTAAAACCTTAATTCTAAAATGGTTCCACTGGAAATACTCTTATACATAAATATACTCGATTCTCAAAGAAGAGTAGGATAGTGGAGAAAATAAAATAAATAAACAAATAAAACAAACACATCTTTTTTATTTTTATTTTTGTAAAACTAGTTGTTTTTTGTTGCAACATGCTATGCAAATCAACATTGGTGATAAAAATTTTTAATTCATTTGTGTATGTAGATGACTTATAATGGAAATAATAGTTCTACAAACACTTATATTCATTTTTATCATCAATATGAAAAAATGGTTGAATATCATTTTTTTTGGCTTTCGGGCTTGATGAGATTTCTGGAAAAACAGTCGGGACAGTCATGTTTTGAGGGACCAAAAGTGAATATTTTTAAAACTTGTTTTTACCCTAGGTGGCCCTTGATGTCTACTTTCTAACCCAATTTGAACCACTCAATTTGGATTTGAAACGAAAAAGTTAGAAACAAAACATTGACAGGGTGTCTAGTGGGCAGCTCAGGAACAGAGTTGGGACAGTCAGTTTTTGGAGGCATAAATGTTTGAATTTTTAAAACTTGTTACTATGGTAGATTCCCCTATGAATCTAGTTTACAATGCAATTGGAATCACTCATTTTTGATATCGTATGGGGAAGTTATGATCAAAATACTGACTGTCTATCGTAAATCAGCACCCTTAAAACTCTGTTTTTCCGGATGTTCCTTACAGTGTTTGACTTATCAATTCTTATTTTCTTCAAAACCTGTTTCTATTGGAGATAAATAAATGAATCTAATTTCATTTCCAATTTGAATCATTTGAATCCGACATCAAACGAAGAATCTATGCTTGAAATATCAATCGTTGGTCTAGATTGGGTAATCGAAAATGACTCTATTATGCAGGTTGTTCTAAACAAATTTGACATATCATAGCATTGAATTTTTAAAACCTGTTGCTACTGGAGATAACCCTTTGAATTAGCTCTCATTTTGCTTTGGAATCACTCAATTTCGACGAAAAACAAATAAGTTGTGATTAAAACACTGCAGGTTAGCATGATTGGCCACTGCTCTCCCGCAGGTGACAGATAAATTTTACTTTGTTATTTTCTCAATGGATTTGTTCTACAGAGTAACTACTTGTTTTTTTTTGCATAATTCTTGGATTAGGGGAGCCCGATCACCTCTCTTTCTCCATGATTTAATGTTTTATTGCAGGTAGATACTCGTTTTTTGCAGGTCCTAGGAGAAAAAGAAGGTCAATTTATGGACGAGTGATTCTTGAAACAAATTTTAATAAAACAAAGGAATTTCATCCAACTCATTACCCAACGGATTCATAATAGAACAAATGAAGAATTGATTTCAATTTGAAGATTCATGTCTTATCACTGCTGCCAAAACATTTTTCAAAGAGATCATTTTTTTTACATAACATCATAGCTGTTGTAACTTAATTTAGTTATTTACATATTGTTTTTAAATAAAACATTGTTTCTTTTCTGATATTTTTTATATTTTGTGTTTCAGGTGTTGCTTCATTCAAACTGTGACACATCCTCAGCATCAATACAGTGAACAGCTAATTCATTCTTTGCGTGCTTGCATTTCATGCTTGTGCATTTTTGCTGTTCTTTTTCTGAAGGGACAGCGTTTGTGTGCACTTTTGTCGTTTCTGCTGTTCCTTTTTCAAAGGGACAGCAATTTCGTTTTACTATTCCTTTTCCAAAGGAACAACACCTTTTTGGTCAGCAATTCATTTTGTTGTTCCTTTGTCACGGGTCATTTTGCCATTCCTTTTCCACGACTCTTTTTGTTGTTCCTTTTTCACTTTTTGCTGTTCCTTTCCGAATGGAACAACACTTCTACATTTTCACTTTTTGTTGTTCCTTTTCGAATGGAACACCATTTTTGCACTTTTACGTTTTGTTGTTCTTTTCCAAATGGAACAACACTTCTGCACTTTCACGATTTGTTGTTCCTTTCCGAATGGAATAGCACTTTTGCACTTTTCATTTTTGTTGTTCCTTTTCCAAAGGAACGACACGTGTGTTTTTGCTGTTCCTTTTCCAAAGGAACGACACTTGCGTTTTTGCTGTTCCTTTTCCAAAGGAACGACACTTTTCATTTTTGCTGTTCCTTTTCCAAAGGAACGGCACTTGCGTTTTTGTTGTTCCTTTTCCAAAGGAATGACACTTTTAGTTTTTGCTGTTCATTTTTCCAAAGGAACGACATTTGCATTTTCACACTTTTTTTGTGTGTATTTTTGCTTTTTTTTGTGTGCATTTCCTTTAAGGAACACCACTTTTTGAGTGTTTTTGCTGTTCATTCAAAAGAGCAACACTTTAGGATTATTTTCGAGAGCAACCCTTCCTTCCTCTTGTGGGACTATTCCTAGTTCATCTCAACCACATTTTACTGATTCCCCTTCATGGCATGAAGTACACTATTTTTACGAGGACAAGAATTATGGATTCTATTGAAGCGAGTTAATATCATTCACGTTATGATCTTTAACAGGACAACTCCTTGATGATAGATTATTTTCAAAAAGGGACACAATTATTTATATATTACTTTACTGCATTGTTTTCTGTTGAACATGATATTGATTGATCATCTTAATACCATGTTGGTTCCACCCTTCTGGATTATAATCTTCTCTGTCTGTAATAAATGAGATTATGGGTATATTTTTCTATTGACATGTTCAACTTCTTCCACCATCCCTGCTCTTAAGGAGTACTGAGCCTCCCTCTTTTTATCATAAAATTGTGTAATAACAACAAAATTGTGTTCACAGATGGAGGATAGGGGGTCTCATTACGAGCCAGCCTACCATGTTCATAAGGTTGTAAGAAAGTGACATTCCCATTATGGCCACCACACCAGGGTTATGATCCATTGGATAGTCAAATTATCCTTGGAACAGGAGGTCTCATCACGAGTCGGTCTGATCACTTTTGCTACATCCCAGTGAATGGCAGTGTGGTTATCTGGTTACCACGCCAGCACACTGATCTCTTCTATACAACAACATTGTAACTCTCCATTTATAAATTGAGGATCCTGGCTCATATGGGTTAAAAAGCAACCCTACCGAGGCTATGGACGCCTGCTGGCAGCAGCGGCTCTGCTTATGGTATTGAAGTTATATCTTATCGTCAATTATTATTATAATACCCTTTTCTTATTTTTTCTTTTTATCAGAGAAGTTATTTCCTTAACTTTTTCCCTGTTTTGAACCTTTATGCATGAGAAATTGTTTTATGATCAATCGCATCATTTTCAACTAGCATACTATCAGTAAAGCATCTTTTTGGCATATTGTTGTTCTTTTTCTCTTTTTCATCACCTATCATCAATTCAAAGCGTCCTATCTCTTATTCATAACTATATTTACACACTCTGCTCTCATTATAACCATAACTCCCGCTATCCTATCATTGATATGTGTACTCTGCTTCATTCACTGCTATATTGTTCATTCCCTTGCCTTGCCATCAACACAACACCTCTCATATGCTTTATGGTCATGGAATTCCTTTTCCAATTGGAGGGGGGAATGTATGCATTATGGGATTGCATGCGATATGATTACTGCACTCTGCCATCACTTGTTGATTTGCCACAATATTAGTATTGCATGTATACATAAGTTTTTCTGATTGAAATTTTTGCATGCATCTTATCTATTGCTTACACTATGGATTCAAGAACATTGTATGCCAAATAGTGCTTTGTTTGCAGGAAAACAACAAGTATGGGAAGAATTCTATTCATAGCATGACCACACTATTGCACTTAACAGAAGAGGCTCGCGCACGTGAACAATTCTTCAGACATGATGTGCTTACCTGGATTCCACCTTTTGCATCACTTTCAGCACCAACTCTGCCTACATCAACTTCAACAAATGCCAGTCCATATATGTCATTCCACATTTTTCTTTTTGGAGGTAAAACTTGAGGTAAAATAGCATAATTTTTTGATTTATTACGAATTTAGGAGAATTTACTGAAATCCATTTTGAGCATTATTTATCATCCTTCATTCCACATCTTTACCACTTCCCCTTTTTCAGCGGCATATCATCTTTCAGTTTGGGGGAGTCTTGCTTTCATTCATTTCTTTCTTATGACTATGCCATTCATATTCTTTATCATCCATTGCTATTCTTATTCATTCTCAACACCTCCCTTATTCCATGTTGTTTTACACCAAGCATCGAATTCAACAGCTGGTAGCAACCACCTCTATTTGTTTTCTAGCATCGCATGAGGGCATGCTAATTTTTCAGAGAGGGGGAGGAATTGCTACGCATGATGGATGTTTTCTATTTTCTTTCTCATTTAAGGCATACAATTTCAGTGTAGAAATTGATTTCCATAATATTTTTAAAACTATGAACTCAATTCTTGTGATTTTTGGAAAATGCAGACGTATCATTAATACAAACCCAGATAATTTCAAGATAAATTGGTTCATAAAATTTCTGAAATCATGCACTCTCAGCTACAGTCATTTTGTTTATATCTCATGATCCATGCATCAAAACAGTCTGATTTTTGGATCATAAAGGCATTCATATATTATAAATTTACTTGTCAAATTTCAACAAAAGCTGGTTTGTAGTTTTTGAGAAAATGGTTAATGAAGTTTGTTGTTACTTATATCATATTTTGTTGCAACTTCATATATACATATAGTTGAATGTCAATATAAAAATTTTTATGCCTTCATCAAGATTACTAAAAGTGAATATTCATTAATTAAGGAAGAATTCATTTGTTCTATCCATTTCATGAGCTGAGATGAACATATTTTTTTTTATTGCTTGGTTAACACATGGGTTTTTGTCTTTGGGTTGCATGAGGACATGCAATATATTCAGTTTTCGTTGCATGAGGACATGCAACATATTGAGTGTGGAGGTATGTTGGGTCGTTAATATGCCATTATTATTATCACTTTTGAACACTTATTCCACCCATTTCTACTATTCTTCATCATGTCATTTATTATAATTTATTATATAAATCCATTTTATGATGATGTATGCTTCTATGAATGAATATTATTTATTCTCCTTTATTTCTAATAAATTGATGATTATGCATGATTTTATCAATGATAGTTTTAATAAATCAGTTGTAACATTATTCACCATTTTTAACCTCCAAGATAATTTCCAGATTGAAGATTTGATCATTAAAAGTGCCAACTCAGAAATTCGCTGGAATAAGAAGTGACGGTTTTGCGGTTGAGATTTCGAGCAAATGAAGCAGAATCTGGAAAATCCGGAACATGGGTTTTGTCCAGAACAGACCCAATTAACTTTAAAAAAGAACGGTTTGCCCAAATTCGGCTTGTACTGAGAGAAATGCAAGGTTCTTTGAGCATGATTTTCTCAGATTTGTTGTTGCGGCCGTCCTCCAAATCTCAGCTGCAAAGCCAAATTCGTCTTGCTCTTGTTGAAAGCTGGATGGAAATATATCTTCTTGTTTATCAAATGGTTAGAAGAAAACCAATTTTGTAATAGAAATCATGTTATACTTATCTTTATTGTAACTTCTCTCTGATCTCTCTCTATTTAAATGAAAACGGAGATCAGAGATGGGGATGATTTGAGGATGATTTTTGGGGATTCGAATGATGGAATTGAGGATGAATTAGAGATTCAGAATTGAGGATGGCAGAGAGAATGGATAATGGATGAGAGATTGAGAGACTTCTTGTTGTAATCCACTGTAACTCTGCTTTGATATTTTAATATAAATCTAGTTGTCATTCCATCTTTGATCCTGAAGTAACCCAGCAGCATCTGCTGGCGGCTAAGGGCCCAGCCTCTGGTGGAGTATGATGCTGCTGTATTATATCTTTATGCTTCATGTGTGGTTTGATTTCTTTCTTTTACTCTGTTCAGTAATCTGACGCACTTTCCTGTTTTACATATCAGCGCTATTAGATATACTTGATTGGATATTATCGTTATCTGCAACAGGAATGCTATGTTATCATTTTAACTTTGTATCGCATTGCTGTTCCTTTTGATAATTGATATAACATTGTTGTTCCTTACAGATTGACATTCGATTACAGATTAACCGCGCTATATGTTCCTAAATCGGTACAACTGTATGATGTATTCTTAAATTGTGACTGTTGTTTATTCGGGATTGTTGTTCCGTTACACTTGCTGTTACTATATAGTTATGATTCATGCATATTGTATCGAAGCTCGGATTACTGTCCCTTTTAATGATAAGTGTGTTGCGTGCTTGATTTGGATTGTTGTACATTCATATTTAATCTGATGTTCCATTTCCTGTTATTCGCATTATCTTTGCTTTGGTGTGAGAGACGATCTGTGGCTGTAGTGAACCTTGGCATTTACTGCCTAGCTCCCAGACCCGTGGTCCATGCTCTAATTTCCTTTCCATCAGTTTCCAAAGGGATGGGATATTGTTGTCGAACCCTTGACTGATACATTGCTTATTTTTCCGAATGAATGATTTAGGCTTCAAGGTATTTTGTTGTTGATTTCCTTTCCTTTTAATTTCTTTAAAGCAGGACTGTTGACTGTAGAGAACATTGGTTATTGCTTCCTCGTTCCCAGATTGATTGTCTTGTTCCGGTTTGATTTCAATTGCATCAATATCCAGAGGAATGAGTTATCGCTACTATATCCTCGATTGATGGTTGTTTGAGTGAATGATTTAGTTTAGAACATTTCAGTTTCTTGTTGTTCCAATTAGATTTTGTTTCCAGCTTTCATTTACTTTTGCATTTTAAGCACTATACTGCAAAACATTACTCTTGAGTAAATAGCCGCCTCAGACCGAGTACACTCTTGAAATAAAAAGTCGTCCCTGGGTTGATAATTAATGTGAAGGTACTAGATCACTTGGGACCCTTTTTATCGCCCACAGCCTACAAACATATGATATGATTATACAAGCTTGACAGCGTTATTTTTTAGATCATACTGAAGTTGTAGGCTACAACTCAGATCTAGAACAACGCTGTGTAAAGAATATTAGATCTATATTAGATTTTTACACTAGACTGTCTCTATTTTACATACCCCTTGGGGTTTTCAGCAAAAAATGAAGCATATGGAGTAGATCTGAGATCTCATGTAGCATATCTGTAGATTTTTGCAGAATTATTGAAGCTTATATAGGAGTATTCAGATCAAATCTGAATATGACATGGATAAGTATAGAAATCCATGGATCACCCCAGTGAGAGACAAGTTCTCATCACTAGAGATCACTCCTCAAATGTTGCCAAAACTCCCTGCAACTTTCCTCTTGCAGATAACGCAGTCCTAGAAGAAAAACTACGTTGAAGACTTGATGAATAGTTTGACCTAATGCTAAGGTATGGATCTAAAGCTCTTATGATCCAATACACTCTTTCCAATGGGATAGAATACTTTCCCAGTGAAAAGAGGCACTAGATTGGCTTAGATCTTAATAGATCTAGCCTCCACTTGCTGCAGCTTACAAAGAAAACCAAACCCTCAACAGGATATGAATTTTAGTTGGAAGAAGAGCTTGGCCAAATGCCTGATAGTGATCAAGAAATGCAAGAATCCTCCAAGAGGCCTCTCAAGGAAGAGGTGGGATTCCCAATCAGGAACACCCTAGTGCTGAACGACACTATTCTCAGCTAAAAAAATAGAGAATGAGAAGTTTCTAAGTAGACAAATCCTTCAGAAATATTATCTTCAACAACCCTCTCATGTTTTCCTCCTCCTCCTTAAATAAGATTGAATCCTTGCCAAACCCTAAACCATCTCAATGATTTAGTTTTATTCACATGATTAGCCTCCAACTAAAAATGCGTTGTGCATCTAGGTGGTTCAATGTATCTAGAGAGAGTTGTTGATTTGGTCAAATTGACCCAGTCAAATGACTTAATCCCTTTCACACATAAGGGTGTTTTTCTAAGGCAGCCTAGATTTAGCCTTGTTCACATGGGCATTGATTTATTTTTATCGTTTTCAGGACTTTAATTTATCCTCTTTACAATTTTACTTTGCAACAAGAAAATGTTCACAAAATAGTATATTCCTATTAGCTTGGGCTAATTAGGAATATTACATCCATCCCCTCCAAAATTTTTCTTTTCCTCAAGCAACCGATAAGGTGAGTGCCGCAACTCATCTCCTCCTCCATTGGTGTCACAAACAAAGGATGTTTCTCTCATAAGCTAAGTGATCACCAAACCATCCATCCATGACTTGTTTCAACAATTTTCTCATGAGATGCAAACAACTCATCTCATAAGGAAACAATAAATCACATGAAAAAACCATGGTTTGCCCAATCCCCTCCCCGAAATATAAGATAGAAAGAGGTAGGGAGTGTAGTCATCTCATAGGGCACATGCATGTCTTCCCTTCTCCATCCATACATCCCCATAAAAATAACAAGTACATCATCAATATAGGGATCAAAACAATGTGCAAACAATCAAAAATTTGTGCACATGGAGGTGGGTCATAGTCCCACATCAGGAACCAGCGCAGAGCATCCCCTCGCCCGCATCAAACTAAGATGTGGTAAGTGGTTTTCCCACCACTTACTTGCCGCCCATACCATCTCACCATAGTCGTAAAGTGTGAGATATATTTGGTGCCTTTGGAAGCACCCATCATGATGAAAAATCTCCCTTGTTCTTCCAAGGAGTGCCCCACCCGTGATTTTTTGGGGTTGGGACCCAATATTTGCCATGAGGCTTAAAAATATATTACTCCTCCTTTGGAGTCATGGCCCGCAAAAACATGGTGTAATAATGCATGAAATCGAATATAAACACATGTGTAACAAGAGCATGCTGCTCTTTCACCAATAATCCTCCTCATATCAATGGAGTGGTGCATAGATCTACTCTCTTCTTCAAGGGAAGAGAGAGAGGGCTGATTTAAATCTTCCCTAGAGTCATGTTGCTACTCCAACTCTACAAGGTCCATGCATCTCTGACAATGTTGATATAGTTCTCTTTCAAAGACCTCCCAATAATAGCTCCTCAAAATGATATTATTGAGCTTCATAGAATAGGTGTGGCTGAAATTGAGCTCTTCATAAGCCCTATGTAGAAACTTCTTCTTGAGCTTGGAAGCTCTAGACAATATCCTACCATGTTTATAGATGACTCCATCAAGGATTAAATATCTCTCTTCATGCAGCCAGTCATCAAGAATCATGCAAGTATGAAGATCCTTGGAATATTCCACCAGCAGTTGGGATTTCCAATAGGGATCTAATGTGCCCAACAATGACAGTGTTGATAGGGTGTCATATGAAGTGTCTGCCATGTTGTTGTTCTTCTCCTTGACATCTCTCATGTTAAAGGTGTATGTTGGAAGTCCAAGCTTCCCATTTTCCTCCTCCTTGACATCTCCCATGCCAAAGGTATAAGGTGGAAGGTTTCCAGTCCTTCCTTGCTTCCCTCCTTTCTCATGCACATACTCAAAAGAAGATGGAATTTATTGGAAGTTAGTCTCCCATGGGAGGCTATCATCTATCCAAAACCTCCTTGGTTTTTCCAAAGTATGCATGTGTGACCACCATCTCTCATCATGTATGGAAGATGATCCTTCCTTGCTTCATGATGATGTCAACCTTCATTCTTGCAGCATCTTTTCTCACTGTGGTATGAGATGAGAGAATGGATAGTGATGTTAAGGGAAAATTCCTTTCCCTTTCCTTATACTTCCCCCATACTTCCAGTGTTGAAGCATGGTCTTCTAATCCTCCCTTCCTTCTTGGATCTATGAAAGGAGCATCAATGCATGAAATATCTTTCATCAAATCTGAATCAAGTGGTCTCTCAGGTGGTATACCACAAGATAATGATGTCTCATGGATCATTCCCATGTGAAAAATAGATGGGAACATATCATGATTGCTTCCACTGCGCAAATCCATCTCTGATTGTTGTGTGAAGTATCATAATAAGGAGAAATTGGAGCAACTCCCCCTTCTTATTCTTCATCACCCATCTTCTGCAAGATCTCACAGTATAAGGTGTTCCCTTTAGATGTAGTTAACTCATGAACACCCATCATCTCCTTGGTGTCAAGAGTCTTGATCACAAAGGATTGATCCATCATAGTGTGTGTTCCAAAAAGTGGATGCAGTGTTGGAACACATTTCCTCCATTGTTTTATCTCTTTGTCTATCATCATAGACACATGTTGCTCATCTTCTTCATGTACAGGATCCTTGGGGCTTTCTTGCAAAGATACAAGAACCCTCTCAGAGGAAGCAATGGCTTCATCTCCATCTCTCAATAATAATATATCTCCTCCTGTTGTCACAACGTTGGAGGAACCTTTCAGTTCTTCTTCTTCTTTCTTCTCCTCATCAATGGATTATGCCTCATCAATAAGAGATCCTTTCACTTGATCTCTCCTTGAAAAAGGAACACTCATGTCTTCTTCTTGGGAAGAAGGCCCTTGCTGAAGTAGGGCCTTTTCCCTTGGAAAATCATGTAGCAAATCTTTAACACCTTCAACAATGTTCTGAAATGGAGTTATATTCATGGATCTTTCCATCTCATGAAAAGGCTCTGATCTCTTGGGATCTCATGCAAAGGCTTTGATCTCTTGGGCTTAGTTTGTTTACCCACAGAAATTTCAAATGGCATAGAATCAAATCTTTTCACTAACCTCCTAGTGAACTTTGCATGAGTAGAGATGTTTACATTTTTTAATGAAGAAGACTCAAATAACCACCAGGCATATGCTTTACCTTGTAGATGCAGCGCTGCTACTCTTATGGCTTCTTCTTCAAAAATTGGATGCAGCTGAAAATATGTGTCCAACTTCTTTACCCAAGACTTGACTAAGCTCTCAGTTGACCCATCAAAAGTAGGTAGAAAAGTTCCACCCAAGGTGTGCTGCATGCACCCTCTTCTTCTCATAATTTTGTTGGATCTTATTTCTTCTTTGAGTTGACAAAACTCTGGGAAGCCTAGATGCTCTTTGAATCTTTTAGACTAAGATTCATATTCTCGAATATAGTCACCAAGAGTCTCCTCTTTTGGTGTCTCTCCTTCTTCTTCTCCTCTTGCAAGGAATGTAGGCATGCTACAACGTTGTAGATCAGATTGTGTGGTTGAATGCTCACACACATCATATGAAGTATTGGGGATTCCTTCATGTGAAAAACTCTCTAAGAGATCTACTGGTCTTTCATTCCTCATTCTCGTTATTTCATTCTCTAGCTCATGCATAGTTTGGAACGGATTTTTTGAGAACTCTTTCCCTATCAATCTTCCAGATAAAGGGTTTGGACCCTTTACTTCAGTGTCTTTAGTGTAACTACACTTATTCATCAGTATTTTATTTCCATGAAAATACATATTGGCTCTTCAATAAGAAAGCATAGGCTTTGCCAAGATAGTTGCTCTGATACCACTGTAATATCCCCAAATTGGGATTTCTAGCGAGATATGCCTGAAAAATGCATTTTTCAAAAATGTATGCTACAAATATTGAAATAAGCCTTTGGATCCCTTATATATGATAATATAAGACACAAATAAAAGAGGAGATCAGAAAAAAATATTTATAGGTGGGTTAAACAGATCTCCCACACCTAGTACAACTAGAAAATTTCCCAAAGAAGGGACTGCAACACTATGTGACAAAACTGCTCAGAAAATAATGCAGTTCAACCAAATATATGTAGGAGGCTAATATGTAGGCTCAATAATGTTATTTACATCATCATTAAAATATTATATTGAAGCCCATACATCATAAAACAGAAAATAGGAAACTTTATATGAAGAAATACCCAAAATAAGAGGCTGCAACCATATGATATGACTGTACAAGCTTGACAGCGTTATTTTTTAGAGCATACAGCAGCTATAGGTTACAAAGCAGATATAGAATAGAGTTGTGTACAAAATATTAGATCTATATCAGATATGTACACTAGACTGTCTCTATTTTACATACCCCTTAGGGTTTTCAGCAAAAAATGAAGCATATGGAGTAGATATGAGATCTCATGCAGTAGATCTGTAGAATTCCTGAAGGTTATATAGGAGTATTTAGATCAGATCTGAATATGACATGGATAATTGTTACACCATT
Source organism: Pinus albicaulis (assembly GCA_034641835.2). NCBI lineage: Eukaryota > Viridiplantae > Streptophyta > Pinopsida > Pinales > Pinaceae > Pinus > Pinus albicaulis. Next base: position 416,721 of record JAXQQM020063519.1, on the reverse strand, counting down.
TTTTGGTCATCTAACCTACTATAATTAGATGGACCCAAGTACACCACGTAAGACCAATTTTACCCTAAGTAAAATTGCTTTCACTATGTAAAATAACTTAATAAAACACATTTATTAGGTTGTTTATGGTCTAAACAGGAAACCCCAAAAGGAAATATTAAACAAACCTATATTTTTTTTATTTTCCTCAAGGAATAATTAATTAAACAATAATTTAATTATTATTCCTGGTCATGTTTAACCCAAAACAAAGAAATTAATTAGATAAATCCTTATTTATCTTATTATTTTCTAAGAATAATTGTTTAAATCTTATTTAAATAATATTCCTTGTTAAATATGACTAAATCACCCATAAATAATTAAATAAATCATTATTTATTTGATTATCCTTCAACCACTTCCTTAAAATGATAAATAAATCATTTATTTATTTATTATTCACAAATAAAGGGATTTGACCCAAGTCGAATACTTTTTCCCTCCAACAAATATAATAAAATATTCCATAAAAGGTGGATCTAGATTTGGTTAATGTTATTTTAATCATGCACCAAGATCTAGAATGACCCAATATTTTGTTATAAATAGGAGGGTTTTTCCTATCATTCTTCACCTTTTGTTGCCTATTAGATCACTTTGGATCTAAACTCTTGGTCTGACTTTGAGCCATTATCATTGTCATATTTTCCATTATTTGCTGTGTGAGCTCCCTTTGAGTTCTATCTTTGTCTGGGTTTTCTACACCAACGGGAGAGAGAAATGCTAGATCTGAAGTGCTGAGGACTTCCAAGAACCCATCCCATTGAGGAGAATTGGAAACATCTTCTTGTTTTCCTCCCAGGTGCCCTTAATACAAAAAATTCTTTCCAAAATTGTTCTTGTCTTGTCTATTGGATATATGGAGCAAACCCTTCTTTTTACTGCTTAATGTCTTTCTATGCATAGATCTGGTTTTTTGCAGCTCTTGTCTTGATCAACTAACTGCAGATCTGAAGATATTGGCAGCCAATTTTGATGTTAGGGCTATTAGTTATGCGTAGCTAAAGTGGTCTTTTTTCGTACACTTCGACAAAGGATTCATACTAACAATTGGCGACTCCACACGGGTTTTCAATTACGACCGCTGTCGTTTTTCATATTCCTGCATATCCAGCTACTTCAGACCCTAGGGTTTCTTTTCAGCTTTTTTTTTTCCTATTTTCATGTTTTTTTTCACCTATAAAACCCTAAAACATTAAAATTTCTAACTTCTGCGTGTTTCTAGCCCTATTGCGCAGGTGACAGACATTAGCCGCAACTGAGACGACAACTTTTCCGGAAATCCGTAGCCGGGACACCAGGAGCTTCAGGTCGCACTTTTCAGCCCAGAAACTATGACCTGGACCTCCAGGTCGCACTTTTCAGCCCATTATCTGTGACTTGCACAAAAAACAGGTCAGAACCTCTGACCTGCCAATTTTTCTACTATTTTTCTGCAATTTTTCTGGGTTTTTCTGAAGCTTCTGTCAGGTTTTTCCAACCTTTGTCTCAGCCCGTTTCGACCTATTTCTGATCTGTTTTGCTCATCTAAGTGGGAACATATCCCTCTAGGGCTTCAGTACCCTCCACTTTCGGTGGAAGAGTTTTAATTGTTTCAGGTGTCTGTTTTCAGAGTTTCAGCCGCCCCTTTTCCAAATCTGATACCTCGTTTTCAAATCCCTTTTAATCAGCTCTTCTCCCTTTCAAATCACCTCCTGAAGATTTTTTTGGATCTACCTTTAGGGCCTCCTCCTTGCCCCTTCTGCGTTTTGCTGATTTCCTCCTTTATTTCCAGCCACCTTTCCTCTGCCTCTTGGCTGTGATCTGCACCTCTTTTCAGCAGATTTCTCCTTTAGATCCCTGTCCCTTTCGACCCTAGATCTATTGGCCTCTTTTTAGTGTGTTTTGACTAGATTTTTTCCCTCTTTTAGATTAGTTTTGAGAGACCCGCCTTTTTGGGTTGAATCGATGCAATAGTAGTTGTTAATTTTCTGTTATTTCAGCATTATATATTGTTCTCTGTAGATTTATTTTCAGTTACGCAGCACACTTTTTCTCTTGCTCTCAAAATGAAAAGGGTTTAAAAATTAAAATTAACGCATGCCACACACTCACCCTAAGCGAAGAAGAGCCTGGTTTACACCGCCAGGCAAAGACTTTAAAATCAATTGACACTGCACCTTTTTGCCCTTGTTTCGACATTGTAATCACTTGATTCTGCACCTCCCTACCTTTGTCGGTCGTTCTTCTTCCCCTCATGTCGTGTTTGTGTTGTCACCATTGCACCCCCAAGGTGCGCTTCCTGGAGACTTCTTGGCCTTCACCCTCAGTTTCCGGTCGGTTGACCTGCTCCGTCCCGCCGTCGTCGAGCCAGTCCTCATCCGAGTCCGCATTCTGACTCCTCTTCTAATTCATTGGGTTCTCCTTTTACTTCTGGTTCTCCCCCTGTCACCTTCACTATGTCTGGTCCAGGGCCTAACGCTAGCGGTAATCCCAGCCCTAATGTCGGGACTACTACTAGCGGAACCGCCACAGGAACTACCTCGGCTGCACCTTTTCTCCCTTACATGGCAGGCCTCAGCCTCCCCGATCTCAATCAGTTGACCAATGACCCTATCCGCCACGATGTTGGTTGGCCTGCTATGCCAACCAAGCTCCCCTCTGACATCCCTAAGTTCGAATGCCTTGCTGGAGAAGATCCAACCAATCATGTCCGATCTTTCCACATGTGGTGTTCTTCCAATTCCATTACCGATGATTCCATCCGTCTTCGGTTGTTCCAATGCACGCTTACCGGCGAAGCTTCCAAATGGTATGTTGACCAAGCCACCTCTTCCCATACCACCTTTGTGACCATTGCCCAAGCCTTTTTATCTTATTTCCAGCTCCCTCTCCGATACGATACTGGTACAGAGCTTTTGACTTCTTTTAAGCAAACCTCTTCAACCCGCCTTTCCACTCATGTCCAGGAATGGCGGAGAAGAAGGAGCTTATGTCGAGCCCCCACCTTCGAAGATCGAGTTTATATGGACTGGTTCCTTCACACTCTCTTACCTCCCATTGGCAAAGATGTCGCCTCCCATTTCCCTCAAACCGAAGAAGCCGCCCTCCAAATAGCCTTGAAATATGACCTGATCTACGCTCAGTCTGGTTATGTTTATACCGTCCTTCCTGACCTCCCCAGGCCTGGTGGCGCTAACGCCCCGGGGGCATCTCATTCCACCGACGGTATCGTTGGAGCCCTTTCTCATCCGTATGCTCAACCTCCTATGGGCTATGGTCTCCCTCCGGGAGGGGCCAGCACCTCTAGCACTTTTCCCCCTCCAGGTAGCATGTATCCAGGATACGGCATGCCTCATCCTTTTGCCCAACCTCCTACTTACCTCAATGTTTCCCACCCTGAACATTATCATTATCCGCAGCCTAGTGCGCCAGCTCCTCCAGCATATGCGCTTCCACCTCCCTTGCCTCCTCCACCCCCGCAACAGCACCTACAGCCCCCTCCAGGGAAAGTCTTTGCACAGCAGGGCGCGACTAATCCCCCTTCTTCTCAAAGAAGGTGGAGAGGCAATCAAAATCAATCTGCCCCTGGTACTCATGGACCCAATCCTCAAGGTATTGACCCTAACACTGCTAACCAACAACAGGGTACTCAACCCAAGCCGGATAGGCCTCTTCGCACAAATAAGCCTTGTTTGTGTTGCAGTGTTCATGGTAATTACACCCACGATTGTCCCATCTTACCACAGATGCGGCAGATGTGGGAGTCTCAAGCCACATTGCGAGGACAACATGCCTCCCCTCATGCTCCCCCTAATGTGACCACTACTCAACCAGCTGTGTTTACCGATCCTTTCCCCCAGCAAGGATTCGTGGCTGCCCAACCACCTGACGGACAGGTCGCCACTCAACCTTCCCCTTCTGGTTCCTCCGATTACCAGATCCTCATGATGAACTCTGATCCATCCCCAACCGTCGACCTTCACCTTCAAACTCGGTCTCGCCAGTATCCCAAGCCTCCCGCTCAGTCTGCCTCCGAGTCCCCTTCTTCAGGTTCTACCGAGCCTCTTTCGACATCCAATGGTCCCTTACATATCCCTCAACCCAAAGTTGAGGTTCATACCAAGATTCCTAAGGGACCATTACGCCGAAATGCTGCTCCTGGTCGAGCTGCTCATTCGTATAGCATAGTAGATGATTTGGCGTAGTCTCCTGCTGCCATTTCCACATTGGAACTCCTCCAATCGTGCCCTTCCCAAAAGAAGGCTCTGCTATCTGCCGTGGGTGCTGTAGATCCTGCTGATGACCAAATGATTGTTTTCGACGCCCATCAATCAGAACATCCTCCTCTTCCTGCTTCCGTCGCCTTCCAAATCCCAGTCAAAATTCGGAATGCCAACGTTTCTCGGTGTATAATTGATGAGGGGGCATCCACCTGTGTGATGTCCGCTTTGGTTTGGAAGCAACTCGGATCTCCTGAGTTGGCCCCTTCCATGATCACCCTTCGAGCGTGGGACGGCCACGCCTCCCAGCCCATTGGCCTTTTCCGTAATTGTCCTATCACCCTTGCCGGTAAGACCATTTGCGTTGACGTCGAAGTCATTGACGCCCCTCTAGACTACAACATTCTATTGGGGTGAAGCTACACCTATGCCATGTCTGCTGTCCCATCCGCGGTTTTTCGCAAGATGTCTTTTCCTCACAATGGAAAGATAGTCACCATCGACCAGTTGACTTATCATGAGCCAAAATCTCAGACCTCCCCTGAGACGACCATCTCTTCTATAGCCAATAAGAAAACCATCGATTCCTTGACCAGTGTCTCTCCCGGCGTCTACAAAGACTCCTCTTTGCTTGGAACTTTCCTTGGTCTCCCTCCTCCTCCTATCTCTGATCCCAGCTTATCGAATGTTTTCATGATGCAATCGTCTTGGGCCACCCTTAAGCGACCCACTTCGGCTAGTCAGCAACCTCAGACTCAACCTCACCCACCGCAACCCACTCCTAGCCTCTCAGCCAGCCGGACCTCCTCCTTCTGGCCCTTCTCCTACAACTGGTATCCCTGAACCCCTCTATCCTCCTGGGTTGGTTCCCCCAGGCCTCAACCATCTCGGAGCCGTCCCTCCTGGTCATTATCCTGCTGGTCAGATACCTTTCCTGGCTCCCCCTCGCAGAGTCTATACGGTCCCCGTCATGGCCACCCTCTCTCTCCCTAACCTAACCCTGGGCATACCCATCTGGTACCTTGACCCTCCAGCCACTACCCCACTTGGTCACCCCAAACCCTATCTTGCTTTGACACCGGTTCAACCAGTCCCCCTTGCTTCCTCCGTTGCCACCATGCCCTCCGCACCTCCCCAGGACCCTGCCCCTGTGGTGACAGCTCCAGGAAAGAAAGGCAAAGCTCGCAAGGGGGCAGCCAAAGACAAGGCCACCCCGACTGACCCGGCTCCTCCTCTGCCCGCAAAGCCTTGCGCCTTGTGTGATGTCGTCGGTCACGCCACCCATACTTGTCCTGAATTGCCCCGTCTTCAACCCATGGTTAAAGTCGCGTTCCCTGAGTCTACGGTCCCTGACCCCTCTATTCTGTCCTCGTCCGTAACCAATAACCCAAAGATTATTCGCACCAACAAACCCTGTGCTTTATGCGGTGTCCATGGCCATTACTCCCACCATTTTCCTCACCTGACGCATTACCATGCCTCTTTAGAGGTATTTCGAGAGTATGAGGTTGAACAAAATCAGTCTGCCTCTCCCATACTTGCGCAGTATGCTTCAGGCCAGCTTGAGGATCCCCTCGCTCCCATTGACATCCCCCCCCCTGATGTCCAGATGACAGAGTCTACTACCACCATTCTTTACCTATCATCCTCTGTGAGACCCTTGGAGAACATTCCCTTTGATTCCTCCCATGTTGTTTCTCTTGACCCCCCTTCAGCGACCACCCTGGGCTCAACATCATTTGACCATTTGTTTCATTGTTCTTCTGTCATTCCCCGTGCCGATCCGTATGCGAGCCTTTCTTCCTCTACGGATGATTTAGGTAACTTTGTCATGTCATGTGGTTTCCCTTCCCCTCGTCATCCCCTCTTTTCCCATCCGGAGGCCTCCTTGGGAACCTTTTCCACCCTTGACCTCATCCTTCCCGCCCATACACAGGATAACACCATTCGTATCTCTGTTGACCTCCGTAGCCCGAGTCCCAGCCACCCCTCCTATAGCCCTCATATACCACCATCTCGTTTGTATATGCGTCATAGCCATCTTGCCCATCACACTCCCTTCCGCAGTTGTCGATCGATGTCTACTATACACTCACGTTGTTGTCATTGTACCTCCTCCCCCCATTTTTTGTCTTGTAACACTATTCTGCAGGACCTCCCGTCCCCACCCTATATCGGTTATGCCGATGGTGCAAGTCGTTACTCACGGAATCTAGCCTCGGCAGGATGGGCCATTTTTACCCCCTTGCATGCCCTTGTTCTATCAAATGGGGTCTGCATTGGCACTGCCACCAACAATCAGGCCGAATATGATGCAGTGCGTGGTCTCTTAGCCGATGCCCTCTTTCATCGCATCCTCCATCTGCATGTTTGTTTAGATTCCCTACTTCTTGTCATGCAACTAAATGGTGTCTATCGTGTGCATAATCCTGTGCTGTTTAGACGATATTTACGAGTGAAACTCTTGATACGTGAATTTGAAACCATAACTTTCAACCATGTACCTCGAGAACAAAATCACTATGTAGATAGTATTGCAAACCATGTTCTAGATTGGCATTTATCACATGCATTTCATACAAGACAATAACATTCATAATCATTAAAAAACGATGCATATCCATAATATGTGTCGCAAAACATGTGTTTAGAGTCCATCTACTCTGATACATATGACATGCCCATAGCATGTTACAAAAAACTCAAAACTGGGGACACCATCTGTCCCTACATACACACTAGGGGGCACCACCTGTCCCACACCTAATCACTATCTAGCAGATCCCGAGCCAATGGCACTGCTCCTGCAGCCTGTAGATCACGAATCCCCTAACCGGCCATCGCCATGAGCCGCATGACACCTCGCCATTCCGAGGGTAGACCAATACATGACTCTATGTACTGGTCATCTAAGTCTTGCCACCCACGCTCTGACACCTCGGTCAACAACCTCTCGCATCTACGGCGGATGTCCTCCAGAAGGGCGGCCACATCCTCATTATGCGCTGCTCTCGACCCACTCGGACCTGCAGCTCCAGACGCTGCCGGTCGTCCCATATATCCGGCCGGTTTTACCGGAGCTATATCTGCATACCAAAAGTACATGAATCAGTACCCTATCTACAATTCACTAACTTTAACATGCCCAAAAAAGACTAGTTACTTATCGCTTACCATCCGGTCCCCATACTTGACCAGGCGGAAGTGGTAGGTCCGGATCCCCACAATAACTCATCCCACTATAGGGATATTCGTCTATGTATAACGGCATCTGATCTCAATGGGCAAAGAACTCAGGTCGAAACACTCGTCCGACCACCCCTTTTCCTCTGCACAGTAGCCGCCCCCACCAGCGCATCCTGGGCTCTCTCGGGCCCCCATCTGGGAGTTGTATACGAGGTCGTAAGGTCGAGATCTTCTCAAAGAAGAAGGCGCACAATAAAGTCCCATACGAGCAATCGTGGTTCACTTGCCGCTTGCAGAGCGACAACTATCGTTTTAACGACACCAACATCACTTGGGCCCACCCATAGTAGGTCCCACTCAACACACTCTCCACAATCATCATCTGCCCCCCTGTGATGTGATGGAGCGCCTGGTTGCCCAGGATCCGCAGCACCGTTGTGGCCACCGCACGGGTCTCTAATCTCTCTAGGTCCCCGATCGGTATCAGAGTCCCTTTGATTTGGAGACCCGGTCGGCAATGTCGCTCCACAAACTCCATGATATGCCGCCCCCACGGTAACACTGGCTGCGTGTTTCCCACCATCCCAAGTGGCGGGAGACCCGTCAGGAAATACAAATCCTGGACTGTCAATTCGATCCTGTGCCCCTGCACTATAAAGACCTCATGATCTGGATCCCAATAACTGACAATCCGGGCCAACAAGGACTCCCCGGCTCTCATCATCGGGTTCTCCAAAAACTTCAGAACCCCAAACCTGGCTAGTACACGACGGACACCCTGATCCACCTGGATCTCTGACCGCAATGTACCCAGGTCTCTCTCTCTCCAATTGACCTGTATATCTGCCATATCTACACAAAAACATCATCTTTGTCAGCATACAGATAGGAAACACTGCAACCATCCACAAAAAACCAAAATCTCAACCCTAACACAGCACTAAAATCCCCTCCATCTTCAGGTCGCACTTTTCTGCCAAATCCTGGGACAGGTCACACTTTTTTGCTCAAAACCTGCTTCCCAGGTCGCAGATTTTGGCCCAAAAAGTGCGACCCGGCCGTAGAGATCAAAGAGGGTCTGTTCCTGAGATTTTGGGCCCTAAACTGAACTTTCAATCCATCAAAATGAAAGAGTAAGGTTAGGCCTCTTACCTGCAACTGACGGATCTCGATTCCAACGGTCGGTTTGTCCGCTACGCTCACCGCAAGATTTAGGGCCTTCTCTCCTCTCTACATTCACCACAGCAACACTAGCAAATGAGTGAATTTGGAGGGAAAATTGCCTTATTAAAAGAGAACCCTTGTTTTTTCTTTCGCCTGCTGCGACCACACCGTAGCTCCGTTTGACAAACCGTCTGCACCGTTGGAAAGCTCTCACCGAGCCCTCAAATGGGTATCTGTTAGTTTTTTGTGATTTGATACTTCACCAGGACACATTTTGTCCAAGATGGGTCACTTCACCTCCCCCCAAAATCGAATTTCCTCACTTACAACACTTGTACTTGGGGCACCACTTTGCCTCCATACTTGTCTTTGTTTGTGTCGATTTTCGTCATGAGATACCATCTTGTACTCATGTTTTTCGGGTCCCCCATGGGATCTTTTCTGTGTGGCAGCACCATCGAGTCGCCCTTGTTTAGAGCATCCAAGTTGAGTCATCATTGCATCCATGGTGTCTATCCCGAGTCCCATTGTACCCCGCCATAGTCCTCCATCCTTCCTTGCTTGGTCTCTCTCTTGTGTCGCACATTATGGCTTTTAGTCCCACTGTCCCCTATCCCAGTCGCTGTCATGTCATTCATGCCCTTTATGCTCTAGCAAGGGAAGTCGTCCATTCGCTACTCATTCCCCTCCATTCCATCTTCATCATTGGTATTAGTCTGTCCGTCGCTCTACTATTTTCTCTCGTGCCTTAGTTGAGGATCTCTCATTGCCTCACCTATGGCGGACCTCCTTCTGTCGACATCAGCTCCTTCATTCCAGAAGATAGGTCTAGAGGGCGGTGTACCTTGGTTCCAGCTTCCACTCTTGTTCGGTGCCTCGGATCAGGCAAAGGGATCTCTCATTTCCCTTTGACTTGATTGTTTCTCCACTCCAGCTCCTTTCCGCATGATCGAGATCCGTATACTTGATGGTTCAGTGATACAGCAGCGGCTCTTGATGATTCCCGGGTGTGTGTGAGATGTCTCAACCCTCATGAGGGGGTGGCCCTGCAGGTAGCCCCCCACATGCCCGGATGACCTCTTCTTTGCAACCTTCGATGCAGCTCCAGATATTTGATGATGTTGGCCTTAGCCACTTGCAGCGCCTCTTTGATTTGCATGTATCAGTCAGATTTTGTGAGCCCTTCCCCATTTACAGGGGGCATTTGGGTTGTATTTATCTCATGTACTCAGATATTATTGTACCAGTCCTGGCTGTTATCCCAGGCACAGCATGTATGTGGGATTCCTCATTTTATTTTTATCTGGCTCATGATTATGCCAGTTGTACTCTATGGTTCGGTCCCTTGTTTACTGGACACACTATTCTTTTGTACTTTGTCTCGGCGGGCATAGGTATGCCTCCCCCGCCGCCTTTAGCACAAGTACCCTCTCATAAAAAGAGACTTGTTGCACTTGTAAGTCTCGTCTCCTCAGGGTCTAGTTCTTCAGCACATTAGTCTACCTCACATTTCTCTCTCTGACTTCCCTTTTGATGTCTGGTGATTGAGTTCTTACAACGTACTTCGGTCATACGATTTGCTCCTAACACTCGCACGCTGGGGGGCAATCTGTTACACCATTTTTGGTCATCTAACCTATTATCATTAGATGGACCCAAGTACACCATGTAAGACCAATTTTACCCTAAGTAAAATTGCTTTCACTATGTAAAATAACTTAATAAAACACATTTATTAGGTTGTTTATGGTCTAAATAGGAAACCCAAAAGGGAAATATTAAACAAACCTATATTTGTTTGATTTTCCTCATGGAATAATTAATTAAACAATAATTTAATTATTATTCCTGGTCATGTTTAACCCAAAAACAAAGAAATTAATTAGATAAATCCTTATTTATCTTATTATTTTCTAGGAATAATTGTTTAAATCTTATTTAAATAATATTCCTTGTTAAATATGACTAGATCACCCATAAATAATTAAATAAATCATTATTTATTTGATTATCCTTCAACCACTTCCTTAAAATGATAAATAAATCATTTATTTATTTATTATTCACAAATAAAGGGATTTGACCCAAGTCAAATACTTTCTCCCTCCAACAAATATAATAAAATATTCCATAAAAGGTGGATCTAGATTTGGTTAATGTTATTTTAATCATGCACCAAGATCTAGAATGACCCAATATTTTGTTATAAATAGGAGGGTTTCTTCTACCATTCTTCACCTTTTGTTGCCTATTAGATCACTTTGGATCTAAACTCTTGGTCTGACTTTGAGCCATTATCATTGTCATATTTTCCATTATTTGCTGTGTGAGCTCCCTTTGAGTTCTATCTTTGTCTGGGTTTTCTACACCAACAGGAGAGAGAAATGCTAGATATGAAGTGCTGAGGACTTCCAAGAACCCATCCCATTGAGGAGAATTGGAAACATCTTCTTGTTTTCCTCCCAGGTGCCCTTAATACAAAAAATTCTTTCAAAATTGTTCTTGTCTTGTCTATTGGATATATGGAGCAAAACCTTATTTTTACTGCTTAATGTCTCTATGTGCATAGATCGTTTTTTGCGACACTTGTCTTGATCAACTAACTACGGATACGAAGATATTGGCCGTATATTTGATGTTAGGGCTATAAGTTATGCGTAGCTAAAGTGGTCTTTTTTCGTACACTTCGACAAAAGATTCATACTAACACTCATCACTAGATATCACTCCTCAAATGTTGCCAAAACTCCCTGAAACTTTCCTCTTGCAGATAACGCAGTCCTGGAAGACAAACTGCACTATAGATTTGATGAAAAATTTGGCCTAATGCCAAGGTATGGATCTAAAACTCTAATGATCCAATACACTCTAGCCAATGGGATAGAAGACTTTCCCAGTAAAAAGAGGCACTATATTGGCTTAGATCTGAAGATATCTAGCCTCCACTTGCTACAGCTTACAAAGACAACCAAACCCTCAATAGGATATGCATTGTAGTTGGAAGAAGAGCTTGGCCAAATTCCTGATAGTGGTCAAGAAATGCAAGACTCATTCAATAGTCCTCTCAAGGAAGAGGTTGGATTCCTAATCAGGAACACCCTAGTGCTAAACAACACTATTCTCAACTAAACATCCAGAGAATGAGAAGTGTCTAAGCAGACAAATCCTTCAAAAATATTATCTTCAACAACCCTCTCATGTTGTCTTCCTCTTTCTTAAATAAGATGGAATCCTTGCCAAACCCTAAACCATCTCAATGATTTAGCTGTATTCACATGATTAGCCTCCAACTAAAACTGCATTGTGCATCTAGGTGGTTCAATGTATCTAGAGAGTGTTGTTGATTTGGTCCAACTGACCCAGTCAAATGACTTAATCCCTTTCACACATAAGGGTGTTTTGCTAAGGCAGCCCATATTTAGCCTTGTTCACATGGGCATTGATTTATTTTTCTATTTCATGAGTTTAATTTATCCTCCTTTACAATTTTATTCTTTCAACAAGAAAATGAAAACAAAATAGTATATTTTTATTAGTTTGGGCTAATTAGGAATATTACAAGGGTGCAGTCAGACCCATCGTCGCCAAGAGCCTTCTCGAGCAAAGGTGGGTCCCCAGCCAGGGGCAGGGGAGACGGAAGAGGTGGAAACGCAAGTCGGGGATGAGGGTAGCTAATCTGTTATAGCTGTGGAGAAGTAGGACACTTTGTCAAGGACTGCCTAAACCTTACAAGCCAGTCCTGCTAGTATTGCAGATAGCTAGACCATGCGATTGAAGACTGTCCATCTTGATTCAAAAATGCAGGAGAAGCGGCTGACACCTACGCAGAATGTGCAAAGGGTTAAGGCTAAACTATGAGACAAAGATCCAAGCGTGAATGTCGTAACACGCAGTGGGATGGCTACTGGGGGGCCTGGGGAGAAGACTGCGACCAAACCGCTGATCCGTCAAGTAGTTATCTAGCAGGAAGGTTTGGATATAAAAAAGAAAAAAGAAACATTTTCCGCAGCCCACAAAGACTTTGCTGAGGCAGAGGCATCTACTTCACAGCCGTCGAGAGACCTCAAGGTGGATGAGGAGGTCAAACCATTTTTACAGGCATGTATGAAGCTGTTGTGCAACCCAAAGGCTATGGAAAATCTTCAGGCATTAATAGATAGCTGCACGGCATGACCTAGCCTCCCCCCAGAAATCAAGGACGTACACAAACTATATAGATATAAGAAACGCACTGGTAGAGAGATGTGGTTGACTGTGCAGATCGATGATTATGAGATGGATCAGGTTATTTTGGACCTAGGGTCAGATGTGAATGTATTACCTAAAAAAACTTGGCAATGAATGGGGGAACCTAAGTTGGAATGGTCCATTATTCAGTTGTGTATGGAAAATCAGCAGAAGATCATACCCTTGGGGAGACTATCGAAGATCGTGGTGGATATTGCAGGGGTCAAGTTCCGGGATGATTTTGAAGTAATTCATATTGTAGAAGATGTGGACCCCTACCCTGCACTTCTAGGGTTATACTAGGCCATAGATATGGGAGGTATCATTAACTTGAAGAAGAGAAGCATGGTATTTGAGAATAACGGTACAAGGGTGATAGTACCATTAGATCCTACGGAAGGTGAACGATACACAGAGCTGGTGCATGACGAAGAGGATGTGGATAACATCTATAAGTTGACTGCACAGGATGAAGATTGGATCAAACCCATGGCGATTGGAGTACTTTTCTAGGAAAAGAACAGTGAATGCTTCTCCGAATCCGATGGGGAGGTAGAGAATTGGAAAAACCGATTACATGATGTCTTTGCACTACGATGTCTTCGGGTCACAAAGGAATTCCACTGCGTTTCTTTAGAAGTAAGAGACCTACCTTTTTTTGATGGTTCTGGTAATATTAAGGAATTTTTATGAACATTCGAAGTTGATTTTCCAAGGGAACGAAAGCTATGGGCCCTTAAGCTAGCCATGCATGGAACACCTGCGCGATGGTGGGAGACGCATGAGGAGGCGTTCCAAGATTGGGAGGAGTGTCAGGATATGATGATCCTATTATTTGAGGCCCTAGCTGACGTGCGATTCAAATCGTTCCTTGGGCCAGAAGACCCCCATGAATATCCGTTCGCTTGGACAAAACAGTGGTGTGATAGGACTATCAAAGAATGGGTTCATCTGTTTATTCATGCCATGGGACCACTTCCCACTGCATGGTACTTAGATGCGGAGCTACCTCAGCACACCCGCCACTAGGAGACTTTGAAGGAGAAATTTCTGGGAACATTTGGGTTAGTAGGTGGAACAGAGGTGCTTGACGCAGCTCTGCAAGACATTGATGTTGTAGCATGGGGTGACACGCACCTGTATATCACACCTAAATTGCCCACATGGGAACCGTGGGTACCAAGCATGGTCAACTACCGCAACCTAGCCCCAAAAAAGGTAAGGATGATCCACAAGTTGTTTCTAACTCAGAATTGGATGAGATTCACACCGTTACCAGATCGCTCAGGCTGCGAACATGTAGCATTGCGACACACCCCACGTTGGCTAAGATTGGGGGTACGGATACATGAGGTGGAGTTATCATATATCCAGAAACTCCTACAAAAATGGGACAACTGCGTTCAATTCTCGGCCACATAGTTTATTATAGAAAGTTCGTTCAGGTGTATGCACTGATCACAGCACCGCTGAAAGACTTGCTTATGAAGGAGGCTCGGTTTTGTTGGGATGACATATGTTGGGAAAACATGTCTTTGGTTTTGAAGTACCTAGGGATCAAGCTTGTGTTGGGGGAGGATGCGCAGGAGGCGTAGGTGTTTAACCCAAGCGTAGAAGGTATTCCAAGTGCACAAGAGGTGCGAAAACTAGTCATTGGCACAATGACATCTAGTAAAAAGAAAAAGTTACCATTAAAAGGAGCGGGCCGCTGGCATTTAATGGGGTGGATTTTGGGGATTTCTTACCGTTTACCTTATGGTCCCCAAGTGCTATAGGGAAGCCTAGGACTTCCCCAAGAGCTGCAGGGAAGCTTTGAAATGGGTTGCGGGGAAGCCTATGACTTCCCCAAGGCATGCCAAGTCCCCGCGCACAATGCCTCAGACTCAGGCTGCGCAGGAGGAAGCGTAGACCGCCAATCTGATCAACTGGTTACCTCCCTTCATCCAACCGTGTAGGTCCTCGACACACACACCAAATAACCTCAATGGCTTGATTACCTATCTGCAGACGCCACTAACCCCGGGAGAGGTCCCTGTCCTTAGTGACCCTTGCGGAAAGCTCCATGAAGTCAAATTTGACGATCACAACCTGGTGAATTATGAAGCCTTCCCTGAGATGGCCCCTGCATTATTCTTCGACACGATTTATGCAGATGATGGGGTCACAGTTTTTCCTCAGTGTTGGGTAAGTGGATTGGCTGGATCTGGGCTCTTGAACCTATTGCGGATGCCCCACTTTGGCCACTACAACTTCACGAATCGGCTGGCCCGACAGTTGCTCGCCTTAATTCATGATGGTTGCCTATGGATTCAGGACAGAGTTCCCATTGATGCTGCATTGGTTCACAGAATTACAGGCCTTCCCATGAATGAGCCGCACCCTCTGGAAAGTGTGGGAAAGAAATATGAAGGGGAAACCGCTGAATATGTGTTTCAGACCTACCATGTGGAAAGGAATACGCGGGGCTTCATCATCAAATCTATCAGCGACCTTGCTACACAGATGGGTACCATATTATTGGCATGCAAGCTAATGCAAAAGTGCCAGGTCCAACCATCCATGCTTATGTCATTCGGCTAGCAGGTTAGTGTGTGAAGGGGGTCTGCCTCAATTGGGCCCAATACTTATGCGATGAGTTCTTGATCAACGTCCGCGAATATCAGGAGCAGGGAAAATCCTTTTCCTATGCCTAACTACTGCTCCTTATAGCCAAATTTTCCTGGGATACCCCTGCAGAGTTGGTCCTCCCCGAGCTCACCCCAGATATGTGTGAAGGGGCTCGATATGCCCATTTGTGGGATTCCAAGGACGCGTAGCACATAGAGGATAACCAAGTCTTCTAGGTCCTCTTCCAGAGTAGCGTGGCTGCAGTGATCAATTATCGACCTCAGTTGTCCCCAACAGTATATGATGAATACAAAATTATTACAGCATTATAGGTTACCATGCACAACATTCAAATCCATGGCCACAAGGATAAAACATGGACATCACTGCCTTATATGGTAGCAGACGAGGAAATTGACAATGTGATTGTGCTATGGCCTCCTGCCTAGAATATAGGCTTCAAAACCAGCACAAGGGGCAATGCAA
Organism: Pinus albicaulis; assembly: GCA_034641835.2. Lineage (NCBI taxonomy): Eukaryota > Viridiplantae > Streptophyta > Pinopsida > Pinales > Pinaceae > Pinus > Pinus albicaulis. The sequence continues at coordinate 400,807 of JAXQQM020063519.1, read as the reverse complement.
GTAATAGAAAAATGCATGTGCTCCCACCTATTATCATCAAGGAGATTGGAGGCACAAGCAAGAGTATAGGGAAGGACTCATGCGGAACCATGAAAAATGACACGCAGCCAAAGCAGACCACCATGAAGGACACTGAGGCCGAAACCCAAGTCGATTCGTAGCTAGATCTGGGCACAGAGGCAGTAAATATCGGAGGTACAAAGTGAACAGGTGAGCCTATCAAGGGGCCCCGAAATAAGTAGCGTGCAAAGGGGAAGGAATGATATGAGATAGTTATGTTGACTGAGGGAGATCTCGAACAAATTACAGATGCAATCACACTGGCCATAAAAGAAAAATGGGTAGCTTTAGAGGAACAACAGAAGGATGCGATAAACACGATCCAAGCCGAGCTTCGCACCCTGTAGTTAAAGACAGACACGCTACAGACCAGCGTGGTTCAGGGACGGATTCCCTTGGCATCTAGCAGTACATTGCTAGCTACGGAGGAGATTCGTCTATGTTCCTAACCTAGCGTCGCCCTTGTGATCAATTCGTCGAACCAGGGAATACAAATTCAAGAAGGTGCAGGGGTGCAGTTGAATCTAGCCCAGCTACCCCATAAAGCACTTTAGGGTCTCCACACTGTTGTGTTTCGGGAGATTCACCATCAGGACCAGCAAGTACACCAACAACTTGGTGTGGCCAAGAAGACCATCGCACAACAGAACGCGGAAGTGCTCCTCGCTGTCGCACAACAAGCAGATATTGAAACCTTTATCCACCAGCTCTGCACAGAGGTTACAGAAGAGATCATCCCAGCCAAAACCACCCCCTCGGCTAAGGTTGAAGGATTGGCCACAGCATTGAAGGCTTCCAGGATGGAAATGCAGGTCATTAAGACGCAGTTGGAGCAGCAAATCACTGACTTACAAGCCAAATTCCAGCCCGAAACACCCCCGGAGGTATGAGCCCAGCACGCTGCACTAGTGACCACGGCTACAGACACCATTACAGAGCAGATTTCTTAGGGCGCCCAATTACTAGAGACAGCCATGCAGCTATGGACCAAGTTCCAACGCTATCTGATCCTCCGGAAAATAAATCATGACTTGTGGCAGAAGGAGGAAGCTTTTGAGTAGATCGAAGCTACATTACCCACCTTGGTTTCTGCATAGCGTTTGGCATGATTGAGGACCAGAAACACCCTCCAAGATGAGATTTAGGAGCTCTGGTATAATAAGCACGTCATCAGAGAATGCTTGAAGCCTTGAGTTGTCACAGCCCTCCGGCTCTCACAAGATGTTGATGTTGTTGTTAAGTGACCAAACCAGACACTGGAGAGTGTCACCGTTGCGATAGAAGGACCGACGTCATAGAAGCTCGTAGATATTGCACAGAGTGCTACTGCTCAAAGTAAAGAAGTGCTTCCCCTGCTGGTCACAATTTTCAATGCATTGCGCACACAGGTGGAGACTCCACCATCACAGTGACTTGGGACGAGTCACAAGATTGTGTTGGGGGATTTTTGGAACAGGGTCCTCCAAAGGCTACGAATTGGGACATTTTTTAGTATTTTTGTATATTTTTGGCATATTTTAGTCTAGCGCAGGGGTTTTGGGGTGGGTCAAGGCCTCGAAAGCATTGTAATGGGTCAAAGGGTAGACCTAGAGTCTGCAAACCATGGTTTACGGACCACAGGAAATATTAGGATAGATCATTATAAATAGAAGGAAATTTTTAGTCAATAGGCAATGAATCAAGATTGGTGCGAATTACGAATTAGTAGATATGTTGGGTTATTGGGGAAAGTACTCCTGCTGGCTGTGTACGCGGACCCTGCAGCTGTGTGCATAGGTTGGGTTTTGGGTATTGTAAAAGGATCTGAGGGATTAATGAAAGCGGAAGTTTGTTGGAATATCTGAATCTGTTAATGCGAATCTATGATATCTGTTATGTTATTCATGGTTCTATGTTAAGCTCCAAAATTAACTGTGTTATTTTCTTATGCTGCGTTGACATCTTATCTGAATCTGTCTGTTATACTTTATGCAAGAATATCTGTGATAGTTGCGTTACTGTTATGTATCTGTTGTTTACTGTGATTATAATTGGTATTGCACACGTGGATGTGAAGGGATCGATAGATCTAGTTTCTGTGATATACGATCTAGGATCTGTGAAGTCGAACGTAGCTCTGCTTGACTTACCTACCCTCTCCCAGGGTGCGAAAACCTGGTTCCAGCACCCTACCATACTGCTTCAGGTGAGACTTTGGCCTACTCAAGCAGGTCACTGCCAGAACGGCCAATAGTATAGGGGTTTGTTGGAAAACCTTAACCTCCAAACCTAGGTCAGGACCCCTCGAGCCAACAAGGACATTGATCCCTATGATATCCCTCAGCTTTAAAGCATGTGTGCCATACTCCTTCGCACACATCCTTTTCCTTCTCCTTTTGAAATGTTTTTATCTCTAAGTGTAGCGCAGCTAAGTCACTTTAGATTTTTTTAGTCCCAATCTATGTGGCAGGTATAGGTGAGGCTTCTAGATTCATGGAAATCTCCACAACTTTAGTCTGTGTCGCAATATTCTATTGGTTTAAATACTAGCATAGATGCGACAGCAACATAGCAATGAATAATTCTTTGTGTTGTGCGTGTTCTTGAAAGGCAGTAGCCAACTGTGCTTTCTTAACATTATCATTATTAATTTGTTGTGTTGTCCATACAGCATCTGCGACAAACCAAAATTGGTCAATATCTTCATTTCCAATGCCCTTGAAATTTTGCAGCTTGATGGAAGTATTCATGTCGTCTTATGGAGGTGGAGGTGGAGGTGGAATGGATGGATTTTTAGAGTGATACGAATTTGGGAGTGGAATGGATGGGATCTGAACTATGGCCAATGACCTAAAAAATATCTTGATTCTCCAATCCCTCTTCTTCTTAGTGCAAAAATTCACCATAGCTACTTGTTTCAGATTCCTCATCGATGTCAGATTTACCTTTGACAGGGCTATAAACAAAACCCTCTTCTAGATCTACACTATAGGTTCTTCCGTTGCACATATTCGGTCCTCTTCGGGACATTCACTCAATGTGGATGCACAGAGTACCATTTTCACAGAAAACAATTTTAATCCACAATTTTATTGAGTGCAGGAACTTACCTCTAGGTCCCTTTAAAAATATTCTTTCAAATTCAAAATATGATACAAAATTATCAATATAAAATCCAGCCACAAACCCACTTAGAACATTATCAATCCAATAATCTACTACACAGGTAATTATATTGCTAGATTTCTCCAACTACTGAACTAGTTCAGGAGTCCACCTTGTGATCACGTCGTCCTTTGCATGGGTCTAAAATTCAGTCAGCCGAGATAACCACTCGTCTAACTCATTTTCAAAGGATGCAAATAAAATTTGGTGGACCTTTGTGTAGATATACCTTTTCTCCCAATCCTCAACAAATAATTTAGGGTTTCAGTTTTCTTAGATTGCAAATTTTCACACCTTCTTATCGAGCCCATCTTGAAGTTCGTTCTGTTTCGGATGGCACAGCATCAAATATCCCTCAAAATGACCCCAGAAACAAAACCATTTGTTGCATTAAGGACCCAGGTTTGGAGTATTTTTCACAACCAACAAAACCCTCCAACTACTAGACCTTTCAGCAATGATCTGCTTGCGCAGACAAAATTCTCACCCAAATCAGTATGGGGGAGTGTCAGAACTAGGTTTCTACACCCTGAGGGAGCGTTTGATGTGTTTTTTAACCTTACTTAATGCTTATCTGTCTGCGCGGAACTTCCCAAGAAACCAGGTCTAAGTACAGATGAACCCTTAACAAATATGTGTTAAGAGATATGTGTCACAGATTATATTCTAATCAGATCTAACCCTTTACAGAAACGAGATCTATTTGCATATAAACCCTTAAACAGTAAATATTTTCCACACGACTATATATAATAAATAGTCTTAACCCTTATGCATTCACGAATCATTACATAATTAACCCTTACTTCAATATAGACTTGTGGAAAAAATATCACTATACTCAATTCAGATCTAACAGTTAAAGAGGAATAATATTTGTGCACAAATGCAATCCAATTCAACTTATTATTTACTTAAATAAATACGCATTCAATAGAACAGATCCATATCTAGAATTTCAATAAGCAACAGATAACTCTCTTAACATCTCTAAGATAGTTAACCACAAAAATCATATACAAGTCTGAGTTTGGAAACATTTTCTTATTTATTAAGAGATCTTCAATTCAGTACAATATTTTCCCTTTTGTGCACACAATAGCAGATTATGTGCACACATCTTAGAACTAGGTCTCTGTGCACACAGTGAGCAGGAGCCTTTCTACCAAAAAAACTGACCCAAACTTAGATCAAAACATAAACATAAACATCCATAAATTCATTGATTTATTGATATCTATCCTTCTCAACTCTCACATATTTATATATTTCAAAACATGCACATACCATGGTCTCAAACCATGGTTTGAGACTTAGATTTTTCCCTTTTACCTATTACAATAATTAAGGGACTTTGACACAACCCAAATCCCCTTTACATCTACGCGCAGCACATACAAACAAAAACTTAACCAAAAATACTCAAAATTTCTTTACCCCGGGGGACCCTACTCCAACAGAGATCAAGAAATTTAATGGTCAAATTTTTGAGTTTTGGAAGCTCAAGATGGAGGATCTTCTTGTTGATAAAGATCAGTGGATCGTGGTAGATCCATGTACTAAACCAACGGCAGTGTTAGATGAAGATTGGGTGAAGTTGGAACGGAAGGCAAAGAGCACAATATGGTTGTGTATCTCAGATTATGTATTGTTTAATGTATCTAGGGAATTTACGATGAAGGATTTGTGGCACAATTTAGGGAGTTGGTACCAATATAAGTCTCTAGTGAATAAATTGTTCCTACGAAAAAAGTTGTATAACCTAAGGATGAAGGATGGAGACTCAATGACAGATCGTATAAACGCCTTCAATAATGTGGTAATTCAGTTTTATCTATTGATATTTTTTGAGATTCAACAAGATGATGAGCTTAGTGAAAATCATTCACCTTCACTAAGTGGGCCCGTAGGCTATTTTTAGGTGTAAGTCTATTTTTAGACATGGTGATCATATTTCAGAAGTTGCAGGATGCAATTTGTGGATGGTTGGTCAAGTTGGAAAAATAGATGAAATTATATTTTTAGAATATTGGGCGAATTCTATTTATAGATTGTTGATCTAAAAATAGAAGTGTCAATTATTATTAGCTCTTAATAATAATCCGACAATAAACATCAACTTATTCTCTCGGAGCACTTAATTTCAGTATACAAATTTGTCAAATCAGTGGGCTAAAGGAATTACACAATTCCTAGGGTTTACTGGTGGTTCATGCATGGAGGACTCAGTTAGAACTGAAGTGGCAAAGTTATGACAGAGTTGGAAGAGTAGTTCATGGAGTTGTTATTCAGTTTAACTCAATTAATGGAGTTAAACTCAGTTGAGCTAGTTGTATCTAGTCTAACTGAATGATACACTAGTGAGAGTGGAGTGAATTAATTAGTTAATTAATTCAAAAATAATAACTCATTAATAAACTGAACAAATACAGCAGTTAACTACAGTGCATGTCAGTTCCAGTGGATACCCAATGGAGAGATAGGTGAAAGGGCAAGATGGACAATCCGTTGTGACTATAGTGATGCATTGATTGCACCACACACACATTGGAGTTGCCAATGAGGATTGCGCAGTGCAAGCAAGGTAGATTCAAATTCATTCAAGGGTCTTCTTCAGCAGGGATTGTGCAGTGGAGGCAGGCCATCAGGTGGCAAGAAATTAGTGCATGGATTTGCGGATTTCTTCTGATTAGCGTGTGACGATTGATTATACTGAGAGCTTGATGTACTAAGATTTGTATGAGATTTTTACATGATATCCATGATACATAATATATGATATTTGGGGTTTTTAGCTTCAGGCTTTCCTGTTAAACAATTGTGTTATGTGCGATTGTTTTTATTGCTTCATGTGTTTGCAATTGAGTTTTTTAAATTTCCACAAAAGATTAACAGTGGAAGGATTTTGTATTTAGCAAGAAGATAAATATTGTTAGATCAGGAGAATCTAGATATATAAATGCATCTAGTATATAATTTCTACATGGCATTGGATCAGTGTTAATTCTTGAAGATCGCAATTGTGAAGAATTGTTGATTTTATGCTGGTGGACAATTTGAATTTGCTGTAGAAAATTCTTGGTGCGATAGTTGAGTAAACATTGAAATGTCTTCCAATGGGTTGCGATTGGAGTATTCCCTTGATGGGAGCTCGATTTACATAGCCTAGAAGGATAGGATGGAGGTAGTGCTGGAAGATAATGGACTGAAGGAGTTCATCGATAGTGATGTTCCTAAGCTGGGATCTAGCGATGATGCATTACTTGACGCATGGCAAAAGAAGGTAGTAAAGAAAAGAAGAATTTTGTTGGAAGGTGTGAAGGACCATATTGTGTCCAGCCTTCATGGGAAAGCCACTCCATTTTAAATGTGGAATACTTTGATAGATTTGTTCCAAAGCAGCAGCAACCAGAGAAAGTTGGTGCTGAAAGATAAGCTCAGAAAAATAAAAATGGAGAAGGGCGACAGTATTCCAAAATATCTCACGAAGATTTTCCACTGTAGGGATGAACTGGGAAGTGTGGGGATTACTGTTTATGATGAATACTTGGTGAGCTTTTATCTCCTTGGGCTTTGGAAGAGTTGGCATAGCTACGAAGACTCTGTCAATGGACAGGAGAAACTGCCGGGATGGGAGCGACTTTGGTCGGATCTTGTGCAGGAGGAGATAAAGCGAAGTATCAAGGATGGCTCTTCATCGAAGAATGAAGATGAAGAGAATTTTGCTTTGGCTGCCAAAGCAAGGAAAGGGATGGGCAATAAATTTCTTTCAAAATCCGAAGCTAAAGGAAAGAAGCAGGATTTGTCCAAGGTGAAGTGTTTTCACTGTCACGAACATGGGCATTTCACCACTAACTGCCCACAAAAGAAGAAGAACAAGAATGTTGCTAGAGCTACAGCTAGAGAGGCCTTATCCTCACAATTTGAACTTGATTTCTCTTTGATTGCATGCTTGTTTTCAAGCTCTATGGATCGGTGTGGTATCTTGATAGTGGTGTGTCTTTCCATATGACGGGAGACAAGGAGTTGTTTAGTGACTTGGAGGAGAAGGACCTTCAAATGCATATAGATATGGGAGACGATGGTCGATACAGTGTGACCAGCATTGGGACCATTACCTTTGAGAGGGATTCAAGTAATCCATTTCTATTGAAATATGTTATGCATGTTCCAGGTCTGAAGAAGAACTTGGTCTTGGTCGCAATGTTGGAAGACAGAGTTTATAACGTTGTTTTTAGCGAGGGAAAAGCTTTCCTGCGACATAAAAAAATGGTTCAAACCAAGAGGATATGGATTCAAGTTAAGAATCTCTACAAGTTGGAGGTATATGGATGCGCTGCAATGATGGGCAACGCATAAGAACTGGTGAGCCGGGATGTGGGTGAATTATGGCACAGGAGATTGGGCCATCTTCACCATGGCGCTTTGAAGATTTTGCAACAGATTTCTACTGGACTTCTCAAGGGTATTCTTGCGTAGTCATATCAGTGCAAGGGATGTACTATGGGTAAGATTTTGAAGACCACCTTTCATAAGAAGAAGAACTGTGCTTCGGTGATCCTGGAGAGAATTCACATAGACGTGTGTGGACCTTTCTCGGTTGCTTCAACAGCAAAACACAGGTATTATGTTATATTTTTTGATGACTATTCTTGTATATGTTGGATATTCTTCACGCAGAAGAAGAGCGAAACATTCTCAAATTTTTGTGAGTTTAAAGCATTGGTGGAGAAGGAGTCGGAGAAGCAAGTGAAGGCTCTACAGAGCGATAATGGTAGTGAATACATCTCGGGAGAATTCAAATACTTCCATAGCAAAGAAGGAATTTGAAGAGAACTCATAGCGCCTCATAACCCACAGCAGAATGGGGTCACGGAGAGGAAGAATAGAACGATCATGGGTGTTGCACGAGCTATGCTGCATGACTAGGGCCTATCGATGCACTTGTGGGCGGAAGCATGCAACACTGTGGTTTATGTGCAAAGTTGTTGTCCTCATAGAGTACTTGGCATGAGTACACCTAAAGAAGCTTTTACTGGTAAGAAGCCTAATATTTCTCATTTGAATATTTTTGGCTCATTTTTTTACATTCATGTGACAAAGGATGCCAGGAAGAAGCTGGAGCCAACTGCAGAAGTTGGGATATTTGTGGGATACACAGAAACGCCCCATAATTATCGTGTCAGATAATTAGCCTGATATTTTTCCAGACAGTCGGATGACTGTGGTGCGATAGGATATAAAATTCAATGAGGTGAAAGCCATGAAGTTGTCGCTTGAGAGGGAGCTACACTTGCATGCAGAGGAGGAACTTCTTATTCCCAAATATGAGACTCTAGATGTGGATTAGCCACAGGAGGAGATTCATGGAGTGGAAGAGTCCACTCATGCAGAACCAAACATCAGACAAGGCATAAAGCATACCACAGAAGCTGAGAGACTGAAGCTTGATACGGCACAGAATGTAGGAGTCCCTACATCACAGTGCAGACAGATACAGTCACCTGACCAATCTACTGGATACATGGCTCTTATGAGCAAGTGTATCGTGACAAAGCCATCTTCTTTTGAAGAAGCAGTGCAGGATCCACATGGGTAGATGCCATGGTCGAGGAGTCTGACTCCATTGTCAAAAACAGTTCTTGGGAGATTGTTCCAAGGCTGGTGGGTAAATCAGTTGTAGGATCAAGATGGATCTACAAGGTAAAGCAAGTTGCTGATGGGAGCGTCGAGAATTATAAGGCAAGATTTTTTTCCCAGGGCTGCTGACAGATCAAAAGGATTGATTATGAAGAAACCTTTGCACCTGTCGCACGATATTCTTCCATAAGGACCATCCTTTCTCTCTCAGCGCAGATGGGTTGGCACATTCATCAGATGGATTTGAAGACTTCATTCCTTAATGGGATTATTGAGGAAGAGGTGTACATTAAGTAGCCTAAAGGATTTGAGATCTTCAGCAGCGATTTGCATGTGTGCAGGCTCAAAAGAGCATTATATGGGCTGAAGCAAGCACCTTGTGCTTGGTACACTCAGATCGATAGCTATTTCACTAGACTTGGCTTCACCAAGAGTGAGGCGGATGCAAACTTGTACCAAATTGTGGTGGAGGGTAAGCTTTTAACCATTTTTATTTATGTTGATGATTTAATACTAATGGGTGATGAGCAGTTGATACACTCATGCAAGGAAGATCTTGCAAAGGAGTTTGAGAGGAAGGATTTGGGCCTCCTTCATTATTTCCTTGGAATGGAAATATGGCAACGGGAAGGTGAACTATTTGTGTCTCAAGGTAAGTATGCTCGGGAGATACTTGATAAGTTTCACATGCAAGGCTGCAAGCCTATCGACACTCCTCTTCCAGGAAATTGGAGGAAATAGGATGCTACATCGACAGAGGTAGTAGATGACACTGTTTATCAACAATTTGTGAGTTCGCTCATGTATTTAGTTAATACAAGACCAGACATATGCTATGTGGTGAACTAGCTTTCACAAGCAATGGTTAAGCCTACCAAGCTCTTTTGGAAGGCAGGCAAGCATGTCCTAAGGTATCTCAGGGGCACATCTAAGTATGGATTATTGTACAGACAGAAGGATGAGGTGAATTTGCATGGCTTCATGGATGCAGATTGGGCAGGCATCCCAATAGACAGAAAGAGCACATCAGGAGGGATTTTCAGTATTGGATCTACAACATTTTCTTGGTACATCAGGAAAAAAATATTTGTGGCACTTAGTTCAGCGGAAGCAGAATACTTGGCAAAAATTCAAGCTGCATGTGAGGATATCTGGATGAGGAAGATCCTGGTTGGTTTGTTCGGTTCACATTTACATCCTGCAATGATACATCGTGATAATCAGAGTGGCATTAAACTCTTGATTAATCTTGTGTTTCATGATAGATATAAACATATTGATATCTGGTATCATCATATCAGATATTGTGTGCAGCGGAATATCATGTTGCTTCAATACATTCCTACAGAAGATCAGGATGCAGATATTCTAACAAAGGCACTCACCAGGAGCAAATTCGAATACCATAGAGGCAGGATCGGGGTCAAGGATAATCCCTATCTTGTTGATAGGGAGTGTTGAGATTCAACAAGATGATGAGCTTAGTGAAAATCAGTCACCTTCACTAAGTGGGCTCGCAGGCTATTTTTAGGTGTAAGTCTATTTTTAGACTATGTCTATTTTTTGACATGGTGATCATATTTCAGAAGTTACAGGATGCTATTTGTGGATGGTTGGTCAAGTTGGAAAAATAGATGAAATTATATTTTTAGAATATTGAGCGAAGTCTATATATAGATCGTTGATCTAAAAATACAAGTGTCGATTATTATTAGCTCTTAATAATAATCTGACAATAAACATCAACTTATTCTCTTGGAGCACTTAATTTCAGTATACAAATTTTTCACATCATTGGGCTGAAGAAATTACGCAGTTACTAGGGTTTACTGGTGGTTCATGCATGGAGGACTCAGTTAGAACTGAAGTGGAAAAGTTATGACAGAGTTGGAAGAGTAGTTCATGGATTTGTTATTCAGTTTAACTCAGTTGAGCTAGTTGTATCTAGTCTAACTGAATGATACACTAGTGAGAGTGGAGTGAATTAATTAGTTAATTAATTCACAAATTATAACTCATTAATCAACTGAACAAATACAGAAGTTAACTACATTGCATGTCAGTTTCAGTGGAGACCCAGTGGAGAGATAGGTGAAAGGGGAATATGGACTATCCATTGTGACTATAGTGATGCATTGATTGCACCACACACACATTGGAGTTTCCAATGAAGATTGCGCAGTGCAAGCAAGGTAGATTCGAATTCATTCAAGGGTCTTCTTCAGCAGGGATTGCGCAGTGGAGGCAAGCCATCAGGTGGCAAGAAATCAGTGCATGGATTTGCAGATTTCTTCTGATTAGTGTGTGACGATTGATTATACTGAGAGCTTGATGTATCTAATGTTCCAAAAATTTTACATAGCAATTTGAAACATTAGATTTTGATACTTCCACCAAGGAGAGGAATAAATGGGTAAGGAGGCCCATGAACAATAAAATTATGAATAAATTCCACCTTAGTAAGGAAGGAGATCGAAGGAGATCACTGTTTGCACAACTTAGTATTCCTACGTTGATGTCATAAATTGTCAACCAGGGCTAGTAAACTGTTGAAGTGAAGTGCACTATATGTGCCTAGGTATCTTCTTCCTACTTCGTTGTGTTTAGTGTTTTTATAATTTTTTTGGTTTTGTGTTTTTGTGCTAAGAGGAAAAGAACTAAATTGTTGGCAAAGAGAAGTTATTGGTCACATTAAAATAGAGCAAAATCTACTCTAAACTATGTATGGCACCTAAGAACAGAAAATTTTGATTCACCAATTGCAAAGCTTGACAAGGAAAATAACTCATAACATTAACTCAGTCCAATTCATTTCATTAGAGGTATGTTGGAACAACTTGAGAAAAGGATAAGTTTGATGCAATGAGGCTCTTTTAAGTAAACAATAACTTACAATATCACAGAGAAAATCTCATCCATAGTTAGAAATTTGTTGGAACACGTTGAGAAAATATTTTCTGCAACATAGTAAGGAACTCTATGCTAATTTAACTTATGATACTAAAATCAACCCATTCTGCAACTCAAAATGTTACTATTAAGCCTCATTCAAGGGTTAGAGATCTCTTGGAATAGCTTTGGAAAAAGGTTGTTTGTAAAATTATGAGAAATTGAAAAACAGTCAAGACCTCAAAATGATATTACTAATTCTTGTCCATATGATAATAATTTGTTAGAAGAGACTAATAACAAGAGAATTTTGTAAATAATGAAGGCCTTTAAGTCGAATTTAACAGAACTAGAATACAACTAGCTAATAAAACTTGAAATGCAATGAACATAACTGAACTAATACGCAATTAGCCTTCGAAATACTATAGCTCTATCTCATTTAGTGTTAGTGATATTTTGGAACAATTCATGAGAACAAGATTTACTGCACTATTCGATGTAAGTAAGCATAAAACATGAAGTTCAGAAAACTGCCTAAATTAAGAATGAAATAGAGCTAAAGTTACTTATCTAAAAAAATATGCACAAAGCCTTTCGGACAGTAGGGGCCCTCTACCATCGGATTGGCACACGAATCTCCTCAAGATTGCTTCAGATCATGTATTAAAGTTGTACTTCTTTCATTAAAGGAAAACGCTTCAAATACAGAGTATTACAGTCTTGGACAACTTAACAACAAAACATCAAAATAACTAACTGTCTCTCGGTTCACCAAGTTATTTTTATAAACAAAATACATAACTGTCATTGAGAAGAAATAGGGATAGGTGTCTTTTTCAGTCAAAATTGAATTAGAACTTCTGTTGAGGCCTCGTACTTTGCTGAAGACACCTTCAGAGTCCTTGTCCTGGTAGAAGTCTACTTCTTAGTTTTGGTTTCCTCCACGTGCATAACCACTTGCAGATTTTTTCTCAGACTTCGTAGAGGGAAAGGAATGATGTAGGTGAGTTCTGGAATTCAACCATATGCATTTTTCCTTTAAGTTACACTTGTAACCTGTGTGAACATAAAGATATCTGCGGAATATGCGACTAGCTACAGAATGGCTGCATTCTGTAGCTAAGTCTAGTCAAAAATCACTACAACAACAAGACCACAAAAGTTTAGTGAGTCAGTTATTGTATGCTTTCTTAAAGTGACTTTAATCAATCCTATTGATACTTTAAGCCTATAATTGATAAAGGACAAAGAAAATGAAGTGAAATTTGGTGAAAGAAAAGGAAATCTTTGGGGCTCAACATACCCCCACTGCAAAGCTTTTGCATGTCCTCATGCAATTAATCCATGTATTCTGAAACTTCTGCTAGAACATATAACTTCATTTTTCTACTTTGCTTGATGTTCAGTGGCATCCTAGGCTTCCTTATGACCAATTTGAACCTCAGGTTTATAAGTGCCTTGCTCAAATTTTTATTTTTCTTCCTTAGCTTCTCACTAGCCTTGTACAATTTTTCCATTTGCAGATAGAGAGTTGTGTTCATGTTACTCTTCAGCTTGACTTGTTCCCTTAAGATTTCATTTTCATTTTTTATGTGCCTATTAAGTACTTCTAGTTCATATTTATCCATTCTTAGCACTTCAATGGAAGAATCTTGTGGGCTAGGAGTTCTTCCTCTGTTTCTGAGGCTCTCTTTTCCAATGACTCAAAATAATTATAGATTTGTTGTTGTGTTGGGTCTACCTTCGGAGTTCCTCTATCAAGATCCTCTTCATACTGGTACTCAGGAGATCTATCAGTTGGTGTCTCTTCATCCTCAATATCTATGATTCCCATTTTTTTAACCCCTTTTTTCTTTAATATGCCTCTAATCCTATGGCTTCGTCTTAATTTAGATGGTCCCTCACCTGTCTCCTTGGCATACTTTCTTATTATCTTCTCCTTTTTAAGTTGTTTCTTAATTTCAGCCAAATTTTCAGAGATAATCTCTTCACTGTCTTCTTGTATGGATTTACCAGTTTTAATTTCAACAGATTTGGAAATTTTTCCTCTCCTGCTTCTTCTTGCAAGTTTGCCTTCAGATGGAGTTTCTTTAGGTTCTTCAAAGTGATTCCTCAAGAGGAACTCATCCCAATTGTCTCCCACCTTTCTCAAATGATGCTCAATTAGGATTTTAACTAGGCCATGGTGATACAAGGTGGTTTCTAAGAATTGAACCCTTTTTTGTACATTAGAGGCCATCCTCTTTAGGCTATGGAGTAAGAAAAAGGGTAAATTGATTTTTTCATCTAGGAAATGCATCATAAGCCGAATATGATAAACATATAGGGTGCCAAACCTTCCTTCACAAGTTATAAACTTTTGCAGAATTAACAACATATTTCGCCACTTATTCTTTAAGGCTGAACTAGGAATGCCTTTCTTGAAAACTGAGATATCCATACCTCGTGTTTTGTGCATATTCCTCCATGCCTCATTGTGAAATTCCTTGTTTTTGAACCATCGTTCACCTTGCCTTGGTAATTCTGCTGCTTCTGCAATGAAGGATTCTGTGATAGTGAATTTGACATCACCATTTTCAACTTCTGACCCGTTGAAGGATCGGGAAAATGTCTTGGTAACCTCCTTATGGAATCCATTGAAATTTTCCAAAAACTATAGCCACCCCACCTGCTGTAACATTTCTCTAATATGTGGGTAACCCTCTAGGTATTTTGTTCTGACTGGTTCGGATCTTACAATGAGTCCCATGGTTCCTTTTCTCAATCTTCAATTTACTGCTCCGTAACTGCTCTCCTATTCACGGTAAAAATGGCTATAGAATATTGTTTTCACCCCAAAGAAGACTTCTATGTTTTGCAGACAGGAATTGGCTACAGAAAAATGACATGAAGTGGTTATGGAATGAGTGAAATACGGTGAGGGTAAATTACACGAAAAATGAGTTTGAGAGCTGTCATGGAGTGAAGGACCGCGGAAAAATCTCATGAGAATTTCAAAATCATCACTGAATACTTTGGGTTAGTGACGTGATGTAATAGGTCACTTCAAGTACTAATCATTAATTTCTAATAAATGATGATTTGATATGGCGGAATGGAAGGGATTTGTCCATGAATTTTGTGATAGGCTTGATAGACTTGATCAATACAAATAATCAAAATAAATTCATGAAACATACATATAACTTAACCATACTATAACTTTCATAATCTGTTATCATAATAATTTCACAAGCTACCTTAGCCCTTCTTTTGATTTTTTTGGTTTTTAATATGCTTTGTCTTCCTTTGAAAATCATTGATCTTTCAGTCTTCATAATCCCTTTTATCTTTATTTTTCACATAGGTGTGCAGGATCAATTTGCTGCTGAACAATTGGTTGCTGGATAGTTGCCTGCAGGATATCTGGCTGCAGAATGTTTGGTTGGCTTCAGAATATACCTGTAGAAGCTTTGAAACATGAAATGAAATGATTTGAAACATGGATGGAGTGTAGTATGAAATGAAATAAACTGGATCATGAAATATGGTGGAATGGAGCATGAGTGAAGTGAAATATAATGGATTGAAATGGATCATAGATGTAAAGTGGAATGAAATATGAAAAGTGGCTTGCAACTTATGATTTGTAATACCCAATTGCAGAAAGAGATCAAATTTAAAAATCTGAAATGAAAATGAGGTGGACCATGGAATGGAGTGAATGAAGTATGGATGAATGGAGTGAATGAAATATGAATGAAGTGAGACATGATGGAGTGAAATGGATCATAAGTGGAATGGGCCTGCACTTATGATTTTATGATAGTTGCTTGCAGGAAAAGAACAAATTTGAAAAGCTAAAGTGTCAGAAGGATTCTGATTTTCACTTTATCTTTTCTGTATAAACATGCTAATCAATGATTAGTTTTCATGTTTATACTTTATTTTTTTTTCATGCATTTGATTTCAGAAAATACAATTAAGTTGATGAAGAAGAAGGATTCTTCTTCATTAACTTCACATCATTGTTCTCTTGGAATCTCTTGACAAATTCTTCTCTTGAAAGTGGCTTGTGATACAGTTTCAATCTATGACCATTTACAAGAAAAATGACCTCTTCTTCATCTATTGTCCTGATTTTTATTGCTCCATTGTCAAAAAATTTCACAATTTCATATGGCCCAAGCCAATGTGTTTGGAATTTACTTTGAAAACTTATGAACTTTGAATCAAACAAGAGGGCCCAGTCACCTTCTTTGAATTTATTTTCCTTAATGTACTTATCATGCCATCTAGTCCTTTGCTGTTGGACTATATTTGTTCTCTGGACTGCATCCTGTCTGATCTCATCCAATTCATTAATCTGCTCCAATCTATGCTTTTGTGCTTCTGTTAGATCAAGTCCTAGTTGGACTGCCATTTTAAAAGTTTGAATCTGAAACTCTATGGGAAACAAGACTTGTTTTCCATAAACAAGTTCATAAGGAGTATGACCTGTTGTGCTTCTCCATGTAGTTTTATAGGCCCACAAGGCTTCAGGAAGCCTGTCTGCCCAATCTCTTCTATGTAAATGAACAGTCTTTGTTAGGATCCCGTCAATGACCTTATTAGTAGATTCCACTTGACCATTTGCTTGTGGATGATAGGGAGTAGATTTTCTATGTCTGATTTTGTACCTCTCCATCATTTGTTCCACTAGCCTTGATGTGAATTGAGCTCCTTGATCTATAAAAAATTCTCTTGGGACACCAAAACGAGTAAAAATATCCTCAAAAATAAAATTAACTACAGATGCTTCAGTAGCAGAAAGTAATGGCTTGGCCTCTACCCATTTGGTAACATAATCAGTGCAAAATAATATACATTTCTTTTGTCCTGATGGAGGACTAATAGGTCCTACAAAATCTAAAGCCTATTTCTCAAAAGGTTCAATATTTACCTAAGGCTGCAATGGCATCTCACCTAAAGGAGAAGGTCTCCCTACCCTTTGGCAGCTGTCACACCTTTTGACATACTCTTTAGCATATTTAAAAAGGGATGGCCAATAGTATCCTAAATTAAGGACCTTATAAGTTGTCCTTTTATCAGCAAAGTGTGCGCCACAAGGTTCATCATGACATGCCTTGAGGATCTCAGGCATCTCATCTTCTCGAACACATCTCCTAATGATAAAATCTGGACCTGTTTTGTATAACTCATTAGCAACCCATGAATATTTTGCACTGTCATAAATGATCTTTCTTTTGTCTCTTGCATTCATTATTGAAGGAAATTTCCCTGAAACTAAATAATTAGCAATGTCAGCAAACCAAGGAGTTTGAGTAGAAATTGAAAAAAGATATTCATCAGGGAATTGATCTTCAACTGGAGTATTATCTTTGATGTTTTGGAATCTAGATAGGAAATCAGCTACTGTTTTTTGTTTCCCAAGCCTATCTAGAATGGTAATGTTGAATTCCTATAAAAGCAATAACCATCTTATGACTCTACCATTAGTAATTGATTTTTTCATTAGATATTTAATTGCAGAGTGATCTGTGTGAACAAAAGTTTCATAGCCTGTTATATATTGTCTGAATTTATTTATGGCATGAACAACAACTAAGAACTCTTTTTCAGTTACAATATAATTTAACTCTGAAGGAGTTAAATTTTTACTTGTATAGTAGATGGCATAAGGAATCAGGTCTTTTTGTCCCAATACTGCTCCTAAAGCTGTATTTGAGGCATCCGTTGAAATATGAAAAGGTAATTTCCAGTTAGGTCCCCTTAAAATAGGTGCTTCAGAGATTTTTGTTTTCAGGTCTCAAAGGCTAATTGGCAATCAAGATTCCACTTGAATTCAAAGTCCTTGGTAAGTAATTTGAAAAGTGGAGATGCTATCTTAGTGAAGTTTTCTATAAACCTTCGATAATATCCTGTAAATCCTAGAAAACTCCTAACATCTTTTTGACAACTTGAAACAGATAAGTTAGAGATGACTTCAACTTTTGACTCATCAACTTTAATCCCATCCCCTGAAATTTGTGCCCCAAAACAATTCCTTCAGTAAACATCATAAAACACTTCTCATGACTTAGTGAAAGATTTTCTTCTTTACATATTTTTAAAACTTTTTCCAAGTTTTCTAAGGCTTCTTCAAATGTGTTTCCATAGACTGTGAAATCATCCATATATACCTCTACAAAATCATGTATTAGATCTGAAAAGATTCCTAGTACTGCCCTTTGAAATGTTGTAGGTGCATTGCATAGTCCAAATGGAAATACTCGGTAAGCATAGGTACACCAAGGACAGGTAAATGTGGTTTTATCTTTATCTTCAAGTGCTACTTGAATTTGGTTATAACCACTAAACCCATCTAAAAATGAGAAGTACTTTTTTCCAGCTAATGTATCTAACACCTGATCTATGAAAGGTAGGGGAAAATGATATTTAAGAGTAGCTTTGTTTAATTCCCGGTAGTCAATACACACCCTCCATTTACCATTTTTCTTTGGCACAATTACCAAAGGAGAAACCCACTGACTATCTGAAATGGGATAGATAAAGTTGACATTTAACAATTTCTGCAATTCTTCTTTAACAATCTCCCTAAGATTTGGATTCATCCGTCTATGAGGTTGTCTGGTTGGTTTACAATTTTCCTCTATATAGATGTGATGAGTGCAATTCTTAGGACTTATCCCTTTCATATCAGTGTACTCCCATGCATATGCAGAAGAATGTCTCTGTAATATCTTGATTAGCTTTTCTTGTTGAGATTTCTCTAGGTTCTTGTTTATGTTTAAAGTTTTACCTGGAAATATCTCAATTGCAGAGCTGCCAAATTTATCCATGGAATAAAGAGACATATGTCTTGATGATAAAAAATCAATGTTGGATTCTTCTTGAAATTGTTCATGTTTGTATTCTGAGGAGGATTCAAAATTTTCTAAGGTATTCAGAATCTGGCTATCTTCACTAATTTATGAAATTGTGAAGAGAGGTTGTATGTCTTCTTCATCCTCAATCCATTGAGTATCATCTAATTCTATAATTGTTTTTGCTAGAGGATACAAGGTAAATTTCTTGGTTGAACTACCATCAGAGATGTACATCACCGGATCTACAGCTAATGAAAGCATCAGCTGTAGCTAACCAAGGTCTTCCTAATATAATAGGATGTCCTCCTAGATTATTCTTAGGAGTTAAGATCATAAAATCCACAGGAAACTCCCAAGAATCTAGGGAAACTGGAATGTCTTCTATTACCCCATCAGGTTTAATCACAGATCTGTCTTCTAATTGTAATAATGTGGGTGTAAAAATAAGATTAGGAAGATTTAGTTTATCCATGATTTGTATACTCATGATATTGATTGCTGCTCCTAAATCAATAAGTGTGTTTTGGATCTCAGTTCCATTGATGTGTATTTTAACAACTGGATTTCCTGGGTCTAGATACTTTGGAATGGAAATCTTACCCATCATGATATCTGTTATTTTTCCTGCCAATTGAATTTTCTTTATCTCTTTGATTCTTTTTCCTGTTTTGTTCATGCTCAACTCCTTTATTTTTTTTGCTAAGATTGGAATTTCCTTGATAGCTTGTAATAATGGGATCTTAATACAAACATTCCTTATCTCATCTAGGAAATCATAATTAGGCACCATAATTTGTTTTTCTACACCCCTATCAATTTGTAATCTTTCTGGAAAGGGAGGTGTAGAGGTGGATGTTGATGGCTGCTCTAATATAGGAGTTGAAATTATTGGTTCTTTTTGTTTTGAATTTTCAATGTTTGGGGATTGAAAAGATGTGTTCTCTTCAAGACTTTTATTTACCCATAGAGAATCTTCCTCAAAATTGTTTTGCTCTTGTATGACTACAGAAGGTTTCCTCTTTTCAAGTATTCTTCCAGACCTAAGTTGAACATAATTAAGGTCTAAAGGAGTAATAAAATAGGTTGGAAATTGTTGGCCTTCTATCATGTATGTGTTTTGAGGATTTTTATTGTTGGGGTTTGCTATGGGTTGGGCAGGTAACTGATTTGTTTTCTGAGGAAATGGTAATGGAAGTGGTGGATTTTGATGTTGTGGATTTTGAGGATTTTGTTGAGGAGGGAAATGTGGATATGGTGTATAGGATGGTGGATATTGATAGTACTGAGAGTATCTTCCATAGGGATTTTGTGCTCCTTATGCCCAAGTTTGAGATTGATTTAGAAATTGGGGCCAAGGTTGCTGCCAAGAATTCCAATTTGGTGGGGGTTGATTATACAACTGATCATGGAATCCTTGTGTTTGAGGTCCTTGCCAAGGCCTCCTAGAGACAAAATTGAGAGATTCTATGGAATTTGTAGGGGTTTCTTCTTGAAAGACAGCTTTAAGACCAGGAAGTGAAGGACAAATCTTGGTCTCATGTTTTTATGAACAAATTACACAAGTCTCTACTACTTTTGCATCCAAAGGGCACTCTCTCAAGGCATGCTTCTTTCTACATTTTGGACAAAAGATTGCTAAGGCATCAGATTCAGCTTTTTGCTTGTTTTGTAACTTGAGGGTGTTTATTTTATCACTGAGACTCCCTAAAATTTCAAATTTAAATTCATCAAGAATATGTCCTATTTCTGCCCTACTTACTGTCCCAGAAGTAGACTTACTTGCCCTTGCAAGAGTAGGGTCTCTTGGTCCTCCTACAATTTTAGATTTCCATCTTGAAAGGTTGATACATAATTCAGCTATTTCAGGTAATGTGAGATGAGATATATCCAATTTTCCCATCATATTAAGGATATCTAACCATTCATCCCTAATTGCCTTCAACAAGAGAGCTTTCAAAGTATCTTGGTCTAAGTTTTCCATTTTTTCCCTCTTGATGTTATAGTTAAACCTCTCCAACAAATCTTCCAGATTTTCATCCTCTTTTTGTAGCATTTTAAACACTTCCTCCTTATGGTTGACTGGCATACAGTAATCCAAATACCTCTCTAGAAATGCATGCTTTATGTCTTCCCATGTCCTAATAGAACTATTGATCAAACTCATAAACCATTTTAATGCTGCTCCTTTCAATGTTGAAGGGAATAGTTTCAGTTTTTGGGCATCTTGTAAGTAATCATAGGTTCTACATAGGCCTTCAAATTCAAATAGGAAGGTTTTAGGATCTTCACTTTTGAGTCCATAAAAGTTTGGAAGGACAAAGGGTGAAATGTTTTTCATAGTTGCATTGGTTTCTTCATCTACTATAGGAAACCCAAAAGAGCTTCCCATTTCCCTTCTACCTCTTCCTCTACCTCCTTCTTCACCTCTACCTCCTTCTCCTCTACCTCTACCTCTACCCCCTCCAAATAGTGTATGTTCTCCATTAAAGACTCCTCCTCCCCCTTCTTCTTCCATGGTTGATTCTCCTATGGAAGTGGAAAATTTTATGTCTCTAGCAGGGGTTCTTGAATCTTCTTGTAGGACAGATTTAGTGGATGAAGTGGAAGGTCTCTCTAATGAAATATCTGATCTTAAGCCTTCTATAATTCTGTGATTAGTATAGGATGGGATGTGGGTTTGAGTTGGAGGTGTGCTGCCTCTTGGTCTTGGTGGAGCAAGTTGTGTTCTAGGAATCAAGCTTCTGCTTCTTATGAATCTACCCCTTGAGTCTCTTTCTCTACGCATATCATTTTTTTTGGGAGGTAAGAAACAGGGCTACCTAGTTACACTTCCCCGGCAACGGCGCCAAAATGTCTGCTCAACTTAGTATTCCTAAATTGATGTCATAAATTGTCAACCAGGGCTAGTAAACTGTTGAATTGAAGTGCACTATATGTGCCTAGGTATCTTCTTCCTACTTCGTTGTGTTTAGTGTTTTTCTAATGTTTTTGGTTTTGTGTTTTTGTGCTAAGAGGAAAAGAACTAAATTTTTGGCAAAGAGAAGTTATTGGTCACATTAAAACAGAGAAAAATCTACTCTAAACTATGTATGGCACCTAGGAACAGAAAATGTTGATTCACCAATTGTAAAGCTTGACAAGGAAAATAACTCATAAAATTAACTCAGTCTAATTCATTTCATTAGAGGTATGTTGGAACAACTTGAGAAAAGGATAAGTTTGATGCAATGAGTTTCTTTTAAGTAAACAACAACTTACAATATCACAGAGAAAATCTCATATATAGTTAGAAATTTGTTGGAACACGTTGAGAAAAGATTATCTGCAACATAGTAAGGAACTTTATGCTAATTTAACTTATGATACTAAAATCAACCCATTCTGCAACTCAAAATGTTACTATTAAGCCTCATTCAAGGGTTAGAGATCTCTTGGAATAGCTTTGGAAAAAGGTTGTTTGTAAAATTATGAGAAATTGCAAAATAGTCAAGACCTCAAAATGATATTACTAATTCTTGTCCATATGATAATAATGTGTTAGAAGAGACTAAGAACAAGAGAAGTTTGTAAATAATGAATGCCTTTAAGTCGAATTTAACAGAACTAGAATACAACTAGCTAATAAAACTTGAAATGCAATGAACAGAACTGAACTAATACGCAATTAGCCTTCGAAATAATACAGCTCTATCTCATTCAGTGTTAGTAATATTTTGGAACAATTCATGAGAACAATATTGACTGCACTATTCGATGTAAGTAAGCATAAAACATGAAGTTCAGAAAACTGCCTAAATTAAGAACGAAACAGAGCTAAAGTTACTTATCTAAAAAAATATGCACAAAGCCTTTTAGACAGTAGGGGCCCTCTACCATTGGATTGGCACACAAATATCCTCAAGATTTCTTCAGATCATGTATTAAAGTTGTACTTATTTCATTAAAGGAAAACGCTTCAAATACAGATTATTACAGTCTTGGACAACTTAACAACAAAACATCAAAATAACTAACTATCTCTCGATTCACCAAGTTATTTTTATAAACAAAATACATAATTTTCATTGAGAAGAAATAGGGATAGGTGTATTTTTCAGTCAAAATCGAATTAGAACTCCTGTTGAGGCCTCGTACTTTGCTGAAGACACCTTCAGAGTCCTTGTCCTGGTAGAAGTCTACTTCTTAGTTTTGGTTTCCTCCACGTGCATAACCACTTGCAGATTTTTGCTCAGACTTCGTAGAGGGCAAGGAATGATGTAGGTGAGTTCTGGAATTCAACCATATGTGCTTTTCCTTTAAATGACACCTGTAACCTGTGTGAACATAAAGATAGCTGCGGAATATGCGACTAGTCTAGTCAAAAATCACTACAACAACAAGACCACAAAAGTTTAGTAAGTCAGTTATTGTATGCATTCTTAAAGTGACTTTAATCAATCCTATTGATCTTTTAAGCCTATAATTGATAAATGACAAAGGAAATGAAGTGAAATTTTGTGAAAGAAAAGGACATCTTTGGGGCTCAACAATCACCTTAGGAGCTAGTTTTACACTTCCAAGTGTGAACAAGGAAAAATTAGATGGGGACATAGTCAAGTTTGACTAAGTCAACATGCATTCTTGAGGAGGAAGGAAACACTCAAGTAAACTAGCTCAATGTGAACAAGGAGTAGCCTAGACACACATATGAGAACCGGGTTGAAGATCCCTTGGTGTGAACAGAGGCATTGCAGGTGGATTGGTTCCAGTTGACCTAGTCAACAACGCTGACACAAAGAGGAGGGAAGCTAGCTAGGGCAGCACAGTTTTGAAGGAGGAAGCTTCATGAAGAAGTCACCTCAACATTGTGTGGGGTCCGCGGTGAGGAAGCTCACCAAAGATAAAAGGAAGGCATATAATCAAAGGGACATCATTCATGTATTCAGATATTTTGGTCTTGAGACCAATTGCATGCTTCAGCTATTTAGCGGAGTTTCTGCACTACTTAGTGCAAGGAATTTCTGTGTGGGAATTCCATCCTCTCTCTACATCAACTTGCTTAAGGGATAAAAGGGGAGTGATTTGAGCTTCATTTTTGTATTTGGCTTGAGGAAATTCATCTACATTCAACCACAGCATAGTCTCCTCTGGTGAACTACGTCTTTTATGCAGGAGCAGCAGCAGTAGAGCTGCATCCTTTGAGTGTATGCTAATCTTTTAGGAGGAGGTGCTTATTTCCCTCCGGGAGCTCTAATAAGAAGGCATAAGGAAATTATTTGTATTATTCAGCATTTATATGTCATATTCAATCATGGTTAATACATTTTTGCAGTAAACTGCGTTATTTTCTGTAGTGCTTCTTTGTACATGCATTTTGACAGAAACCTTTGCCAGGTGTCTTGTTTTTGTTGTATAAGAGTGTAAACCTCCATTTATCTATCGTTTGATTAATACAAGTTTCATATTAGACCTATTCCTTCATTTTCTGTAGAAAACCTTATTATAATAATGCATTCCTTGCTTCAGTAGTTGCTGCATGAGCTAGACTATGGGGTTTTGGGCTTATTTTAGCTGCATTGACTTGGGAGACCTATTTATATGAGCTAGAGTTACTTATTTCACCCCTAATTCTGCATGTGAACTTTATATCATGTCTTCTAAGGGATCCAAGTCCCATTTCTCACTTTCATAGCGTTAGTTTCTGAAGACAGTAGTTTTATGACCTGTATTTTTGTATTTCCCAACCCGGGAAGGAGAATATAGGCCTATCTCTTGTTGAGGTTATTTCATCTGTTGGTGGGATGTTATTTTACATATATTGAGCTACTCTACATTTCCAATCTCATGATTTTCTGAAGCTCCACATTGGTAATAACTCTGATTATTCCCAATAGTGTAGTTGTTCCCAATTTGGAACATTACAGTGGTATCGAAGCTTCGAACTTGGCTCAGTATGTGGATTTTAGATCCAATCAGAAGATAAGAAGAAGAGGAGAAAAAAATTATGGAGAGGATGATCTTACTCTCATCCATTTTCAGATCCAAGAAGAAAGAAGAGGAGAAATGCATTGAAACTCCCAAAGGGTTTCAAGGAGGAGAGAGTTGCAGTGAGACCTCTAGGAGGTTTGAAGAAGTAGAAGAAGATGCATGCACTTCCTATTCTCATAGAGTAAGTGGAGAGCAAGGAGACCACCTAGAACATGAAATTATGAGTCGGTATTTGGCAGAATACAAGTGCCAACCTAGGGCTTTCAAAGAAACCCTAGATTTTCCTCAGTTTGTTCAACTGAGAGAAGAGAAGAGACCTTGTAGCAAAGGAGAGATTAAAGGAAATAGATTTCTATTGTCTAAATTTGATGGGTCAACTACAGCAAGAGCTTGGGCAAGGAAGCTTGAAGCATTCTTCCTACTTCATCCAGTGATAGAGAGGGAGGCAGCAGAAGTTGCAGTGCTGCACCTGGAGGGTGAAGCCAATGCTTGGTGTTGCAGTCACTTAAACCACACAAGGGTGACTTCTTTTTCTGAGTTCACTCAAGAGCTAATTAGAACCTTTGATGAGGAAATATCAGAGGAGAGAAGACCCACACCACCATGGGAGGAGGCAAGTACCAGCACTGCCATAGCCTTGAGAGAGCAGCCTTCTACACCAGCAGTTGGATTAGACAGCACATTGAAGAGAGGACCTCTTGCAGCCATGGAAGATGTCCCAGAGACTCACATAGGTATGCATAAATTTCCATGTCTTAACTGTTTGGTCTCAATCTAGTCTCCTAAACTGAGCTCATTTAATTGTCAACCAGGATTTGTAAATTGTTGAAGTGAAGTGTACTGTATGTACCTAGGTGCTTGTTTCCTAATGCGTTGTGTGTAGTTTTTTGTGATGTTTTTTGTCTTTTATGATGATTTATGATGTTTTTGGTCTTTTGGTGATTTTATGTTCACAAAGAAATTGCCTAGAAAACTAATGGAAAGGAGCTGGTGGTCAAAAACAGAGTTAAGCCTAGTTGATGGAATGACAAATGGTAAATGCAATTGGAAACACTGAAGCAGAATCAAATCTAAACTAGGACTGAGTAAAAGCAAAGCTTGACAATGAATTTTAAGCAAATGATTCAAATCATGAACTGAACTTGAGAGATGATCACTAAGTATGCAATTCCTCTAACTAAACAATTAAACAATTAATCTTACAATGATGCAACATTTTATCCTTAATTAGAGATTTGACACAGATTTGAAGGAAAAACATTGATACCATCCTAAGATCTTCTGTTCTAGGACTAATTCGTAACTCTATTCTGCAAATTAATTGAATGTCACAAAACCTTGATCAAAAGTTATTGATCTCTTTTCAAAGTAGTCTTTTGAAGGAGGGTTCTGTTTATGAAATGATAGGGAAATTGCAGAGATACTTCAGGCCTTAAAAGAATGTTGTCTTCTATTCATATGGTTATGGATCAATTGTAGATTTTAGAACAAGAAGATGTTTGTGAATAATGAAGGCTGTTTTATTAATCTTAACAACTGAAGTTAATCTAATGTGCAATGAATGCCAACTGAATATGGAGTGCAATGTAATGGGTTAATCTAAGAATGAACTTAAGATGCCACTAATCTAAAACAATGCTGAACTACAAGTCATCATCAAACTCGAAACAAAGTAACTGAACATGAGTTAAGTGCAATTAAACTCCGGAGCATCCTAACTAAGCTACCATGCCTTATTCTATGAAATTATACAGTCTATTTGTCCATCATTATTGATATTTTGGAAGAGCTAGAACAATTCTGACTGTGTAATTGAGTGCAATTGCAAATATAAAGGACTGAAAGCAATGAAAAACTAAGATATCATATCCATATCCTACTCGTCATTATGATGTTTTGGGCAAGCGTTTAAGAGCAAGAACAGAGATGATACTTAGTACAAACACACAACTAAATCATTCATTATCACGGTCATGTCTTGGACTCTTAAGAATTTGTTGGAAGAGTTTCTTCTTGTGGAAGAGTGATTGGAACAAGTGTAACTATGATGATGAAAAATGAAAACTACAACTAAATCCTACAGTACTATAGCCATTTCCCATTCATCATTATAATCTGTTGGAAGAGCTTCTTCTTATGGAAGAGTTAGAATGAGTATAACTACAGCAGCTAATTAAAACAATTATGAATTCAACTTCAAATCCTACAGTACTATAACCATTTTCATTCACTGTTATAATCTTTTGGAAGAGCTTCTTCTTGTAGAAGAGTTAGAATGAAGATGACTACAGTAGTTAATTAAAATGACTACGAATTCAACTCTAAAAACGTAAAGGCAGCTAGAGTACTTATCTAATTTACGCAAATAAAATCCGTGCAAGAGGCAGGGGCCCTCTACCACTTGACGGAATTCAACTCCAAATTAAATCAACGCCTTAAAAACAACTTTGTCTGCTTCATTAAAGATGAAATAACTTGAACATAACACTTTGCGTCTTCAGAAATGTAGCACAGAATCTAAATGAAATCTAGCATAAAATCTAACATCAAATCTCGGTTTCTCAAGTGTTTATATAGCAAATGCACATAACAAGACTTGCAACAATTCAGGAACACCGTTTCGTTTTCCTTTACTCAATCATTTAATCCCTTTAAGTGGTATTAGAAGAGGAAAAAGACATCTAGACCGATACCCAAAATAGAAGTTCTTCTGTGTTGCCCTATTGCTCAAAAATCCGTACCTGCACCTGCTTTTCTTCCAGCATGAGCATTTAACCATGGGGACATGACGTGGACCGCCTATATGCGTTTTTCTCAAGAGGCCACTCGAAACATACTCAAACGTGAAGACAACACAGAATCACTTCACATTAACAACCGTATCTTAGCCTAGTTCCGGCCAAAATGCTTTTACAATGGAAAAAAAATCACAAAAATAAAGTCACTATAATCATTCTAAAAGTAATTTAACTATAATGCTTGGATCAATTGCCTAGGATTCTATGGTCAGCGAACAGGAAATGGGAATGGAGGAAAGCACTTGAGGCTCTGTTGACCCTACTGCTCTCTTTTCCATAGGGTTTACAAATTATCCTATGAACTCAGAGGCTTCTGCAAGGACATCTAATCCTCTTCTTTTCCTTTGTCCGGAAGCTAGAGATCTTTTGGGTTTCCTGATAACAAGTTTGAACCTTAGGTTGGTGAGTGCCCTGATTAACTTTTTGTTCCTTGTCTTCAACTTCTCATTGGTCTTCTCCACTTTGTCTATATGTAGGGATAAGGTTGAGTTCATATCAGTTTTGAGCTTGACTTGATCCTTGAGAACTTCATTCTCATTTTTGATGTGTCTTTGAGCAATCTCCAACCCATACTCCTCCCTCCTTAACATCTATTTTACGGAGGACCAGTCTTCTCTCTCCTCGAAGCTCTCCTCCAAGGCTTCAACACAGCCCACCTTCGTTGAGCAGTAGTCGACTCTGTGGTTCCTTCATAAAATCCTCAACATCCTTCAGCTTCTGGATGCTTCTTCATCTTCTATATTGATTACCCCCGTTTGTTTGATTAGTGTTTTCTTCCGTTTCTCAATTGTGGCTTTCAGGTCGAGAAGATCCCTCTCCTTTCTCCATGGCAGATTTCTTGATTACCTTTTCTTCCTTAAGCTGTCTCTTGATTTGAGTCAACTTTTCTAAAATGATTTCCTCACTGCTCTCTTGGACTGTTTTGTCAATTTCAACTTCTCAAGCCCTCCATTTTCTACTTCTTCTTATAGGCTGTGGTTCAGGTGATGGTTCTTTTGCTTCTTCAAAATGATTTCTTATTAAGAAATCGTCCCATGTATCATTTTTTTTAGCTAGATGATGTTCAATCAGAATTTTGACCAAACCATGATGATATAGGGTTGTTTCTAAAAATTGAACCCTTCTTTGAACACAGGAAGCCATCTTCTTCAGACTTTGAAGCAAGAAATATGGTAGGTTTAAGTCTTCCCCCAGAAAATGCATCATTAGTCTAATGTGGTAGACATAAAATGTTCCATATCTACCCTCACATGTAATAAATTTTTGCAGAAGAAGTAGAATGTTTCTCCATTTGTTTTTCAATGCAAAACTGGGAATTCCTTTCTTAAATACAGTGACATCCATACCTGGTGATTTTAAAATTTGTTTCCAGGATTCATTGTGGAATTCTCTATTTTTGAACCATCTCTCTCCAGTTCTGAGCAATCCTGTAGCCTCTGCAATGAAAACTTCAGTGACAGTAAATTTGACATCCCCCACTTCAACTTCGGTTCCTTGAAATGATCTTGCAAATGTTTTAGTGACTTCCTTGTGGAAGCCATTAAATTTCTCCAAAAATTGAAGCCATCCTATTTGTTGTAACATTTCTTTGCATTGAGGGTAGCCTTCTAAATATTTTGAACCCACTGGTTCATTTCTTACAATGAAACCCATGATTGCTTCTTCAATGTTCAAATTAACACTCTTCTACCCACAAAAACAATGACTTTCACCTTCGAATTGAAATGGCTTCAAGTTCTTAATGAAAATGGCTTCAAACTTCAGAATGACATACCTCTGATTGACAGTGACAAATGTCTTCAAATTTCGGAATGATATACCTCTGATTGATAATGACAACAGCTTCAAAACTTCGGACTGATATGCCTCTGTTGACAATTGAACTTTGGACTGATATGCCTCTGTTTGACAGTGACAAATGGCTTCAAATTTCCCACACTACTATGCCTCTGTTTCTCGGTGGCAAATAGTTTTAAATTCCCATACTGCTATATCTCTGTCTCTTGGTCACAAATAGCTTCAACTTCTTCACTACAATACCTCTGTCTTTTGGTAGCAAATGGTTTCAAATTCAACACTGCAATACCTCTGTCTTCTAGTGACAAAAGACTTCAAACTCCATACTGCTATACCTCTGCGTTTACAGTGATAATGCTCTATCTCTGCCCACAGTGATACTTTGTCTACCCACGGAATCAAATGGCTTCAAATTCTCACGCTGCTATGCTTCCAAATTTACCCTTCTGCTCTGCTCTGCGTTTACAATGCTCAATGCTATTCAAACTGATATCCTTTGGCTCTGCTCTCGGTGATAAGAATATCTCTGTCTACGGAATGAAATGCCGGCTACAGAATGGAGTGATGGCAGTGGTCACGGAATGAAGTAGTGGAGTGAGGTGGAGGGGATGAATTAATGATTGAAGAGACGGTGGAGATTTTTACAACGGAAAAGAGAATCATCATTGAATGATTTGGTTAAGAGACGTGAAGAATTCAAATACCTCGACCATTTTAACCGCTTAAATGATATCGGGCATGAAATTTGAAATGGAAGATTTTAATCCAAAGTCTGTGGAGGGTTTATTGGTCTTGATCAATAAAAACAATTAAAACAACCTTTTCGAACAATCCATAACTAAAACTATGCTAAACTTTTATGAAATGCCATTATAATTTAAACTTGTTACCTCTGCCTTTCATTTGATTTTTGTAGTCTTTGTCTTCTTGTTCACCTTTGGAAGAGTATTCATTATCCTTCTTTGATGCTTTTGATTCATGGATACACTGGGTCACTTTGTTGCAATTCTAATGTCTGCTGATTGATGCCTTCAGGGTTTGTAGCTGCGGAAAGACTGTCTGGCTGCAGAAAGGCTGATCAGCTACAGAATGTCTACTGAGCTGCAGAATGTTCCTGTAGAGAATTTTAATCATGAAAATGGAGTGTTTTTGGAATATGGGTGAAATGTTATATGGTATGTGTTGTTCAATTCTTAGCAATAGCCACGGAAGCACCAAAAGGACGAACATGTCACAATAAAGTTTTATATTAAGTGGCAAGTGTTAAATCAAATCAGGCCGAAAAGAGAAAAGGTGGTGAAGCGCACATATGTTGAAACCAATAGATAAACCGCACTAAGCGGTGAAAGGCGGAACAATAGTGAACATCTAACACAAAGGTAATGGAGACGTGGCGCTACATGTCAACTCATACATTGGAAAAGGCCTCGGATTATACAGGACAGCACACGAAGTAAGTCCGAGGGGGTCAAGCCGATCTGAACTTATGAGTTTATAACAGCTGCTTGTAAAAACAAAAATGGGAAAAGTTAGAGTGTCAGAGAGACTCTGATTTTCACCCTATCTTTTCTGTATAAACATGCCAATCAATGATTGGTTTTCATGTTTATACCTTTATTTTATTTTATTTTTATTTATTTATTTATTTTTATTTTTTTTAAAGAGAAATGCTTCAGAAAATTTAATCAAGTTGATGAAGAAGAGAAACTCTTCTTCATTAACTTCACATCATTGCTTTCTTGGAACTTCTTGACAAATTCTTCTCTTGAGAGTGGTTTGTGATATAGCTTCAATCTATGACCATTCACAAGAAAAGTGACCTCTTCTTCATCTATAGTTTTGATTTTTACTGCTCCATTATCAAAAATTTCAACAATTTCATATGGCCCAAGCCAATGTGTCTAAAATTTACCTTGAAAATCCTTGAATTTTGAATCAAACAAGAGAGCCCAGTCACCTTCTTTGAATTTCTTCTCTTTGATGTACTTGTCATGCCATCTAGTCCTTTGCTGTTGGACTAGACTTGTTTTCTGAACTGCATCTTCTCTGATCTCATCCAATTCATTAATTTTCTCCAATCTATGCTTCTGTGCCTCCGTCAAATCAAGTCCTAGCTGAACTGCCATTTTGAAAGTTTGAATCTGGAACTCTATGGGAAACAAAAATTGCTTTCCATAAACAAGTTCATAAGGAGTATGGCCTGTTGTGTTTCTCCATGTAGTTCTATAGGCCCACAAGGCTTCAAGAAGCCTATCTACCCAATCTCTTCTATGTAAATGAACAATCTTTGTTAGGATTCCTTCAATGACCTTATTAGTAGATTCCACTTGACCATTTGCTTGTGGATGATAAGGAGTAGATTTTCTATGTCTGATCTTGTACTTCTCCATTATTTGCTCCACTAGCCTTGATGTAAATTGAGCTCCTTGATCTGTAACAATTTCCCTTGGGACACCAAAACGGGTAAAAATATCCTCAAAAAGAAAATTAACTACAGATGATTCATTAGCAACAAGTAATGGTTTAGCTTCTACCCATTTAGTAACATAATCAGTGCAAAATAATATGTATTTCTTTTGTCTTGATGGAGGACTAATAGGTCCTACAAAATCCAAAGCCCATTTTTCAAAAGGTTCAATGTGTACTTGAGGTTGTAATGGCATCTCACCTGAAGGAGAAGGTTTCCCTACCCTTTGGCAACTGTCACACCTTTTGACATACTCCTTAGCATCTTTAAACAAGGATGGCCAATAATATCCTAAATTAAGGATCTTATAGGCTGTCCTCTTATCTGAAAAGTGTCCGCCACAAGGCTCATCATGACATGCCTTGAGAATCTCAGGCATTTCATCTTCACGAACACACCTTCTTATGATCAAATCTGGACCTGTCTTGTACAACTCATTAGCGACCCATGAATAATTTGCACTATCATTAATGATTTTTCTTTTATCCCTTACATTCATAATTGAAGGAAATTTTCCTGAAACTAAATAATTGGCAATATCAGAAAACCATGGAGTTTGAGTAGAGATTGAAAAAAGATATTCATCAGGAAATTGATCTTCAACCAGAGTGTCATCTTTGATATTTTGGATTCTAGACAGGAAATCAGCCACAGTGTTTTGTTTTCCAGGCCTATCTAGAATAGTAATGTTGAATTCTTGCAATAGTAACAACCATCTTATAACTCTGCCATTAGTGATTGATTTTTTCATTAAGTATCTAATGGCAGAATGATCAGTGTGAACAAAAGTTTCATAGCCTGTTATATAGTGTCTAAATTTGTTTATGGCATGAACAACAGCTAAAAACTCTTTTTCAGTTACAGTATAGTTTAACTCTGCAGGAGTCAAATTTTTACCGATATAATAGATGGCATAGGGAATCAAATCTTTTTATCCCAATACTGCTCCTAGAGCTGTATCGGAAGCATCTGTCGAGATATGAAAAGGTAACTTCCAGTTAGGTCCCCTTAATATAGGTGCTTCAGAAATTTTGGTTTTCAAGGTTTCAAAAGCTAACTGGCAATCAGAAGTCCACTTGAATTCACAATCTTTGGTGAGTAATTTAAAGAGTGGAGATGCTATTTTGGTGAAGTTTTCTATAAATCTCCGATAATACCCTGTAAATCCTAGAAAACTTCTAACATCTCTTTGAAAACTTGGAATGGATAGGTTAGAAATGACTTCAACTTTTGCCTCATCAACTCTAATCCCATCCCCTGAAATATGGTGCCCTAAAACAATACCTTTAGTAAACATCATAAAACATTTTTCATGACTAAGTGAAAGGTTTGCTTCTTGACATCTTTTTAAGACTTTTTCCAAGTTTTCTAAAGCCTCTTCAAATGTATTCCCATAAACTGTGAAGTCATCCATGTACACCTCTACACAATCATGTATTAGATCTGAAAAAATTCCTAATACTGCCCTTTGGAATGTTGCAGGTGCATTACATAATCCAAATGGCAATACTCGGTAAGCATAGGTACCCCAAGGATAGGTAAATGTGGTTTTATCTTGGTCTTCAAGTGCTACTTGGATTTGATTGTAACCAATAAACCCATCTAGGAATGAAAAGTACTTTTTTCCAGCTAATGTATCTAATACTTGATCTATGAAAGGTAAGGGAAAATGGTCTTTAAGAGTAGCTTTATTCAGTTCTCGGTAGTCAACACACACCCTCCATTTTCCATTTTTCTTTGGCACAATCACCAAAGGAGAAACCCACTGACTATCTGAAATAGGATAGATGAAATTAACATTTAATAATTTTTGCAATTCTTCCTTGACAATTTCCCTAAGATTTGGATTCATCCGTCTTTGAGGCTGTCTGATTGGTTTGCAATTTGCCTCTATATAAATGTGATGAGTACAAGTCTTGGGACTTATCCCTTTCATGTCAGTGTATTCCCATGCATATGCAGAAGAATGTCTCTGTAATACTTTGACTAACTCTTCTTGTTGAGATTTTTCCAAGTTCTTGTTTATGTTCAAAGTTTTGCCTGGAAAAATTTCACTTGTCGAGCTGCCAAATTTGTCCATCGAATGAAGAGACATCTGCCTAGATGACAAAAACTCAATATTGGATCCCTCCTGAAATGATTCATGTTTGTGTTCTGGAAAGGATTCAAAGTTTTCTAGAGTATTCAGAATTTGATTATCTTCACTAATTTCTGAAATTGTGAAGAGTGGTTGTAAATATTCTTCATCCTCTATCCATTGAGTGTCATCTAGATCTGTAATTGTCCTAGCTGGAGGATATAAAGTAAATTTCTTTGTTGAACTTCCATCAGAAATATACATATCACCGGACCTACAACTAATAAAAGCATCAGCTGTAGCTAACCAAGGTCTTCCTAGTATAACAGGATGGCCTCCTAGATTATTTTTGGGTGTAAGGATCATGAAATCCACAGGGTACTCCCAAGAGTCTAGGGACACTGGAATGTCTTCTATTACCCCATCTGGTCTGATCACATATCTATCTGCTAGTTGTAATAGTGTGGGTGTAAAGAGAAGATTAGGAAGTTTCAGTTTGTCCATGATTTGTCTACTCATGATATTTATTGCTGCTCCTAAGTCAATGAGTGTGTTTTGAATTTCAATTCCATTGATGTGAATTTTGACAACTGGATTTCCTGGGTCAAGGTACTTTGGAATAGCTATCTTGCCCATCATAATATCTGCTATTTGTCCTACCAGTTGAATTTTCTTGGTTTCTCTTATTATTTTTCTTGTTGTCTTCATACTCAACTCCTTTATTGTTTTGGCTAAAATTTGGATTTCCTTGATGGATTGCAATAATGGAATTTTAATGCAAACATTTTTCAATTCATCTAAGAAATCATAATTAGGCACCATGATTTGTTTCTCTACACCTCTATAAATTTGTAATCTTTCCGGAAAGGGAGGTATAGAAGTAGATGTGGATGGTTGCTCTAATACAGGAGTTGGATTTATTGGATCTTTTTGTTTTAGTTTTTCAATGTTTTGGTCTTGAAAGGATGTGTCTTCCTCAAGACTTTTATTCACCTGTAGGGAGTCTTCCTCAGAATTGTCTTGTTCTTGTATGATCACAGAAGGTTTCCTCTTTTCAAGTATCTTTCCAGACCTAAGTTGAACATTACTAAGGTCTAGAGGAGTAATTAAATAAGTTGGAAACTGTTGACCTTATATCATGTATGTATTCTGAGGGTTCTTATTATTGGGGTTTGGTATGGGATGAGCCGGCAATTGATTGGATTTTTGAGGGAATGGTAATGAAAGTGGTTGATTTTGATGTGGTTGGTTCTGATGATGTTGTTGAGGATTTTGTTGAAAATTTTGTTGAAGATTTTGAGGAAAGTTTTGTTGAGGATTTTGAGGATAAAAATGTGGGTATGGTGGATAGGATGGTGGATACCGATAGTATGGAGAGTATCTTCATAGGGACTTTGTGATCCTTGTGCCCAAGCTGGAGATTGATTTTGAAATTGGGGCCAAGGTTGCTGCCAAGAATTCCAAGGTGGAGGTTGATTATACATTTGATCATGGAATCCTTGTGTCTGAGGTCCCTGCCAAGGTCTTCTAGATACAAAGTTAAGAGATTCTGTGGAGTCTGTAGAAGTTTCTTCTTGAAAAACAGCCTTGAGACCAGGAAGAGAAGGACAACTCTTGGTCTCATGTTTCTCAGAACAAATAACACAGGTTTCTACAACTTTTACATCTAAAGGACACTCTCTCAAGGCATGTTTCTTCCTACATTTGGGACAAAAGATTGCCAAGGCATCAGATTCAGCCTTTTGCTTGTTTTGTATCTTGAGGGTGTCTATTTGTTCACTAAGACTCCCTAAGATGTCAGATTTAAAATCATCAAGCATGTGTCCTATTTCTCATCTACTTACTGTCCCAGAAGCAGACTTACTTGCCCTTGCAAGAGCGGGATCTCTTGGACCTTTGACAGTTTTAGATTTCCCTCTTGAAAGGTTAATACATAACTTCGATATTTCAGGTAATGTGAGTTGTGATATATCCCCTTTTCCCATCATGTTAAGGATATCCAACCATTCATCCCTAATGGTTTTCAACAAAAGAGCTTTCAAGGTGTCTTGATCTAGATTTTCCATTTTTGCCCTTTTGATGTTGTATTTAAATCTTTCCAACAAATCTTCTAAGTTTTCATCTTCTTTTTGTAACATCTTGAACACTTCTTCCTTATGATTAATCGGCATACAATAATCCAAGTATCTCTCTAGAAATGCTTGTTTCATGTCTTCCCATGTTCTAATAGAACTACTGTTTAAACTCATAAACCACTTCAATGTTGCTCCCTTCAAAGTTGAAGGAAATAATTTCAGTTTTTGAGCATCTTGTAAGTAGTCATAAGTCCTACACAGCACTTCAAATTCGAATAAGAAAGTTTCAGGATCTTCAGTTTTAAGTCCATAGAAGTTTGGAAGGACAGAGGGTGAAATATTTTTCATGGTTGTATTGGTTTCTTCATCAATTATAGGGAACCCAAAAGAGCTTCCTATTTCTCTTCTACCTCTTCCTCCATCTGCACCTCTACCTCCTTATCCTCTACCTCCTTCTCCTCTACCTCTACCTCTACCTCCAAATAGTGTGTTTTCTCCATTAAAAACTCCTCCTCCTCCTTCTTCTGCCATGGTTGAATCTTCTGTAGAAATAGAAAGATTTGTGTCCCTAACAGGAGTCTTTAGATCTTTTTCTATGGCAGGTTCAGTGGATGAGGTGGAAGGTTTCTCTAATGGAATAGGTGACCCTAGATCTTCTAGAAATCCAGGATCAGGAGAGGATGGAATATGGGTATGAGTTGAAGGTGTACTAGCTCTGGATCTAGATGAAACAAGTGGTGTTCTAGAAATCAAGCTTCTGCCTCTGCTGCTTATAAATCTCCCCCTTGAATCTCTCTCCCTACGCATAAAATTGTTTTTGGATGCTAAGAAACAAAGGTTACCTAGTTTTCACTTCCCCGACAATGGCGCCAAAATGTTTGGTCTCAATCTAGTCTCCTAAACTGAGCTCATTTAATTGTCAACCAGGATTTGTAAACTGCTGAAGTGAAGTGTACCATATGTACCTAGGTGCTTGTTTCCTAATGCGTTGTGTGTAGTGTTTTGTGATGTTTTTGGTCTTTTGTGATGATTTATGATGTTTTTGGTCTTTTGGTGATTTTATGTTCACAATGAAAATGCCTAGAAAACTAATGGAAAGGAACTGGTGGTCAAAAATAGAGTTAAGCCTAATTGATGGAATGACAAATGGCAAATGCAATTGGAAACACTGAAGCAGAATCTAAACTATGACTAAATAAAAGCAAAGCTTGATAATGACTTTCAAACAAATGATTCAAAACACAAACTAAACTTGAAAAATTCTCACTAAGTATGCAAATCCTCTAACTAATCAATTAAACACTAATCTTACAATGATGCAACATTTTGTCCTTGGTTAAAGATTTGAAACAGATTTGGAGGAAAAACATTGATACCATCCTAAGATCTTCTATTCTATGACTAATTCCTAGTTCTATTCTGCAATTTAATTGAATGTCACAAAACCTTTACTCAAAGAGTTATTGATTTCTTTTTCAAAGTAGTCCTTTTGAGGGAGAGCTCTGTTTATGAAATGATGAGGAAATTGCAGAGGTACTTCAGGCCTTAAAATGATGTTGTCTTTTGTTCATATGGTTAGGGATCAATTGTAGAGTTTAGAACAAGAAGATGTTTGTAAATAATGAAGGCTGTTTTATTAATCCTAACAACTGAAGTAATCTATTGTGCAGTGGGTGACAATCTGAATGTGAAGTGCAAGTGCAATGGGTTAATCTAAGAATGAACTTAAGATGCCACTAATCTAAAACAATGCTGAACTAAAAGTCATCATCAAACTCAAAACAAAGTAACTGAACATGAGTTAAGTGCAATTAAACTCCGGAGCATCCTAACTAAGCTACCATGCATTACTCTATGAAATTATACAGTCTATTTGTCCATCATTATTGATATTTTGGAAGAATTCCTTCTTTTGGAAGAGCTAGAACAATTTTGACTGTGTAATTGAGTGCAAATGAAAATATAAAGGACTGAAAGCAATGAAAAACTAAGATATCGTATCCATATCCTACTCCTCATTATGATGTTTTGGGCAAGCGTTTAAGAGAAAGAACAGAGATGATACTTAGTACAAACACACAACTAAATCATTCATTATCACGGTCATGTCTTGGACTCTTAAGAGTTTGTTGGAAGAGTTTCTTCTTGTGGAAGAGTGATTGGAACAAGTGTAACTGTGATGATGAACAATGAAAACTACAACTAAATCCTACAGTACTATAGCCATTTCCCATTCATCATTATAATCTGTTGGAAGAACTTCTTCTTGTGGAAGAGTTAGAATGAGTATAACTACAGTAGCTAATTAAAACAATTATGAATTCAACTTCAAATCCTACAGTACTATAACCATTCTCCATTCACCATTATAATCTTTTGGAAGAACTTCTTCTTGTGGAAGAGTTAGAATGAAGATGAATACAGTAGTTAATTAAAACAACTACGAATTCAACTCTAAAAACGTAAAGGTAGCTAGAGTACTTATCTAATTTACGCAAATAAAATCCGTGCAAGAGGCAGGGGCCCTCTACCACCTGACGGAATTCGACTCCAAATTAAATCAACGCCTTCAAAATAACTCTGTCTACTTCATTAAAGATAAAATAACTTGAACATAACACTCTGCGTCTTCAGAAATGTAGCACAGAGTCTAAAAAAAATCTAGCATAAAATCTAACATCAAATCTAACATAGCTCTCGGTTTCCCAAGTGTTTATATAGCAAATTCACATAACAAGACTTGCAATAATTCAGGAACACTGTCTTTCCTTATCGGAATCACATTAGAACTCTTGAAGTGGCTGCGTGAAGAGGAAAAAGACATCTGGACTGAGACAGTCCTAATAGAAGTCTGCTTTCCTAAATGTGTTCCCACGTTCAAAAACCGAACCCAGAATTCGTTTCTTCCTCCATAATGAGCAACGAACCATGTAGGCATGACGTGGATTCTGCCCATATGCGTTTTTTCTCAAGAGACCACCTGGAACATACCCAAACATGAAGATAGCTGCAGAATCGCCTGTTAGCTACGGAATGTCTGCATTCTGCAGCTAGTTCTGGTCAAAATTCTTTACAATGGCAAAAATCACAAAAATTAGCAAGTTAGTTATGTAAATCATTCTAAAAGTAATTTTAACCATATTCATTGATCAATTGGGTCTAGTATAGCAATGGACAAGGGAAAATGAGAAAAAATGAGGTGAAAGAAAGCACAATTTTGAGGCTCAACATGGCTGCACTAAGTCTAGCTATGACATTTACACATCTATCCACTCCTCCTACTAAGCCTACTTCTCAAAATAGCAGACAATTGCTCTGGCTATCCTCCTCAGAGGCACTAAGTGTCTCTCTGGTACACCCACTATATGCCGCTGCAGACGAATCAGGATCTCTCTCATGGGAAGAGGCAGCACATCCATACTTAAACCCTCTAGGTTTCTAGTAAGATCCTACAAAATCTATGTGTCATCACCCTCTTCGGCATCTTCTGCAACCTCCGCTACTACACCAGCCCCAGGTAGCTACATTCCTTGCCTTGCATAGCGAGGGGCTCCGGCTGGACGGATAGGTGCCACATCTGTGTCAAGCAACAAGCTTCATGTCAAAACATATTTTCACCCACCAAACAAAAAAAATTGCATAAACATTCAAAAGATACAAAAAATACTTCAAATTTTACTGATCAAGCTCTTTCTTACCATCTAGGCCCCACTAAGTGCCTGGGGGCAATACTAACTCTGGATCTCTTGTATAGTTCATCCCTACATAGGGATAATATTCAATCATGATGATCTGGTCTTCAAGCCACTCGAGGAATCCCTCATCAAAACAGTGACGGATTGGACCCTCTCCAGTCCGCAGTATCAAAGCTTCCCAATGAGCCTGTCTTGGCTCGCGCAGGCCCAATGCATTCGTGATCATTCTTGGCCTCATGGCTGGCACCCGCTCTAGTATGAATGACACGATCAGTGTACTATACCCAAACTCTCTTTGGGTTAGGGTCTTACATGCTGTCAACTCTGCACGATCTCAGTGGACAACACCTTCACACCAGTCAAATACCTGGGGCTGCATACAATCCAGTGCTAACAACACCTAGGCCTTGGTGGCCATGTGTTGACTCTTGGCCCCAGCCAAGCGAACTATCATCCACAACAGATACCTCAATGGTCTCGATGCCACTCATGTAATAGGCACCCGGTTACTTACTGCCTCAGTATTGTTTATGCAGTGAGTACAAATCAAATCAGCAGTGGTGCATGGATCAACCTTGGATCCTATCAGATTGGGCCTTGGTCCTCTGCATGATAGGCCAGTCAAAAAATAGATGTCGTCTTTCTCAATTGAGAGTTCACTACCCCCGATATGAAAGACATGTTGGCAGTCATCCCACTACTATATTATCCACCTCAGAAGGTCCTCTTGTCCCCTCACCAACTCTAAACGAGCATACTTTAGCAATCCACATCTACGGATAACTAGCAAGGTAGCTGCATCGGTAACCATTTCACGTTCTTCCCACTCATGCTCCCTTTCACGCCAAATACTCATGGTAAATAGCTTTATACCTGCACAAGCCACATTTTCAGTGGATTAGTTTTTTCCTAGAACACTTTAGAATGATAAAAAACAAGTTCTTAAAACATCTTTTCCAGCTAACGCGGGCTATAGTGCCCAACAATGGGTTCTAACACTCTGTTTCTTCTTGGGAAGTTCGTTTAACGCGAGCACAACAATAAGCACCAGTGTTAGCCGCTTAAATTTTTTAGGGCTTGCTAAAATTGATAATTTTAACCAGCAAAAAGAACTAAAAACATGATGAAATGCTAGAGGAAGTTTCAAGCTTTTACCTGGATCTTGCGGAATGAAAAATCGTTGCTCGGATCGTCCACAATCAATAGGTGAAGTTTCACCACTTTTTTACTCCAGAACTCTATCACAACACTCAACATAGTGAAAATGAAGGTCTGTGGCCTTCTTATAGGCATTCTGAAGGTCAAACTCACTCAGCTAGTCTGATAAAAATTGGTAAATTCATGCCACATTTTGTCGCAACTATTGTTTTTTATATGTTACCAATGCTCTGATGGGTTTTAAATTTTTATATGCAGATCTGACCATATTCTACACGATTTCGAACTTTCTTTTTAGGGACTTTTTCTAGCTCGTAAAACTAAAAAAACCCCAAGTTACCTTTATCGGGCTCGTTGAACTACCATGACAGAGACATATGAGCCATTCTTTTCATCTTTTTCAAAGCTCTTTAAACATAAAAAGTGACCAAGTTTTTCTTTGCATGACTCATTAACTTTTCACGGAGAGCATCAAATTTTTCCTTGTTGGACTCGTTAAAATTTCACAAAGAACATTGAGTGTACTCCGTCTCCTCGTACTCATAAAAAAATGAGGTAGATGTCCATCAAACATAGCTTTCTCACTATTCCGGATTCAACGGACTAACTCACGGAAAATGAACTGTTTCGGGCTTACTATTCTCCCTTCATCGCGCTCGATTATCAAACATGACAAAGGTACCCCCTGGAGTTGTCTTTTACAATGTTTTTCAGAATCTCTGAATATGAAA
The DNA here is from genome assembly GCA_034641835.2 of Pinus albicaulis. Taxonomy (NCBI): domain Eukaryota; kingdom Viridiplantae; phylum Streptophyta; class Pinopsida; order Pinales; family Pinaceae; genus Pinus; species Pinus albicaulis. Next base: position 359,458 of record JAXQQM020063519.1, on the reverse strand, counting down.
AAATCACCGAGTTTACCCTTCTGGACTCATTAAACTTAATCATATGGGGAAAAAAATCTGGACAACATGGATACTTCTTCTGTTACATTTTTTAAAGGTCGATTTGGCAGCACAAAATCTTGAACATGGCACTTCCCAGAAAAATCTTTCGCATTTAGCCGAACCCTACCATCTATGAGTTTAGCCTTCATCTCCCAGTGTTCTTGCATTGATGAATCCTAACACTCTTTGGTGTTCATTAAGCCTAAGTTACCTAGTACCCTGTTAGAGTGCCTTCTATTGTTTAAAAGGATCCTGCTATCTATTGCTCCTTGTATCAACCAAAGCCATCATATGCCAGAACTTATTTGTCGTCAGTTATTCCCACTTGCTCTTGATTATTTTCATCAGTACAAAATCATCTTTTCCCGTTTCGTGTCAACTGATGTAGGGTGCCTCAGTGCCTACCCTTTGACAGATCTCTTCCTATCGACTTCAACATCTTATCTAGGAAGTTGATCCAGAAACACGTCAGTACCCAGATACTTGTAGACATCAGTGGCAATTCATATTGTGTTTGGTTGGGGGTTCTCATTATTAGCTCCCGATCGAATGATTCTACGAGTGTTCGACATCAAATCCTTTTATTCTCACTCGCTAGATTGTACTATGTGTCTTGGGGACCATCATCATTATCGGTGGCCGCCCTCGCGTCTGTTAACAACTTTTGTTATTTACTGGTAATCAGATGATTTCCTACAAGTTAAACTATGACTCATTCATTCACATGTATGGAAATATGTAGTTTAGTGAAGCGGTGACCGAGACCTTGGGTCGAGGGTTACACCATTACAACTATGTTTCCTCCTGCAAGTTGCGATATTATTTTTTGGAGACAACTTTTCAGTTTGATTCTGTTGTGACAGAAACTTTCACATTATGCTTATCAGTGGACATATTTTTCATATCTTTGTTCTAGAGAAATCATGTTGATTAGCTACTGAGCATGGGAATGCCCGACTCAAGACAGATACTATATTTTCTGGCATATGTTGTTGTTTTAGGTTTTTGTCAGTCCTCCAATTCCTCTCATTCTTATACACTTTTTATAAAGTATTTCGGCCATCGTCTTTATCTCTGACCTCACACTTTAGGGGGCATCTGTTACAGGACAAATGACCTCCTCATCAACTCAGAGGAGAAGGTAACATGGAAGGAAGAAAATGACCTAGACAAAACCCATTTCTGCCAAGGTAACGCACCTAGAGACAGCTAAACGACGTTATAATGCACCTGAGCCATGCAAAGGGAGCATTAGTGACTAGGGAAATGCTCTGTCTTGCCCAAGGGGTAGCGTTATCTATGTTTGAGTGTGAAAAGGGAAAAATCTTGTGGAAAAGTGACTGGAAATTCCAGCTTTTTCTCACAAAGAGCCAGTTCAAAATAGAAACTAAAAGGCAAAAACCTTTTATTAGACCTTTCCAAATAAAAATGGACTCCTAAGGAAGGAAAAAGCATGGAATAACAAGGAAATATCTCGATCTTTCCCATTTCAAACTGGTTGAAAGAGTTGGAAATTTTTTCCCTCTCCATCTCCTATAAAATGGAGTTGTGGGCTCTTGGTCTAGGGTCGAAGGTTTGATTATATATAGAGTGGAATTTCATTGTTGTAGTGTGAGGCTTGAAGATCGGCGAAGTTCATTGAGAGCTTTCATCCTTGAGCATCATCACACTCGGAGATAGAGAAAGAGAGAAAGGGATTGGAAGATTGAGGAGGGCTTGGTACAACTGACGGTTGCAATCCTCCTTTTTATAAATCAATAGAACTGTATCTGTTTTTTCCATTTGATGCATCAGTGTCACAATTGTTTTACAATTGTCTATGTAGCATGATATGAATGGCTTAGATCTATATTGTTTTATGTTTATTATATGTTAGCTTAATTGATAAGAAGTTATATTGTTGTATAGATTACATGAGTGCTTTGACTGATTGTAGGATTTGGATTTGGAGCTGGTGAAGAATGTTGAGATTCAACAAGATGATGAAGCTTAGTGAAAATCAGTCACCATCACTAAGTGGGCCTGCAGGCCATTTTTAGGTGTAAGTCTATTTTTAGACATGGTGATCATATTTCAGAAGTTGTAGGATGCTATTTGTGGATGGTTGGTCAAGTTGGAAAAATAGATGAAATTCTATTTTTAGAATATTGGGCGAAGTCTATTTATAGATTGTCAATCTAAAAATAGATGCAAGTTGATTATTATTAGCTCTTAATAATAATCTGACAATAAACATCAACTTATTCTCTTGGAGCAATTTATTTCAGTATATAGATTTGGAAAATCAGCGGGCTCAAGGAATTACACAATTCCTAGGTTTTACTGGTGGTTCATGCATGGAGGACTCAGTTAGAATTGAAGTGGCAAAGTTATGATAGAGTTGGAAGAGTAGTTCATGGAGTTGTTATTCAGTTTAACTCAGTTATTAGAGTTAAACTCAGTTGAGCTAGTTGTATCTAGTCTAACTGAATGATACACTAGTGAGAGTGGAGTGAATTACTTAGTTAATTAATTAAAAAATAATAACTCACTAACCAAATGAACAAGTACAGCAGTTAACTACAGTGCATGTCAATTCCAGTGGAGACCTAGTGGAGAGGTAGGTGAAAGGGTGAGATGGACTATATGTTGTGACTATAGTGATGCATTGATTGCATCACACACACATTGGAGTTTCCAATGAGGATTGTGAAGTCAAGGCAAGGCCAATTCTAATTCATTCAAGGGTCTTCCTTAGCAAGGATTTCACAGTGGAGGTAGGCTATCAAGTGGCAAGAAATCAGTGCATGGATTTGCAGATTTCTTCATGTTAGTGTGTGACGATTGATTGTACTGAGAGCTTGATGTACTAAGCTTTGTATGAGATTGTTACATGATCTCCATGATATATAATATATTATAGTTGGGGTTTTTAGCTTCAGGCTTTCCCGTTAGAAAACTGTGTCATGTGTGATGGTTTTTATTGCTTCATGTGTTTGAAATTGAGTTTAAATTTACGCAAAAGATTAATAGTGGAAGGATTCTATATTTAGCAAGAAGATAAATATTGTTAGATTAGGAGAATCTGGATATATACATGCATATGTTATATAATTTCTACATGGTATCAGAGCAGTGTTAATTCTTGAATATTTCAATTGTGAAGAATTGTTGAGTTTGTGCTGGTGGACAATTTGAATTTGCTGCAAAAAAATCTTGGTGCAACAGTTGAGTATACATTGAAATGTCTTTCAATGGGTTGTGATTGGAGTATGCCCTTGAGGGAAGCTCAAATTACATAGCTTGGAAGGATAGGATGGAGGCAGTGCTAGAAGATAATGGACTGAAGGAGTTCATCGATAGCAATGTTCCTAAGCCGAGTTCTAGTGATGTTGCATTACTTGAGCATGGAAAAAGAAGGTAGCAAAGACAAGAAGAATTATGTTGGAAGGTGTGAAGGACCATATTGTGTCAAGCCTTCACAGGAAAGAAACTCCATTTGCAATGTGGAAGGCTTTGACAGATTTTTTCCAAAGCAGCAGCGACCAGAGGAAGTTGGCGTTGAAAGATAAGCTCAGAAAAATAAAAATGGAGAAGGGCGACAGTATTCCAAAATATCTCACGAAGTTTGTCCACTGTAGGGATGAACTGGGAAGTGTGGGGATTACTGTTGATGATGATGACTTGGTGAGCTTGGCTCTCCTTGGGCTTCCGAAGAGTTGGCATAGCTATGAAGACTTTGTAAATGGACGGGAGAAACTGTCGGGTTGGGAGCGACTTTGGTCAGATCTTGTGCGGGAAAGAGATAAGGAGAAGTACCAAGAATGGCTCTTCATCGAAGAATGATGATGAAGATAATTGTGCTTTGGCTGTTAAAGAAAGGAAAGGGAAGGGGAAGAAATTCCCTCCAAAATCCAAGGCTAAAGGCAAGAAGTAGGATTTGTCCAAGGTGAAGTGTTTTCACTGTCACGAACATGGGCATTTCGCCACTAACTGCCCACAGAAGAAGAAGAACAAGAAGATTTTTGGAGCTATAGAGGGTGAGGCCTTAGCCTCACAATTTTAACTTGATTTCTCCTTGATCGCATGCTTGGTTTCAAGCATTATGGGATCGGTGTGGTATCTTGATAGTGGTGCATCTTTCCATATGACGAGAGACAAGGAGTTGTTTAGTGACTTGGAGGAGAAGGACCTCCAAATGCATATAGAGATGGGAAATAATGGTTGATACAGTGCAACCGGCATTGGGACCATTACCTTTGAGAGGGAGTTGGGTAATCCATTTCTGTTGAAAGATGTTATGCATGTTCCAGGTCTGAAGAAGAACTTGGTCTCGATCGCAATGTTGGAAGACAAAGGTTATGACGTTGTTTTCAGTGAGGGAAAAGACTTCCTTCAACATAAAACAACGGGTCAAACCAAGAAGATAGGGATTCGAGTTAAGAATCTCTACAAGCTGGAGGTAGATGGCTACACTACAATGATGGGCAAAGTAGAAGAAGTGGTGAGCCAGGATGAGGGTGAATTATGGCATAGGAGATTGGGCCATCTTCACCATGGCACTTTGTAGATCTTGCAGCAGATTTCTACTAGAATTTCCAAGGGTACTCTTGCGCAGTTATATTAGTGCAAGGGATGTACTATGGCTAAGTTTGTGAAGACCACCTTTCATGAGAAGGAGAAGCATGCTTCAGTGATCCTAGAGAGAATTCACACAAACGTGTGTGGACTTTTCTCAGTTGCTTCAACAACAAAACATAGGTATTATGTTATATTTGTTGATGAACATTCTCGTAGATGTTGGATCTTATTCATGCAGAAGAAGAGGGAAACATTATCAAAGTTCTATGAGTTTAAAGCATTGGTGGAGAAGGAGTCAGGGAAGCAAGTGAAGGCTCTGCGGAGTGATAATGGTGGTGAATATATCTTGGGTGAATTCAAAGACTTTTGTAGCATAGAAGGAATTCGAAGAGAAATCATACTGCCTCATAACCCATAGCAGAATGGGGTCATGAAGAGGAAGAATAGAATGATCATGGGTGCTACACGAGCTATGCTGCATGACCAGGGCCTACCGATGCACTTGTGGGAAAAAGCATGCAACACTGCAGTTTATGTGCAAAACCGTTGTCCTCATAGAGTACTTGGCATGAGTACACCTGAAGAAGCTTTTACTGGTAAGAAGCCTGATATTTCTCATTTGAAGAATTTTGGCTCATCTGTTTACATTCATGTGACAAAGGACACCAGGAAGAAGATGGAGCCAACTACAGAAGTTGGGATATTTTTGGGGTACACAGAAACAACCCATAATTATCGTGTGTATTTTCCGAAAAGTCGAATGACTGTGGTGCAATGGGATATAAAATTCAATGAGGTGAAAGCCATGAATTTGTCGCTTGAGAGGGAGCCACACTTGCATGCAGAGGAGGAACTTCTTGTTCCCAAAGATGAGCCTCTAGATGTGGATCAGCCATAGGAGGAGATTCATGGAGTGGAGAGTCCACTCATACAAAACCAAACATCGGAACAAGCAGAAAGCATACCACAAAACCTAAGAGACTGAAGCTTGATTCAGCACAGAATGTAGGAATCCCTACATCACAGCACATACAGAGATAGTCACCTGACCGATTTACTGGATACATGGCTCTTATGAGAAATTGTGTCATGATAGAGCCATCTTCTTTTGAATAAGTAGTGTAGGATCCCACATGGGTAGATGCCATTGTGGAGGAGTATGACTCCATTTTCAGAAACAGTGCTTGGGAGATTGTTCCAAGGCCGATGGGTAAATCAATTGTAGGATCAAGAAGGATCTACAAGGTAAAGAAATCTGCTGATGGGAGCGTTGAGAAGTATAAGGCAAGATTTGTTGCCTGGGGCTTCTCACAAATTGAGGGGATTGATTACGAAGAAACATTTGCACTTTTCTCATGGTATTCTTCCATAAGGACTATCCTTGATCTCTCAGTGCATATGGGTTGGCACATTCATCAGATGGATGTGAAGACTGCGTTCCTTAATGGGATCATTGAGGAAGAGGTGTAAATTGAGCATCCTGAAGGATTTGAGATCTTCAGCATCAATTCACATGTTTGCAGACTCAAAAAAGCATTGTATGGGCTGAAGCAAGCACCATGTGCTTGGTACACTCGGATCGACAGCTATTTCACTGGACTTGGCTTCACCAAGAGTGAGGCAGATGCAAACCTGTATCAAATTGTGGTGGAGGGTAAGCTTTTAATCATTTTTCTTTATGTTAATGATTTAATACTAAAGGGTAATGAGCAATTGATACACTCATGCAAGGCAGATTTTGCAAAGGAGTTTGAGATGAAGGATTTCGGCCTCCTTCATTATTTCCTTGGATTGGAAATATGGCAGCGGGAAGGTGAACTGTTTGTGTCTCAAGGAAAGTATGCCCAGGAGATACTGGAGAAGTTTCACATGCAAGGTTGCAAGCCTATCGATACTCCTCTTCCAGGAAATTGGAGGAAAGAGGATGCTACATCAACAGAGGTAGTGGATGCCACTATTTATCGATAGTTGGTGGGTTCGCTCATGTATTTAGTTAATACAAGACCGGACATATGGTATGCGGTGAACCAACTTTCACAAGCGATGGTTAAGCCTACCAAGCTCTTTTGGAAGGTAGGAAAGCATGTCCTGAGGTATCTCAAGGGCACATCTGAGTATGGCTTATGGTACAAACAAATGAAGGAGGTGAAGTTGCATGGCTTCACGGATGCAGATTGGGCAAGCAGCCCAAAGGAAAGAAAGAGCACAACAGGAGGGTTTTTCAGTATCGTATCTACAGTAGTTTCTTGGTACAACAGAAAATAAAGATCCGTGGCACTCAGTTCAATGGAAGAAGAATACATGGAAGCAAGTCAAGATGCATGTGAGGCTATCCAGATGAGAAAGATCCTGGTCAGTTTGTTCAATTATCATTTAGATCCTACAGTGATACATTGTGATAATCAGAGTTGCATTAAACTCTTGATTAATCCTATGTTTCATGATAGATCTAAACATATTGATATCCAATATCATCATATCAGATATTGTGTGCAGCGAAAGATCATGTTGCTTCAATACATTCCTATGGAAGATCAGGATGCAGATATTCTGACAAAGGAGCTCGGCAGGAGAAAATTTGAACACCATAGAGGTAGGATTGAGGTGAAGGATAATCCCTATCTTGTTGAGAGGGAGTGTTGAGATTCGACAAGATGATGAAGCTTAGTGGAAATCAGTAACCTTCACTAAGTGGGCCTATAGGCTATTTTTAGGTGCAAGTCTATTTTTAGACTATGTCTATTTTTAGACATGGTGATCATATTTCAGAAGTTGCAGGATGTTATTTGTGGATGGTTAGTCAAGTTGGAAAAATATATGAAATTCTATTTTTAGAATATTGGGCGAAGTCTATTTATAGATCGTCAATCTAAAAATATATGCATGTCGATTATTATTAGCTCTTAATAATAATCCGACAAGAAACATCAACTTATTCTCTTGAAGCACTTTATTTCATTATACATATTTGAAAAATCAGTGGGCTGAAGAAATTATGCAATTCCTAGGGTTTACTGGTGGTTCATGCATGGAGGACTCAGTTAGAACGGAAGTGGAAAAGTTATGATAGAGTTGGAAGAGTAGTTCATGGAGTTGTTATTCAGTTAAACTCAGTTGAGCTAGTTGTATCTAGTCTAACTGAGTAATACACTAGTGAGAGTGGAGTGAATTAATTAGTTAATTAATTCACAAATAATAACTCACTAATCAACTAAACAAATATAGTAGTCAACTACAGTGCATGTCAGTTCTAGTGGAGACCCAGTGGAGAGGTAGGTGAAAGGGTGAGATGGACTATCTGTTGTGACTATAGTGATGCATTGATTGCATCACACACACATTGGAGTTGCCAATGAGGATTGCGTAGTCAAGGCAAGGCCAATTCGAATTCATACAAGGGTCTTATTCAGCAAGGATTGCATAGTGGAGGCAGGCTATTAGGTGGCAAGAAATCAGTGCATGGATTTGCAGATTTCTTCATGTTAGTGTGTGACAATTGATTATACTAGGGGCTTGATGTACTAAGATTTTTATGGGATTGTTACATGATCTCCATGATATGTAATATATGATAGTTGGGGTTTTTAGCTTTAGGATTTCTCGTTAAACAACTATGTTATGTGCGATTGTTTTTATTGCTTCATGTGTTTTCAATTAAGTTTAAATTTCCGCAAAAGATTAACAGTGGAAGGATTCTATATTTAGCAACAAGATAAATATTGTTAAACCAGGAGAATCTGGATATATACATGCATATGTTATATAATTTCTACAAAGAAGGGTCCCTACTTCACTTCTTGGTTTTCTCCATAGGATCTACTGTCTATAAAGAGGTAATCTCTCCATCTTACTTTGTCAGTTATATACATTAGCATAAACATGTGTGCAGTATATTTGTGAAATTTACATCTAATCTGACTGTCTGCCTCGGGCACCAGAAAGCCTTGAGAGGGATATTTAATAACCACCACCCAAGCATATTACCCTATAGCAACAACGTATATTTGATCTCGTCAATGAATACTAATTATATTACCAAAGTATTTGCCTGAGGTATTGGCTAAGGAACAAGATATATAAGGAGATGGAGATAAATGTGTCATGTGTGCAATGTATGGGTTATGTATGAGTTATTTATGTGTGATTAGAGCTAGAACAGGTGTGCACCAAGGAGCAAGGAGAAGGCTCAAATCTGAGAGATCTGAAAGTGAATTAAGTACTAATGGTTTTAGTTGACTGACTTGTCTATGTTAGAGTATCTAATGATGCAAGATATGTTTGAATGAGTCTAAAGTGATATGTGATTTGAAAGTAAGATATGTGAAATATGTGTTCTGATAGCAACAAAGTATTGATTCAGTGATTTAAGATCTACTATGCAACCAACTAACAAAACAAAACAAAAGATAAGTCAAAGACTTGAAAAATGTCCTCTTCGAGCTGGCAACCTCCTTTACAGCACATAAATGAAAAATTCTTGGATGATACAAATTATATGACCAAGTTGGTATATATAGGAGTCTAAGGGTTCAAAATATAATCATATCCTACATAAAAATAATAATGTATGGGCACAACAATAACAAAAGTGGGCTTCTATGGGGCACAACAATAATAACCTGGGGGATACATGGGCACAATAATGAAAATAAGGGGCTACACTAACAATAAAAATAAGGGGAACACTAGTATTATAGGGACCTAACATGCTCCTCTCCTTCAACAAAGTGTTGTCCTCAACTCTTAAGCAGTTTTGGATGTTTCTGTATAGAATTTTCATCCTCCCACATGGAATCTTTAGCAGGTAAGTTCTTCCACTTAATGATATACTCTAAAATTAATCGATTTCATAGCCATGAAATTCTTGTTTCTGTGACTACTTTAGGCTCAAATATGATTTTTCCTTCTTCTTCATGATATGGAAACATTTTTTGAATTGGGAACTTGTCACCAATAACCTTATTTAAACATGAAACATAGAAAACTGGGTGTACTCGAGGTGTACTTAGGAAGATGAAGGTATCTCCAATTTGTATGCCATAGTACCAATATTTTGCAACACCTTGTAAGGACTGTAGTACTTGGGTGATTATTTATTATCCTTCTTAGTTTTCTTGAGGGGCATTTGTTTGTATGGTTTTAGCAGTAAAAATACCCAGTCACCTACATCAAAACTTCTTTCACTGTGAGGTTGATCTTCCTGTTGTTTCATTTAATTTTGCACCAAAGTGAGGTCATCCTTTAATATTTGGAGAAATTGTTATTGATGCTCGATGTGATCTTCCATTGCTTAAACCTTATAACTTTCTCTTAAATAAGATGTGATGGATGGTGGATGGTGTTATAATTGGAAAATTGGACAAGCAAAAGACATCAAGAAATGTCAAGTAGAAGGATTTACAGGGAAGAAAGACATTACAGAATCTGGAAATTTTAATTTTTCCTAAGGTCAAGTAGGAAAATTTATCAAGTAGCGCGCAGAAAACACTGACCCTAAGAGATCCATGTGCCCTTTTCTTCGATAGTAGTGAATATGTTTGCAACTATCCCTCAAATAGCTACGTGATCCTGGGTATGGCAGAAGGTCAACATCCGGGACCACTTGGCACACTTAAGGAAGAATATTCTTCATTCAAGACCGCCAAGTATAACCGCCTTAGAGCCACCTTGAGGCCCCAAGTGTAGCACACAATGGAATCAACCTCCTACTCTTATGTCACCATCCACAATTGTACCAAGAGAGGAAGGGAAATTTGAATTTTTCCTATAAAATACCACCATGGGAAGAACATTTAGAACACATTGTTACACTGGCCAAATTTCCCAAGAGAAAATCGTCATTATGTTGTCCAAGCAGCAAGGAGTGGAGGGATTCAGTTGTTGGCCATCCAACATCTCAATCCAAGAGAAGAAGTGCATCAGTTGTCTATTATTCTACCACTCATCGAAGAGAGAGAGAGGCTTGCAAGAAGCTTAAGGGAAGAGCTCTCTTGCTTTGAATATTAGAGCTCTATAGCTCTAAGGATTCATTGCAAGTGGTTTAGCATCTTACCTCTTTTTACCACCAACAACTAATAAAAGGGGATGATTTCTCCATTGGTATTATTAGTTTGTTTATGTCAATATTGAGTTTGTATTGTATTTGTATTTGTTGTTCTTGTTTCTCCTCTATTGTAGTATTTTTTTTACTTAGTTATCTACATGTTATGATGTTTCACTAACCATTTAACACCTCATTTTGACTTGTTACATGCCTGTAGGAAAGAAATATCCCCTACCAAGCACAGTGCATTTCTTCCACCCACGTGCCAAATTCACTACAACATGATTGGCGACTCCACTTCTTTTTCTTCTTAAGCTAAGTGGTTGTTGTTTGCAGGACCTCTCTCCTATCCAAGCTTGTTGCAGGACAATTCATTTTTCCCCTCAGCATCTCTCATTCACACCCTGTGAATATTTTTAGTTCAGATAAGGCAGAATTTCTGTGCACAACAAATCCGCGCGCGTTCAGCCCAGACAGACGCGCAAATCACACTCCTGTGCGAAAATATGTTACGTAGAAACCAGTGAGCACATTTTCCACTGATTTTCTTCATTTTTAGCAATTGTAAAGTCATTGGTAGCCCATAATGAATCTGCCATCACTGTGTTTTGGTGTTTCTTGACTGATTAGGACATTTTTTTGGCTGAACTTTAGCTTATCTATTACATTGTTTTCATTTTAGTTTATTATCACAAATATCACATAATTTAAGTAGGGGGAAAGTAAGTGGCCTTTAAATCCACACATGCTATCTGAATTAACTAAGTTTTTGATAATAGACACCAAACACATAGGATTAATTAGTGGAAATTAAGTGGCCCATATATCCATGCATCTTTAGCTAGTTTACATTTTTGTTAAAATTTTGCATTAGTTTAATCTAATTTTTCTCATTAGGATTTGGGACTAGGATCAAAGTATCGGAAGAAGGAAAGTAATATTTTCCACCCTTGCACCTCTTGGTGAGCCTGGGTACACATATGAAAGCTTTCTTGCGATAGTTTTCCATCTCCCTATAGTGCAACACTTAGTCTAAATAGGAAAAAGTGTAAGAGGCCCATTATCCGCACATTGTTTATTTTCTGAAAGGAACAATCAGACATGGTGTAATTAGGAAAGGAGTGTAAAGGATCATCGCATATCCACATCTTATAAAATGGTGATTGTACACTTCATTTCACACACAAAGCTTCAGTAATTTGTAACCTTGGTCCTCTTCTTACAGTCGCTTCACCAAGGCATACCTTAAGCAAATTAAGACTCCTTAAAACTAACCATTAATTTTACTCACTAAATTCTCCCCACAGGGACCACAAAGGAAATTATAGTTTAGGTTAGTACCATTGGGGGTAGGCATCCAATAAACCGCCATGATCACTCTACATTCTTGAAACATATATGTTGACTTTTTAGGGAGCTTAAAATCCATCTATCCGCCCATGCAACAGAATTCCTGAGCACTACACAGACCCAATTCAGAGGGGGTTAAGCTTAGGCCCAGTGCATGTGGTACTATTTGGGGCTACCTAACCCATGTAATTCTCGGTATTGGTATTTGAATACCAAGAAGCTCAAGACTCAAACACTCACGTGGGATGACGGTAATTTAGTGGCCAAATCTAGGGCATCCTTCCCTATAGGTGATGGTGCAGGAAGCACTAGATTCTCATACCCTTACCTTGGTCGATTCTTCAGCTGCTGGAAGGCGTTGCTATTTCGTTCGGTACGTTAGCCCTAGTACCCATCAGAGGATACCTTCGCAAGGCCTAGTTACATCTGAGAGTGTGAGGAAGATTAGGTATTTCTAGGCTTTTTGAGTATCATACACGAAACAACCAAAACCATATTTTTTGCTTGAATAATCACATAGATTTAATCTAAAGAATAAACTTACCTTTTATTTTTTGCTTTTTTTTATGTATGTGATCACATTTTGATTTGGTAATAATATCTCTCCTCTCAGAAAATTAAAAAATATTTTGAAAATAAAACAGAGTCAACACCATAATGGACCCAACGGGGCCTCATCCATCTAGACATTTTTTTGGACCTCCCCCCATTAGAGGGAAGAGTTCCAGGTCTTTAGCCATTCAGGTGTAAAGATGGCACATAGCCACCCTTATTGATTCATCCTTTATCGGGGCATATTTAGTTGGAAACCCCCAAGGTTCATCCAACGCAAAACCTGTACAAACCCCCACAGGGTCACGACAGACAACTCCTCCAACAATGATCTGAAATGTGAGAACTTCTTATTTCTAATACAGAGATGGACTGTAGGGGAATTTACAGGATATGTCACCTTTAAATAAAGGATGAGATTCTAAAACTTTCTGGCCCTTTACCGACTCTGCCTAAAGAAATAATAGAAGTAATCACTAATGATCTAATAATGAAACTACTTGTTTGCTGGTGCAAGGTTTCCATTATCCATAAACTTATGTGTGCAAACTGATTAATGTGTTTTGCAATTGGAACAAAATGCTTTTGTTGAATTTATGAGTCTTTTGTGAATAGGAGGCTTATTTCATTTTATTGTTTAACATCTTTAACTCTGATAAAACACAGCAAATAAATCACAGAATATAACACAGCATATGATAAGGCAGTTCACCCCTCCTGGGCTACATCTGCCGGGTCCAAGGCCCCCAAATGGGCATGTCCTTTCTCTTATTATTCTAAAATTTGTTAATACAGTGATCAGAAAGCCTAAACAGGCAAAAAAAGTTGTGAAAATGAGTTCAGAGCACAGAAAACAGTAAAGATAGGCTTTTGTTTCACCTCCAAAGGTTAACCATAGCCCAATACAACTCCAACACTCCCTAGGCCCTAATGTCTCTCCAAGCTTATTTGCTGAAAATGTACCTGAAGATGATCTCTGTTGCCTCTGCAACCTGCACAATTGGCTCTGGAATTCTCAAAATACCCAAAATCAAAAAACGATTCGCTCCAAAAGGACTCTCCTAGAAAAAGTTATGTCCAACTGAAGTTTTTGCCCAGTTTGCCCTAAAAAACCTCCACTAATTGTGGAGAACTGGAGTTAATTCCAGTTAAAATAGCAACAATGCCAAAATTGGCGGGCACTCTCCAAATTTATCGGGTAGTTAAGGGATTACATTAAATGTGAGAGTGGGCGTGGCCACATGCATCGACATTTTATGTGGGTCTAACGGTTTTAAAACCATAACAACAAAAGTCCAAGCCCTCTGTCATTACATGTGATTCGTTGCATAACCGTAACACTACTGCCAGAGTGTTTAGCTCTTGGACCCAAGTGATAGGTCTCATGGTAGAGGGGACTGGCCCTTAGGGGCTAGCCACCTTACGGCCCTGCCCAAATACATTTTGAAATTTAAATATGACTTTGATCTGATACATATTAAGAACCAACGGTGTGGCCCATTGGTAAGTTGTGGGCGTGTTGAACAGCAGGTCGTGGGTTCGATTCTGAAATAGCCACAAAAATTTTTGAATATAAAACTTTGGATTCTTGGGGCCATGTGGCGGCCTACGAGCTGGCCACGTGGTGCCCGCTCATTGGTCTGCCCAGAATATTTTACAGAATATTTTGTGGAATATTCCCAAAATATTTAGTGGAATATTATTTCTTTAATATTTTTTTATCCAAAGTCAAACTGAGTCAAATTGGGCTTTTTCCCTGAAATTGAGAAAATTCAAACTTGAATATCTTTCTCATACAACATCGGATTTGAGTGTCGTTCACGGCTACAGGATCATTTTGACGAGACCTTTCCTGTCGTTCTAGTTTCGACCAATTCTAAGAAAATAAAATTTTGAGCATTTTTACAACTTAGGACATGATCACCTGATCACACTTCCCAAATGGGAAACTTTTGGACCCAAAAAAGCTCTCTAATTACTGAAAATGAAGATGAGGAGACTGATTCTCCACTCTTGCAACTTTGAACCACTGAAATCTTCCCAAATTCATCAAATTGAGCTTTTCATAAAATGATAAATTTTCCCTTGAATTCATTGATCGACTGTTGCTAAAACTAACTGAGTCATGATGAAAATTCTTAAAATTTGCAGAACAACAACTATATTTTGCAGAAAAAAAATTGTTTCTGCAATGATCAAACTTCAAAGAAGACTTAAAACAAGATTCACCTTACCAACTATTCACATGGCGAATTTTTGCTAAATGAGCCATGCACTTGTGCCGAATCCTGACCAAGTTTTCTCGCCATAAAAATCTACCATTCTGAAACCAACATTGCCCCATGCTGAACTGTGTGCCCTATTTTCTTGCATGCCTTTCCACCTCATGGACTCTTACACTGCTTTTCACTGACACTTCATCCTCTGCACCGATCGACACCAAAGGTACCTTGTGCAACATAATGTCATCTTCTTTCAAAGACGAACTGTTATCAGACTGAGACATATCATTAGCAATATCATGAAAAGGTAAATGTACAAAATCTTGTCTTTCAACATCAACAAAGTCATATTTTGACTTGCAATAACTAGCCTTTTCAATTGACCTGCATGGACTAAAGAAGATTCTAGCTTCTTCTTATGTGCTCTCACAATGTACTCTTTTCCATCCTTGAACAAGTGATACTTATTATCATGGTGATAGAAGATTGCCTTTCTGTCATATAAATATGGACTACCCAACACAACACATGTTATGTCAAGCGGTACTACATCCAGTTCAACCCAATCAACATACTGAGCTGTTATGGCGAACACAAGATGCACTTTCTTGAGACTTGTAAGTTTACATCCTTGCATATCCACCCAAGTGGATAAGGCTTTGGATGTGGAATTGTCTCAAGTTTCAGTTGTTTGACCAAGTCTTTTGATATGAGATTAGCTTGAGACCCATTATCAAAAGTGTGTCTATCTTTGTGTGGTTTGAGATTATCCTCACATGAAATAGTTCTATCCTCCTCTTTTCATATTGAGTTTCTTTGTGACAGTTTAATGAGATAGAACTGGGATTTGATTCTTGTACAACCTCTTTCCCTTTGATATTATTTAATACCATGGCGATACTTTTTGTCTCATCACCTGATTCTGACCCTAAGTCCTGTTCGACAGTTGCTATAGTTTTCCTCTTTTCTTTGGTCTTGTCTTTTTTTTAATATTTCTATGGTTTCAGCTTAGGATGAAGCTTCCAACAGTGGTCTTCATCTGGCTTGTTTTTGAACAGTTCTTGCAAAAGAATTTACCTTTTTCCTTTCTAGACTTTGCAACCCTTTTTCTTCCTTTGCTTTTAAAATCATTATCCTCATTCAGTGCATCAAAAGTGTTTTTCCCTCTAGCCTCTAAATGCGTAGCTTGTACACAAACTTCATCTAGACTAGTAGGATTAAACATAAGAATAGTGTGTTGAAGGTAACTGTGCAAAACACGTATGTGCTTTAAAAAAGTATCTTGGCTTTGTAAATCTACCCCAAGTAAGAGTTCTCTTCTCCTAAATTCCTGGGTATAGTCTTGCACATTCTGTCCCTTAAGCTGTCTAAAGTTTTGCCAGTTCATTATAGCCTTCTGAAGGTGAGCAAGAGGATAAAATTGTTTCTTGATTGTAGTAATAAACTCAGTCCATGATAAAGAAATATTACCATGTTTCTTGATTTCCTCCCTGGTTTTGGCTTCCTACCAAACCAATGCTGCTCCATCCATCCTTAGTGAGGCTAATTGTATTTTGGTGTCATCATCATGCAGATTTTGAATCCTCAAATAGACTTCCAGTTGTCTGATCCAATTATCTAATTTCTCTGCATTAACATCACCATTAAACATTGGCAATTCAAATTTGACATCAAGCTTTAACAAAGGATTTTTACCAGTTGTTTTTGAATTATGTGACTGATTTACTGAAGTTGAAGAGCATTATGTTGAGGAAGAGGATGACGATGGAGATGGTGGATCACCATTTCCTCCATTCCCTTTCTTTGACTTATCATTATCCTTCTTTCTTCCTGAATAATCTCCTCCTTCTCTTTGGTTTTTAGATCCCTCTCCAGCAATCCTATCATTTCTTTCTTGATAGAGGATACTTACCATTTCAGTCATATCCAAGAAAGCTTTCTGAAAAACCCTTTCTTCTTCCTTGGGATCCATTTATTCATGAGCTTCTTCTTCTCTTGAAGACATGCTTGTAGCTGCTTCTAAGGCTATTGAGGGTGAGATAGAAGGTGGAGATAATGGAACCCTAGCACTCCTTGGTTGTGGATTAGTTTGTGCACTAACCAATTGTCCTTCCCCTCTTTTCAGTTTAAGCCTAGTAAGCATCAAATTTGAAAAAAAGTACAATATTTCTTTGCACAAAGTTTAAAATTTGAACTCAAATCTATGTTCAAACCTATGCTATGATACCAATCTGATCTGAAATGTGAGAACTTCTTATTTCTAATACAGAGATGGACTGTAAGGGCATTACAGGATATGTCACCTTTAAAGAAAGGATGAGATCCTGAAGCTTTCTGGCCCTTTACAAACTCTGCCTAAAGAAATAATAGAAGTAATCACTAATGATCTGATAATGAAACTACTTGTTTTCTGGTGCAAGGTATCCATTATCCATAAAATTATGTGTGCAAATTGTTTAATGTGTTTTGCAATTGGAACAAAATGCTTTTGGTGAATTTATGAGTCTTTTGTGAATAGGAGGCTTATTTAATTTTACTGATTAACATCTTTAACTATGATAAAACACAGCAAATAAATCACACAATATAACACAGCATATGATAAGGCAGTTCACCCCTCCTGGACTACATCTGTCAGGTCCAAGGCCCCAAAATGGGCATGTCCTTTCTCTTATTATGCTCAAATTTGTTAATACAGTGATTAGAAAGCCTAAAAAGGAAAAAAAGCTGTGAAAATGAGTTCGGAGCATAGAAAAAAGTAAATATAGGCTTTTTTTTCACCTCCAAAGGTTAACCATAGCCCAATACAGCTCCAACACTCCCTAGGCCCTAATGGCTCTCCAAGCTTCTCTGCTGAAAAAGTACCTGAAGATGATCTTTGTTGCCTTTGCAACCTGCACCATTGGCTCTGGAATGCTCAAATTACCCAAAATCAAAAACAAATTCGCTCTAAAAGGACTCTCCTAGCAAAATTTATGTCCAACTAAAGTTTCTGCACAGTTTTCCCTAAAAAACCTCCACTAATTGTGGAGAACTGGAGTTAACTCCAGTTAAAATAGCAACAATGCCAAACTTGGCAGGTGCTCTCCAAATTTATCGGGCTATTAAGGGATAACATTAAAAGTGAGAGTGGACGTGGCCACATGCATCAACATTTATGTTGGTCTGATGGTTTTAAAACCATAACAAAAAAATTCTAAGCCCTCCACCGTTACATGCGACCTATTGCATAACTGTAACACTGCCGCCAGAGTGTTTAGCTCTTGGACCCGAGCGATAGGTCTCATGGTAGAGGGGGCTGGCCCCCTTACGGCGCCGCCCAAACACATTTTGAAATTTAAATATGACTTTGATCCGATACATATTAAGAACCAACGTCATGGCCCATTGGTAAGTCGTGGGTGTGTTGAACTGCAGGTCGTGGGTTTGATTCCGAAATAGCCACAAAATTTTTTGAATATAAAACTTTGGATTCTTGGGGCCACGTGGCGCCCACTCATTGGTCTGCCCAAAATATTCTGCAGAATATTCCATGGAATATTTTGTGGAATATTCCTTTTTTAATATTTTTTTATCCAAAGTCAAACTGAGTCAAATTGGGCTTTTTCCCTGAAATTGAGAAACTTCAAACTTGAATATATTTCTCATACAACATCGGATTTGAGTGCCATTCATGGCTACAGGATCGTTTTGATGATACCTTTCTTATTGTTCTGGTTTCAACCAATTCGAAGAAAATAAAATTTTGAGAATTTTTACAACTTAGGACATGATCACCTGATCACACAACCCCCAGAGGGCAGAGGAGAGCTACCCCTTCAGGGATTCTGTAGAACACACAATAGGGTACGTCACAGGATAATATCCCCCAGATACCCCCCATACACAACTAGATTCCTATGTTTCCACAGTTCATAATGGCACTCAATACTCAGTTACATTTTCTCGCATCATTAAACCTCCCTAATCTATCAAAGCTAACTAATGATCCCATTGCAAACAGCCCCAATTGGCCCCCCATGCCCACGAAGCTCCCTTCATACATTCCAAAATTCGAAGGGCATTAAGCAGAAGACCATGAAAATCATGTAATTTATTTCCACCTATGGTGTTCGTCCAATAGTATTATTGATGATACTATTCGACTAAGACTATTTAAGTGCACCTTAACCGGACTAGACGTGAAATGGTATGTGGAGCAGCCTTCTGCTTTGCATGGAACCTTTAGCACCCTCGCTACTGCATTCCTCACATATTTTCAGTTACCCATCCAACATGATTAAAGAATGGAGTTACTAGCTCATTTTAGGCAAACGTGAGCTGTCCATATCTCGGACCATATCCATGAATGGCGGTGACATCGAAGTTTGTGTAAAGCCAAACTCGATGATAGATTTTTAATAGACCTATTTTTGAAGACTCTCACAGTAGATATTTCAATACATGTGGCAACCCAAGGACCTACCTATGAGGAGGACGCCATTAGTAAAGCCTAGAAACTCAAACTTATATACACCCAGTTAGGATACATTTACAACGTCTTGCCTAATTCCCCATGCCTACAAACTTACAAAGAATTTCCAGGCACATCGAATACTGCAGATGGATTGATCAGATCATTGACCCAAGATCACCTAGGCAGCAGTATCCAGTACCCAGGTTACTTATATGATCCTAACCAGAACATCACGCAACCTGGCTACCACCAGAGCCATCTTGCACCTCTGCAGAATATGACCAATAGGGTGTCATCATAGCACCATTATCAGGGAGGATCGTACCCTCCCTCGCATGGGACCCAATACAAAGTTAGGAACGTTGATGGAAGAGCTCCCCCCAAGCAACCATATACCAACTAGGGATAGGGACCCCAATATTCCCCTTCCCCGGCACAAAACCCACCGCTGCAAAACAATGCACCAGTGAACTTCATGCAACCTTCTCAGGCTTAGCCACGCCAATATTATGACCAGGAGAATCTCAGTAATCCTCCTAAAACTACAAGGAAAAAGCCTAAAAATGAACAAAAGGAAGATTCTAGACAAGGGGCAGTAACCAAAAACGCCCTCCGTGATGTCAGGCTGGGGGCAACCCCAACCGCAATCAAAACCAGGAGCCAAAAAAATCCCAAGGGCAAGACAGGAAGGCCAGTTTGTAGAAAAACAATTCTTTTGTTATTTGTGGTGAGTATGGACATTACACTCATCACTATCCCGAACTCCCTGAGCTAAAGAAACTTCAAGGTAATCGTGGACAAGGGGGACGAACACAGAAAACCGATGTAATGCAGTAGCCCTTTCCCCAGCAAGGTGTGGTTAGTACCCAATAGCAACAACCACCCCATTGAACCCCTGCCAAAGATGGCTAAGGGTCAAATAAGGTAGATGGGACACCACTCCAAAGTGACCCATAACTATAGCATCGTAAATGATTTAGCATAATCTCCCGCTACCATGTCAACTTTATAGGTCCTGCAATCTTTGCCAAAGCAGCAAAAAGCCTTACTTTCTGCATTAGGTGCCATTGACCCTGTCGATTCGCTCCTAATGGATTTTGACTTAGACAAAGCCACCCCGAGGCTTCCTTCATTGGTCGCCTTTCAAATACCGGTGTCAGTCCAAAACATAACTATACACCGATCTATCATCGACGAGGGTGAATCTACATGCATCATGTCCAAAAGCATTTGGAAAAAGTTGGGATCTCCCGAACTGAATCCATCTGACATCATGCTTAGAGCATACGATGGGTGCCCTTCTTCTCCTGCCAGTATCTATCAGAATGTTCCTGTCAGGTTGGCCAACAAAATGGTACTCATAGATATTGAGGTCCTATATGCTTAGCTTGACTACAATATACTCCTTGGGAGGATTTATATGTACACTATGCCTGCAATAACATCCTCTGTTTTCCAGATAATGATGTTCCCCCACGAGGATCGAATCATTACCATTGACTGATTGAGATACCATGACAAACGACCCATGATGACCGTTGATGTCATTCTACGCTATGTAGACACATCTACAAAGTTGCTTATGTGATACAAAGAATATATCCCTGGCCAGTTCAAACCATCATCAATCCTTGGATCATTCCTAGGTGATCCCCCTGTCATACCAGAAGCAATCTCTGATGTCACAGGGTCCCCAGTGTGCATGATGTTATCATCAAACATCGAAACTAGACAGGAGACAGAGACTAGTAGTAATGAAACCGAGGCCACTGGAATGGATTTTCTACCCTATTCCATCTCCCAAACTCCATTCTTATACCTTCCACCTAGTTTTGTGTCGTGGAAAGTCTTGGCAATAGTAACATTGTGGAACATGTCTTTCACAATACCTGTCTGGTATGTGGTCCCACCAGCCATACTGGGAGGCCCTAGCATCACATCTACAGGAATAACCCCCATGACTCCTCAGGAGTCGATACCGATTCAAGAGATTCCCATAGCAATGCCCGTTAAAGCAACCAAGAAAAACCACAAAAAAAATGGAAAAAGATAGAAAACCCCAGCATACCAAGGGCACTGCAACCTTGTGCATTATGCAATATTGTAGGTCATCCTACCAATATTTTCCTGGAATTGGATGAATTAAAACCTCTTCTAAGCTATGAAAGGAATAAAGCAGCCCCAAGTTCCTGTAAAAATGAACCATGCACAAAAAATCAAGGAAAAGCATTATGAACCAACCACGTGTGCGTTATCTACAACAATTATGGGCATTACACTCATCATTTCCTAGAAATTCCATGATATAGGGATGCCTTACATGCCCTAGAGAAATCATACCAAGAATATCCCCCCATATAGACGGATGAGGAAGAACCTCGAGTCATATTATACCTATAAGAGGAGAGGCAATCACCTGAGAGACCTTAGTTTATCCCTCCACCTCCCGTCCAACGTTGTGCACTTTGTGATGAATGCGATCATTTCATCGCCCACTGCACAGCCCTAGAGATGTTTCAGAAATGCTATCCTATTAACCCTGTATACTATGTCAACCTATGGGAAGCCCAATATTCGTGTCAGGTATGTTCTGGCGATCACCTGTTACGTCATTTCCATTATATCCCTTGATTTGGTTCAGCATTAACCAATTTACGCATGGACATATTATGCCTCTCCCTAAGAGACAACTTATATACAGAATACATGGAAAGCTCGACAACGCAAGAGGATGTGACAAGCGGATCCATTCTCTTCCTGTCAGTGAAAAAGTGACCAGTCAGGGGACACATCGTCACCCCCAATCGCCCTCCACGGAGAAAACCAACCTGTGTGTTATGAAATGAATGTAACCATTTGGTTGCCAATTGCCCAGACCTAGAATCACTGCGTAGATGGTATCAATCACTTCACCAGCCCAGTGGGAAGGGAATACCCAAGAAGGACATTCTTGTCTAGTTTATCAAGGAAACCATCAAACTCGACACTATACTTACATCCCCCAAGTGCGCCCGCTAATAGACATCATTCTCTCATTGGAAATGCGTCGCCGGGATATAATCAGTCTAGAGCCAAGAGAACCTAATGCAAGGTAGATTGCCCTCAGGAAACCTACCCCATATCAATACCAAAGCATTAGGTGAAGCAAATCAACACACTGTCCTAGCAAGGCCCATGTCCAGCCAAGGACGGCATTTGGGCTATGTGATCAAATTGACCACCAATTCAATCAATGTAAGGAACTGAAGAACCTTACAAACTGTCTTCAGAGTGCCACCCGCATATCGCAGATCAATCTCTCTAATCAAGAGAATATCACACACTGATATTGCAGGATTTTCTCACAATTCCACCATACAATGAATTGTGAGTACCTCCCAAGGCTAAGAGAGGAAAGAGTAGCGTTAAATATAAACCCCCCAAAGGAGCTAGACCTCCCAAAACCAAAAAATCGGAGATGGAAAAAGTAGAATCATACCCGTACGCCTGATCCTTTCCAAGCATCCACATCAGGGACAAAGAGTAGCATTGCTTCTCATACCATCTAGTCGGTAAGCACCGTGATACTGTGCACCATTTTCATAGGTCATAACTAAGAAACATATTCATGCCCCTTAATTGAAACATTCAGGTGCCTCTGCACCAATCACAATTTCCAAATCCAAGAAAGTGAAAGTACTCTTAGTACGCCTCGTGAGGAACCTAGACTTTCTCTCATGCAAGCTGCCATGATGGAAATTCCTCCCCCACCCAACGTCAACGACACACAAAATCACATATGATTCTTCTCATTGTGCATAGGAACCATGACTCATGTTTTTTTCTCATATGACATTGGTGCCGAGACCACTGCAACCACGAGAGTAGTTGTACCAACGACGATGCAAACTCAATTTGTCTGCACCCTGTCAACCGTGTCTGGTTCCACTGCATCAACTATGGAGTCCAAACCAACTCTGTTAGGACCAAACCACCTCCTCATGGCCTTATGCAAATTCAATCCCCTTTAGAATCCTTGTTTCACTCAGACGAGCTTATTCTGGAGGCCATGATGGAACTAGATTATCCGTGGGATGTAATGCATCACTGCTCATTTTTTCTTCCTGAAAAGACAGTCGGCCTTAACAACCCAGGAAAAAAAGAGATATACGAGATCGAATAAAAATATTTCCTTCCATATGGGAAATTTTGTTGGTTCAAAAATCCAATTCCGGTTCCCGACGAGTTTGAAGAAGGGAACATGTCCAACATTTCTCCAACCATCAAGGTAAATATCTCTAGAAATCTTGAGAAAATCGAAGAAATCTCATTGGGGGCAGCATGTTCCCCAGAGGAAGTAACCTCTTACACAAACTTGTTGCAAGAGTATAGAGACATATTCGCATGGGACTATTTAGAAATGTCAGGACTTAGTCCCACTATTGTAGAGCACCATATTGACACCTGACCCGACATACCACCAGTATGCCAGAAATAACGTTAATTGCACCCATCTAAGGTAGAAGAAATTAAACGAGAAATCAATAAGATTCACAAAGACGGGTTTATCTACCCCATTGCTTACACATCATGGGTTTCCAACCCTATTCCCGTCATGAAAAAATAGGGAACCATTCACGTCTATACTGATTTCCGAGATTTGAACAAAGCTTGTCCAAAATACAACTACCCTACCATGTTCATCAACCAAGTCATTGACGCTTGCGCTAGACACAAGGCCCTCTCCTTCATGGATGGTTGCTCAGGGTATAACCAAATTCAAATTCAGCATCTCGAACGATACAATACTGCATTCACCACATCGTGGGGCACTTTTTCATACAAGGTTATGCCATTCGGCCTTAAAAATGTTGGAGCCACTTTCCAGTGGGCCATGAACTATATCTTCCATGGTCTAGCCCACCTTATCCTTGCCTGCTTAGATGACCTCGCCGCTTGATCCAAGAAGCGATCTGATCATCTCAAAGATCTGCGAATGGTATTCCAAAGATTTTGACAATACAACCTATGCTTGAATCCTCTCAAGTGTGTCTTCTGCATCAATGCAGGTCGAATTCTATGTTTTATAGTGTCCCAATAAGGGATTAGAGTGGACCCCCTCAAAGTCTAAGCCATCAAAGAGGTGCCACCACCTCGAACCCTCAAGAAATTCCAAATCTTGTAGGGAAAATCCAATTTCTTGAGATTCTTTGTCCCAGATTAAGCCACTTGCGCTCAGGGATTCCTACACCTTCTCTGTTGCGATATCTCGTTCAAATGGGATGATCAAGCCTAACAATTGTTTGAGGCACTAAAATACACATTGTCTTTAGCACCATTGATCAGTCCACCAAACTATGACAAATATTACACCCCATATCTGTCACCGTATAAAACTGCATTGGTTGGAGTGTTAATCCAGGAGGGCCCCAATGGTAAAGAACACGTAATTTATTATGTCAGTAAAAACTTATCAGGCCTCGCATTAAGGTACGAGCCCAAAGAAAAAACTTCCCTATCCTTAATACACGTATTCCAAAAGCTTCGGCACTACATTATCTTAAGGACTACAACAATCCTCGCAGATATCAACCCCATGAGATACGTGATGACCCGTCATTTGATGAACCACAAATACACTCTCTGGATAGTTATACTACAAGAGTTTGACTTAAATTTTAGCTCCCCGAAGAGACTGAAAGCTTTGATTTTAGCCGAGTTCATCACTAACCTCCCAAGTCAAACCAAAGGATCACCATTCAATGACTCACTCCTGGACAAACATCTCTTTCTAGTGACAACTGGCGATCCTTGGTACGGAGATATCCTTTTATTCCTAGGAATGCAAAAGTTCAAACCAAATCTCACACGTGATGACTGTAGACGCATATGCCACTAGGCCCCCCGATACCTCCTCATGGGAGATGTCCTTTATCATCGAAGAATTGACACAATCCTACGTCGATGCCTCACTCATGACCAAGCTGAGCAAGCCCTTAATGACTGTCATAGTGGAGCTTGCGGTGGCCACCTCTCCAGAATGGCTACCACCCAGAAAGTTCTGCAGGCAAGATATTTTGGCCCACCTTATTTCACGACTGCATCTTAGTAGTCAAAATATGCGAGCGATGTCAAAGCTTCGCTCACAAGGCAAGAGCAGCTCCCGCTCCCCTACACCCAGTCATTGTAGCTGGTCTCTTTTGCAAATGGGGATTTAATTTCATGAGTTGAAACCCCACGTCTTTTGGAAACCACAAATACATTATTATCGTCATCGAATATTTCACCAAATATGCATAATCCATGCCCACATATGACAACACAGCATAAACCGCTGCGCGATTTTTGTTCAACCATATCATTGTTCAGTTCGGTGTGCCAAAAGAGTTAGTTTCTAATCACGGAAAGCATTTCAAAAACAAAATTTTTCAGGAACTATCTCACCACCTAGGATTCACACACAAATACCTTTAGAACAATGTTTGGTTCAACTAGAGCTCATCGACAAAAAATTATGACAGTCGCTCCAACACAACTAGGCTCATAAAAAATAGGTAAAAACATCGTTCGATCATAGCATCACCCCTCACTCATTTACTGAGGGAGAGTTAGTCCTCTTCTACAATGTCGCGAAAGAGGCCCTAGGGTTCGGGAAGTTCAAAACATTGTGGAAAGGTCCCTACATTATAAAACATTTCCTCCTCAAGGAGGAATATATCTTGTTAGAGCCCGACGGTACATGCTTAGCCAACCCCGTCAATGTGCTCTACCTCAAGAAATTTTACCCATAAGGGTCAAGAGGCCTCAACCCTAGAGATAAGTTGCCTGTAAAAAACTCTATTTTTTAGAATCATCACAAGACTTGAGCTAAAAAATTCTCTGGTGTTAACAGATGGATCTCCCCCTTCCATTATTTTGGATTCGCTGATGGAGCATCACGATGATCTCAAAATCTAGCAGCAGCCACCTGGGTCATCTACTATCCTGACTGATTGCCATTCTTCACCAATGGAGTATACATTAGACTAGCCACCAATAATCAGGTAGAATATGACGTCGTCATTGGGCTCATGAGCGATGCCTTCAACCAAAGCATCTGCCACCTACATATCTACCTTGATTCCCAGCTAGTGGTTTCAAATTTAAACCAATAATTTGAAGTATGATATTCTCAACTGTTTAGAAAATATTTGCATGCATGAAGATTAAGTTGTCAATTTTATCATATTACGTTCACACATATACCAAGAAATAAAAACCAGACAGCTGATCGCATAGCTAATCACATTCTATTCTGGAATGCATCTCGTATAAACCATCATCCATAGAAAAATAAAAAAACATAACAAATGGATCTCCATCAAATATACAGGACATCCATCAGACAAAATTTCCATAGACACATCATCAAAGAGCCGCAAAAATACATGTCTCTCATATATACCAAAAATATGTGTGAGTCAAAATACACAAGTCATGTCTCTGACCTACATGTCAGCCAAAAAATATATATACATGTCCTCAAAAATAATGGAAGCATCCTTATGATGGGAGCTTTCCATGAATACAAAACATCTCTAGGGCTGAGCCTTGTCAGGTGAATCCTCTAGACCCACTGATGCACTCGGTGCCAGTACAGGTGCAGCAACCAAAACTAAAAGTGCCACTCGGCTAAGTGTCGGACGATATTTCCTCTATCACGCCATCAACACCTTGATCCATGCATCATCGAGGTCATGAGGAAAACCCTAGGTCGGCATACCTCGGGTCAATCTCTCCACCCGAACCCAAGCATCCGCTAAGTCGATGGACCGAGCCTCTGAAGGAGCTAATTGTCCCTCCATCTCTGCTACCCATGCCTCTACAGCCTTAGTGCGAGTAAGGAGAGTGGCATACTCAGCAACAACAACACTACTACCCTCTCTTGAGGGCCCAGCACCACCACCTTGCTCCCCAAACTGGGGTTGAGCAGCTCCACCTAGAACATGCCTTGGTGGTGATGTCCCACCAAGCAGGCGGTCGGATGCCCAACCACTACCACATCTGCATAATAAACAAAGATAGTGTCAGTGTCAACACAAAAGACATATAAATATACACATCATAAAAACTCAAAGATGCATAAAAACGTTAAAAAATTCATCATACCTGCTGGCCCCCAGTCGTAACCAACAGGAAGACCCATATCTCGATCACCCCGAAAGTCCATCCCAGCATATGGGTAGTCCATGAACATCTGTGGGTTCACCTGGAACCATGGCTCTATCATCACATCCCAGTAGCAACCCATCTCCCCGCCTCTGCCATGAGGCATAACTGGTTCCCACCACCGCATCCTAGGATCCCAGCATGGGCCAATGGGGATAGGCACAATGGGGCATAGCATCACCACCCTCTCAAACATAATTCTACAGAGGATGTTGGCATAAGTGAATACTTTGGACCCGCCCTAGGTCTTCCCCAGCTGCGTCACCATGCCATCATATACATGGCGCACCCAGTCATAAAAATGTCTAGCCCTTAGCCAACGCAGTAGACCAATTTCCGGTCTTGATGCCCTGTTGGGTGACAAGGACGTTGTCAACCATAATATCATATCCAAGGCACACCGCTCAGCTAAGTCGGTACCTGATGCAACAAGGACACACCCCTAATAAAGAGGTGCTTCTCCACAATGCTGCTCTACCCATCGACGGATACTCACGCTCCCAGGCAGAAGTGGGTGTGGAAGCACCTCACCCTGGGGCAATAAGCCAGTCACAAAATAAACATATATCTCTGGACGTATGGCTACATATTGACCCTGTAACACCATCACCTTTCGCCTCCTGTTCCAGTAGCGAACTAGGAAGCAAATCAGACTATCCTGAGACCTCGGTATGTCATTCTCTAGAAACTTCAAAAGGCCCCACTGTGCTAGAAGCCCTCTAGCATTGGCATCCTATACCACAACTATGTGTAGGTTAGGCCAATCGCGCTCATGCCACAACATCCTGTCACCAAAAACAACCACATCAGTGATCTAAAAAACCAAAAAATCAAAATTTTAAACAAAACCTCTTTTTCGGCTCTTCATCGCACCTATCTTCTACACAGGCACGATGTTCACAAGTCTATATCATGAACAGATGCACGTGTCTTCGTGCAAAGGATGTGCCATAAATGGAAATTTCGTAGGAAAGATTATTTTTCCACGGAACTTGTGTGCATATACCTTGATCACTCACGCAATCAAGGCTGGGGAGACGTAAGTATCCATACAAACCTAATTTGTATGGACCCCCTTTAGATAAAAATGTGAAAATTAAAATTATGGATGTTCAGGGCCCTACCTGGCACTGATGGCGCAAATCCCAGGTACACAGGTTGACCACAACGACAAGAAAATCTTGGAAGAAAGGGATCGACTCTAACCTCATAGCTCTCAAACAACACAAATGAACTAAAATGAGCCATATTGGCCCATATATCACCCTTTTCGAATTATTCGACAGACCATAACGAGAGCTCAAAACACCCAATTGTAAAATCGAAAGCAACATAGTGATAAAAACCTCATAACGTCCAAAGGAGGCTCCACACATTCACGACTAAAAAAAAATCATTTTTTCAGCTACGACGGGCATGCCCTCTCTTATCGTTTTTTCATTCAGCACATTTGTCAATATATTTGAATGGAAAATATGCTTTCACTTGGGGTATTGGTTGTAGGTGTTACAAAGCATGATAAACCACCTGTTTCCCCAGCCACTGAAGGTTCAAGAGCATGTATCATTCTACACCCAGCATGATAGGCTCCCCAAAGAAGCTTTGCATATCTTGACATCATTTCTCCAAAAGAATCAACCATAGGGTCCAGTCACCTACCATGTTTATCATCACCCCACCTTGCACATGATAAACATTCTCATTGGTTGGTAGAGCCTCACCCTCCATGGCATCCATCACTCAAGTAGACCATGCATCGAAAATATGATGCCATGGACATAACACCCAAGTCCAGGAAGCATTTCATGTTCATCCATCCATCATGCATCAAGTCAAGTTTTACCATTTCATGATAAAACCCCTTTTCTGGATTACCATTTTCGTAAGCAAATTGAACACACACCACCGCGTCTCGCATTTGGCCTACCATACCTCGATCAGCATAGCCCATCTATGAGACTTTTTCATACACTTCACCACCCCTGCATCGAAACTAACCAATGGGGCCCCCACCCTCAACAAAAACACCTTCCTCACATCATCAACGAGTGATCATTTTCATGTTTTTGGAGCACCCGTCTTCGTGTTTGTACATCCAAACCCATTTTAAATTATTTTGGAAAGTGTACAAAGATTTTTAGGAGAACTACCCCACCCATCCATCCACTTTTCTCCCTAGGAAAAAGTCCCTAATCACCCTTGATCAGAGCTTGACATCCTTCACTCAAAGCCACCATGAAATTCATAACAAACATATACCCACCCTGGACTTCCTACCGATTCTAGGGCTTTCCTCACAATAAATTTTTATGACTATTGCCACTTTCATTTACAAGCTTCAACCTTGGGCCACTGAACTCCCATCATTAGTCTCAACCATTTCTCTCCATCATGCCTATGTTAACCTATCATACTTCACCTGCTATATCAGAGACCTTGGTCCCTTGCATCAGTATTTCTCTCAGTTAGTTGAGGCTTCCTTCTTGTCGACTTCAACAACCATTTTCCAAGAAGGAAGCAGTACCTTGGATGGATCCTCACCTAAATAGGACATTCTTGGATGGCACTATGGGAGTCATCATTTCCCATTGCTATCATCGATCCTTCTAAAATTTGACTATAACACAAGCTTTCATGTCAAGATGGTATCGAAGTTCACAACCATTTCAATTTGTCAAAATTTGTCGAAGACCCGTGCCATCAGAAGCTTCTCTTTCAAAAATTCTTACACGAGAAGTTCCCAGTCACAAAACCATGCATACAATGAGAATTTATTCTAAAAATATGCCATACCAATATTATGCATGTGGGAACTACATTCAACCTATTGTCAAAGAAAAAAATTCCTTTGAGGGTGTCAACAATCGTCGTCATCAACCAAATCAGCAGGTCACTACCACACAAGTGACACAGACAGAACCTTTATCTGTCAAATAGGTTTTAACTAGCCAAAAAATCATGAGCATGGGACATGCCCACCTCATAGAAATATTATATTTATGTTATCTCTTATAGGTTTCAAACAGAACATGGTCCCTCTTTTACTCACGACAAGGGGTCTCCAACCTTAGGTTTCACGCAAGTTACTCTCTCTCTCTCTCAAAACGGATTATACAGAAAAGAAACTATAATATATTTCAGATATATAGTTATTCCTATACCTCATACATAAGGGGGCAATTTTTATCACTAGAAAATTGGACAGGCAAAAGACATCAAGAAATTTCAAGCAGAAGGATTTACAGGGAAGAAAGAAATTACAGAATCTAGAAAAATTAACTTTTCCTAAGGTCAAGCAGGCCAATTTATCAAGTAGCGCACATAAAACACTGACGCTAAGTGATCCATGCCGAATTTTCTTCAATAATAGTTAATATATTCATGGTTATCCCTCAAATAGCTGCGCGATCCTGGGTATGGTGGAAGGTCACCATCCAAGACCACTTGGCACACTTAAGGAAGAATATTATCCACTCAATTCTGCCAAGTAAAACCACCTTGGAGCCACCTTGAGGCTTCAAGTGTAGCACACAATGGAATCAAGCTCCCACTCGTGTGTCACCATCTACAATTGTACCAAGAGAGGGAGGGAAAATTGAATTTTGCCTATAAAAGACCACCATGGGAAGAAAAATTTAGAACACATTGTTACACTGGCCAAATTTCCCAAGAGAAAACTAGCATTGTGTTTTCCAAGCAGTAAGGAGTGGATGGATTCAATTGTTGGCCAACCAACATCTCAATCCAAGAGAATGTAATATTCCTTTTCAGGAATTTTTGTAATTTCTCCAATGAGGACACTGTATAACGAAAAACATGCAACAGAAATGCACAACAGGACTTGGATCCTCTTATATATGCTATATGTAGCTTAAATATGAAATGGAATCAGAAAAAAATCATTCTAGCTACACTATACAGATCTCCCCGGCTCATATATGCTCAAAAGCACCCCAATCCTATGACTTCCCAAAATAGAATTTCTGAAGACTGAAACAACGTTATTTTTATTAGGGAATCTCCAAAAAAATATGATTCAATATATATCTAGAGATTTCATTAATCACAGAATCATAAATGAGAGGTTTGACCTCTTTTACAAGCACATCAGAACATCCCGGCAAGGGTTTCCGACAAAATAGCAATATAAAATGCAGCACTGCAGAAAATAACACAGTGCACTGCAAATTTGTATTAGAATATACTGAATATGATCTGAAATATATGAATAATATAGAAATTTTCCCAAGGCCTCCTTCAATAGACCTTGGGGAGTGAAATAGACACCTCCTTCTCCAAAACAAGCACAAAATAGAAGGGTTTTAACCTAGCAACTGCTACACCTACAGAAAAGACGCAGTTACTGGAAGTGAATGCAATTTATATGATGTAGAATGAATTTCCTCAAGTTAGATGGTGGAAAATAAGCTCAGGACCTTCCCTTTTGATCTCACAACCAGCTAGACCAAAGGTGAAGATGGAATTCCCGCATGAGAATTCTTTTGCACTAAACAGTGCTGCAACTACAGCTAAATAGCTGAAGCTTGCAATCAGTCAAAAGACCAAACAAAGATGATTATTGAATGCCTTCCTTGCTGCTATCTCCTCCTTCTTATCCTTGGTGAGCTTCCTCACCCCAGACCCCACTCATTGATGAGGTGACTTCCTTGAGAAGATTCCCCTTTCAAAACTGTGTTGTCCTAGTTGGTTTCCCTCTTGTAGCAGCATTGTTGACTTGGTCAACTAGATCTAGTTCACTGGTATTGTCCTCTTTCACACCAAGGTGGCTTTATTTGTCCTCCTATCCTGATCCTTTTTCACACCGGGATTTGTTTTACTGTCTTTCTACTGCAAAAATGGAGCAAGTATAATATTCCAACTAGCAGTGGCTAATTTGGAATATTATAGTCCTCACCACTCAAAATTTGCTTGCCCACAAGCAACAGTAAAGAAGAATTATGCAATATATTCTCTCCCTCCCAAGTGGCATCCTCATTTGGTAGATTCCTCCATCAAATTAGATATTCCTTGATGACTTTGTTCCTTAGCTACCTCTCCCTTGTGTCTAAGATTGCTTATGGCTGCAAAATTAGGTGGCCCTCGTAATCTGTAGGGGGAAGATCCATGATGGCAACTAAATTCCTCCCAATGGCCTTCTTGAAGCAAGAGACATGGAAGATATTGTGGATCTTGCTCCCCTTAGGAAGCTCTAGCTCATATGCTACCTTACCGACACAATTGATCACCCTATATGGCCCATAGAAACGTGGTTTGAGCTTTTCAGCTCCCTTCTCCTTGAGTGTGGACTGTTTGTAAGGCTGAAGGCGTAGATAGACAAGATCCTCCACCTCAAACTGTCTCTCTATCCGACCACAGTCTGCATACATCTTCTGCTAGTTCTGGGCAGTAGCAATGCTATCCTTAAGTGCCCTGAGTATGTCCTGGTTCTCTTGAATCCATTCCTTTTCCCTTGGAGCCTTACTTGCTCAAAACATAACATCAGAAAATGAGAGTGCCTCATACCCATATAAGGCCTAGAATGGAGTCATGCTAATAGAAATATGGTGAGTAGTGTTGTAACAATACTATCCTAAGTGGAGCCAATGCAGCCAAGCTCTCTGCTGCCCTGCTACATAGTTCCTCAAGTAGCCTTCTAGCCACTTGTTCACTATCTCGGTCTATCCATCGGTTTGGGGGTGATAGCTAGTGCTTGGAGTCAAATCATTCCCCACTAACCGGAAAAGTTCTTGCCAAAATCCACCCATGAAGTAGTTGTCCCGATCACTCACTATGGTCCTTGGGAGACCATGGAGTCTAAATACATCTCTAAAGAAGAGCTCAGCTACCTGTGAGGTAGTATAATGTGCAGAAATGGCAAAGAAATGAGAGTGCTTTGTTAGTCTATCAACAAATACAAAGATACAATCCTTACCCTATACTGTCAATAGGCCGGTGATGAAGTCCATAGAGATACTTTCCCACTTCCCATCCAGAATAGGTAGTGGTTGCAATAACCCAGCAGGGTGGGTGTGTTATCCCTTATTCTGCTGACAAATGGTACACTCTCTAACATGTCGGAGCACATCCTCCTTGAGACCCTTCCATGAGAATCTCTCTCTTATGTCCCTGTAAGTCTTTGTGAACCCTTGATGGTCAACAAGTAGGGAATCATGTGATGCCAGTAAGATCTTCTCCTTGAGCTTGGAGTTTTTAGCTAAGAAGATCCGGTCCCAGTAATAGATGATCTCATACATCACTCTAAACCTCTCATCTCATACCATCCCATCAAGTATCTCACATGCAAAGTCATCTTTGGAATACTCAACTAAAAGTTGAGCCTTCCAATCTGCGTCCATGCCCCTCAAAGACAGTGTTGTAGGCCTCCTGAGTAGTGCATCATCTACCACATTGCTCTTCCCCTTGACATACTCTATGTCAAAGTCATATGCTTGGAATTTTCTCACCCACTTCTGTTGTCTTTCCTGGAGTTGCTTTTTTTCAAGGAAGAATCTAAGACTGTTATGGTCATTCTTTAACTTAAACTTATTCCCCACCAAGTATTGCCGGAATTTGGCTAATGCATGCATGATATCCAACATTTATTTATCATATATGGGGTATAATCTCTCATGAGGAAGCATCTTCCTGCTCTCAAAGGCTATAGGATGCCCTCCTTGCATCAAGACTGCTCCAATCCCTTCACCTGAAGCATCACATTCTAGAACAAAAGGTTGAGAAAAATCAGGCAAAACCAAAACAAGACAACTACTCATTACCTCCTTGAGCTTGTCAAAAGCCCTTTGCACTATCAGTGTCCAATGGAAAGCTCCCTTCTTTTTCAAATCTATGAGTGGTGCTGCTAACTGTGAAAACCCTTTCACAAAATTCTGATAATAAGTGCATATGCCCACAAACCCTTGGAGTTCTATGACATTTCTGGGCTCAGGCCAATCTCTGATAGCATGGATATTTTGCTCATGAACCCTCACTCCATCCACTCCTATGATATTGTGCCCCAAATACAACATCTCTGTGAGGCCAAATTCACATTTGGAGAGCTTGGCATAGAATTGTTGCTCCTTCAGAATATGTAAAACTGTCTCAATATGCTACAAGTGCTCCTGCCAAGTGCGGCTGTAGATAAGAATATCATCAAAGAAAACCAATACAAAATTCCTCAAATGACCACGGAAGATGTGGTTCATGCAAGATTGGAAAGTTGCTGGGGCATTGGTCAATACAAAAGGCATCACCAGAAACTCAAAATTCCCATAATGACATCTGAACGTTGTCTTGGGGATATCTTGCTCCCTTACCTTGATTTGATGATACCCGGATCTCAAATCAATCTTGGAGAAGTACTTAGATCCCCTCAACTCATCCATGAGCTCATCGATCCTGGGTATAGGGTACATGTTCTTCATGGTATTTTTGTTCAAGACTCTATAATCAATGCACATCCTCAATGTGCCATCCTTTCTCTTTACCAAGACCACTGAAGAAGCAAAAGGACTAGTACTAAGCCGGATGTGTCCTAGAGCTAGAATCTCTTGGATGGCCCTCTCAATCTCATCCTATAAGCCTTGGGGTGCCTATAAGGGGTGGTGATCACTGCTTGTATCCCTTGTTCCAACTCAATAGTGTGTTTAAACCCTCGGTCAGGAGGTCTCCCTGGTGGGATATCTCTAAATACTGTAGAATACCGATCCAAAAGAGACTGAACATCTAGATGCACTGGTGAATCCTTGCCCCATACTTTTGATATGTGCAGCTTTACTACCTATTCTACATCTCCTCTGCACAAATCTGCTTCCATCCTGTGTGCTGAAACCACCTGAGGGGGGTATGTGTTGATGCCCTTGATCTTTTGATACCGACCTCTCTTCTCTTCTTTCCATTCCATCTCCAAAGTTTTCCAATTAGTGGTGACTCTCCCAAGAGTGATCAACCACTGGACTCCCAATATGACATTGGTGTCTTGAATATCTACTATAAAGAAGTGATCTGTCAAGGTGTAGGTACCCATGGTAATGGATAGTGCCAGAACATAATTGGCACACTGTAGGGTCATGGCTCCTGGGACCAAGACTGAAAATCCCTCAAACTCCTCCATGTGGATCCCTCTCCTTTGTACCAGTTGTGCATCAATGAAATTATGAGTTGCTCCACTGTCAATGAGTACAGATACTCTTTGTCCCAAAATAGTGCCTCTTACCCTCAAGGTCAGATATTTTGGAACCCCTCTTAATGTTGCAATGGCTCCTCTTCTTGGAGCAAATTCTTCTATGGATGGTACAGTGTTGTCCTCTTTCTTGAAGAAGGTCTTAACACCATGTGCTCCTCCTGCAACACCTTCTTCCTTCAAATCATGAATGAAGATTGACCTCTTTGGCCTTGAAGACATTCCTTGTTGTGGTAATGCTCTTGCCCTGGGCAAGGTGTGTTGTAAGTCTCTAGCTCTCTCCATAGCTTCAAGGAGGGTGGTTGGTTTAGTAGACTTGACCAACCCTGTAATGTTCCAAATTTTTCATTAAGTTAATTGGAACATTAATTTTTCTTTCCTATTTATAAATAGAATAAAATGGGTAAGGGGGGCCATGAAGAAGCATAATAAACACTCCAAATGTGCAAAGGGTTCACTTAAGTGGCTTATTGTTCATCTTCTAGTGTGAAAAAGGGAAAATATAAGAAGACTAGGTCCAGTTTGACCAAGTCAAACAACGCTGCATGGAGGGAGTGAGTCACCTAGTGGGACATCGCAGTTTTCATAGGAGAGATATTATTAGATGAGAGAAATCCTAATGGGTGGGGTCAATAACAAGGAAGCCTTCTCTTTATATAAAAGGGGAAAGGAGAGCCATTGCTCATTATGTTGAAGAATTCGATTTTGCTCTGCTCTCTCCAGTTGTGCAACTGGGATAGCTTGTGCTACTTAGTATAAGGGAGATTTATGTTTAGAAGTTTCCTCTCCTTCATTGGGAAGATTTGGAGGACCTGATCTTCATTCTCCTCACATATAGGCTTGAGGCTAAGGTAACCATCTTGAGCTACATCGTTTTCCAGCTTGACAGAAATGTTGAGTTGCTGGGGGTTGCAGTGAGGATTCATCATCACCCACTTCCGGAGCTAGTTTTGCAGAGGAGGAGCTCATTATTTCTTTGCGAGATCAGTGAGGAAGATCCCGGAGTTTATTTGCAGATTTTTGCATTGGGCCATATGTTTCATCTCATTCACAGCGTTGGCTCTTCTTCCTACTGCATTATTTTTAGTGGGCACTTGCAGGAGGGGTTCACATTGTGGACTAGAGGGTGTAATATTCAGTGAAGGGAGCACCCTTTCAATTTGAAGATCAAAGGAGGATGTTTCTACATCATTTGCATCATTTCCCATCCTTATCCATTTTGTATTGTTATTGAGTTGCTACTGCTACCCAGCAACTCCAGCATTTTGCCATTTAGTGTATTTTGGCCAATCCTCTAGAGGATTGTTGTAGGATTTTTTTCTGAGGTTGAGATATTTCTCCCTCACTTTATTTGAGCCTATCATTTTCATATCCTTGTATACATATCAGTTTGCAATCATTTTCCTTTATGGATTGCCCAGTCATAGCTTGTTGTTGGGTTGTGTAGCTGGGTGCTTACATTTCTGCATGTACATTTGTCTTGGAGCTGATTTGGCCTAACTTGAGAGGTTCTTCCTCAAGCTATTGTATATATATTGATAGCTGAACATAATATAATAGCTATGAACTCTTCTTTCACCATATGTATTTATATTTCACTGCTGCTGCTTGTAGAAGTTTATGTATTGTTGTAGCTCTCCCTTTTGAGAATTGTTTGGGATATACAGGTTTGGAAGATCTGAATAACCTTCCTAAGGCTATTTCTTTGAGCTCATCTTCTGAGAGAGAAATTTATGAAGGGTGAATAAAGGGATCCAAGTCCCGGTTCAGCTTATTTTTACATTGGCTTCTTTATACAGCGTCCTTGAGCACCATTTTCCCGAAAATTCCAAAAAGGAATATTACAGTGGTATCGGAACTTCGAACTTGGCCCAGCCTGTGGAAGTTTGAATTGCAGAGACAGAAGAGATCAAGATGATGCAAAGGATGAGATTACTCTCATCAATTTTTAGATCCAGCAAATGCCTCTCCAAGGAGGTTGAGAAGACTGAAGAAAGAGAAGAGGAAGGACCATGCACTTCCTACTCTCACCATGGAGGAGAAATAGAGCATGAGAAACACTTGGAATTCGAAATTATAAGTGATTATATTGTTGAGTACCGAGAAAAACCTAGATCCTATGAAGGGAATATATCTTTTCCACAATGTATTCAGCAGAAAAAAGAGAGAAGACCCCACAACTATGGGATGATGAGAGGCAATAGATTCCTATTGTCCACTTTCGATGGATCACTCACATGTGCAACAGAGGTCTGGATGCAGAAACTAGAGGCTTTCTTCTTGCTACATCCTGTAGTAGACATAGAGGCTATATAAGTTGCAGCACTGCACCTTGAGGGTGAAGCAAAGACTTGGTGGTTCAGCCATTGGGACCATGCAAGGGTTTCTACTCTTGCTAATTTTTCTCAAAGATTGATCAGAAGATTGGTCAAAAGAGGGAGGAGCCCTCACCACCAGCTGAAGAGGCACATACCAGCACTGTCATAGTGATGGAGAAGCAACCTTCATCTCCAGCAATTGAGGCATCTGGCATTATTGAGGGAGAGACTCTTGCAGCAACACAAGATTCTTCCGAAATTCTCCAAGGTATGCCTAATTTTTTATTTTTCATGGAGGATTGTACATCATTACATGCTGATTGTCTAGAGCAGGAAACCTTCACTGCGCTGTGCCATCACCTTCATACACCATTGATGTGTTGTGCACCACCATTGGGGTTTAGAGACTTTTTCATGGGAGAGATTGCATTTCAATGTCCCATGAAATGCAAAGGCAAGAAACTGTTTTGGGAAGATGGTAGTCCTTGTTGGGAGGATACCAAGATGCAGGATGAAGAGGGACATCCACAAGGAGTTGAGTGGATGTGGATGAAAGGAAAGAGGATGGTGAGCCTTTTGCAAATCTATGACACTGGGCAGCAAGAGGCAATGCTGCGTTGGCTACTCTTGAGAGAGTTTGGCTGGCATAGAACCTATCCTTTTTCATGGGGTATGGAGAAGGAGGAGGATAGGCAGGATACTTACACCATGGGGCATAGAGGAGCATGGGTGCATTATGATGAGATGGTATTCCTCTTACCACTCATTTTTCTACCTTCACATATTCATTATGGTGGGAGTATGGAGGAGCAGCAAACATTCTTGTTGCTCAGATTATATTCAGATGTTGCAAAAGCAAGAGGAGGCACTAGCATAGTGCAAAAGGGTTGCTCCTTGGCCTTAGATGCCTAAGCAATACCTTCTTCATGGGAGGGACTCTATATGTGCAAAAACATGATGAGTAGATTCTTTGACAAGATCCATGTCAAGTAATTGAGCTTTGAGATGACAATGCCCTACTCCACAGGCCAGCAACGTTGTCACTTCAGAGTTGGGATTACTTGTTGAAGTGTTTCCAAAACCAATTCACAAGTGATGTAACTTGGAGGCATGTAGGAGATGAGGTTGAGGGAGTAATGGATGGTAGAATTCCTTACTATATCTTGATATTCTTGGCTTGGGTTCACAAGCACAAGGGGAGACACCTACATGCAACATTTATGGATTCTCCTTTCATGCACTCTTATGCATACTATTTGTTGATGGAGGAGTCCACTTGGGAGGGCATACTAATGGATGTATATCAGCATATGGATAGATTCAAAACCTAAGATATGATGATATGGTTGGCACAACCGCTTCCCTACTCTGTTGCAGTAAGGGAGATTTTTCATTTGAGCCATTTCAGCTCAAAGACTGGAGTACATGATGAAGGAGGTAACTATTTTCTTTATGTTTTACAATCTCTTATATTTTTGAGTAGCATATCATATCAAGGAGGATATTTCCTTCTTTCACATTATGTTTTGTTGTAATTATGGTCCATTTCATCAATTATGATGGCCATCTTATTGGTGGATTGTGCAGGGAAGCCACAGGATTTTCGGTGTGCACCATTGGCACCAAAGTATGTTTTCATGATCTCATATTGTAGGATGAATGTGGCAGCAAACAAGTGGCTGAAAGGACACTTTTTGCACTATCTATTGTGGCAGGCCAATGATTCCCTGCATTGGTTCCACGTGTGGAGCTATGTTTCACCTCATTTCTCTCACAGGTTTATGCTTCCATATTCTGCTAGTAGAACACTAGACATGGGAAGCATCATTGGAGGGGTGGCACAAGAGTTGAGGATGCCCATAGGGAGTGTGGTTTTCCATGCTTCTCACATTGCATGTTCCAGAAAAATAAATGGGCCAGCCTTGATTTCCATGTTACACCATTTGCTTTCAAATGGGAGGAGCCATTTGGAGAGCTTGAGCTTTTTGGGGAGGCACCCCATGGGGGTTGGATTGGATGAGATGGCTTGGGTTTCAATTGAGGATCGTTATATTTCAGCCATATATCAGCAGCAGCCCCATATGTATTATGAGGGGGGAGAAGCACATTGGGAGGATGTGTCCTTTGGAGGGGAAGACCTCCACACTTTTTGCAGCACATGATCTAAGGGGAGTATGGGAGATGATATGGTCACCATGATAAGAAAGTTGTTTTTCCCCGGGGTGAACCATATGATTGAGGGGATGCCATACGATGATGACTTCCAACTCATCACATATGAGGAGATTTGGGCCAGCTTGATTTGCAGTGCTCAAGGAGAGATCCTTGGGGATCCAAACTTTATCTTGCCACTTGAGGGAAACACTATTGCAGCCCAAATTTAGCTTTCACTCCACACTTATCACAAGTGGAGAAGAGGACAGTGTAGGTTAGGCTATAAAGCTTACCATGATCAAATTTGCAGCCCACCTATTCTACATGGACTCAAGGTGGAGGATGATTTCCCGGAGTTTCCTAGTTGGAAGGTGACACATATTGCATGGTTGATTGCTTAGGGTTGGAGGATAAACATGGGGAGAATGTCTCCCAACATATTTCATACTCCATGCCTTGGGAGGACCTCTAGACAACACTTTGTCACTCTCTTGAGCACTTCACTCTTTCATGATGATGGCTTGGAAGCCAATTTACATGCTGAGGAGAAGCAATGTGGGAGCCTAATTGATGAGATAGCATCCTATTTCTTGGAGGATAACATCATACATGGGTGTTGTGGCAGAGGAGAAGAGGAATCAGTCTACCCTTGCACTTGCTTGAGGACAAGCAATCTTTGGGAGGGGAGGACTGTAATGTTCCAAAATTTTCATTAAGTTAATTGGAACATTAATTTTGCTTTCCTATTTATAAATAGAATAAAATGGGTAAGAGGGCCCATGAAGAAGCATAATAAACACTCCAAATGTGCTAAGGGTTCACTTAAGTGGCTTATTTTTCATCTCCTAGTGTGAAAAGGGGAAAATATAAGAAGACTAGGTTTAGTTTGACCAAGTCAAATAGTGTTGCATGGAGGGAGTGAGTCACCTAGTGGGACAACGCAGTTTTCATAGGAGAGATATTATTAGATGAGAGAAACCCTAATGGGTGGGGTCCATGACAAAGAAGCCTTCTCTTGATATAAAAGGGGAAAGGATATCCATTGCTCATTATGTTGAAGAATTCGATTTTGCTCTGCTCTCTCCAGTTGTGCAACTGGGATAGCTTGTGTTGCTTAGCACAAGGGAGATTTCTGTTTAGAATTTTCCTCTCCTTCATTAGAAAGCTTTGGAGGAATTGGTATTCATTCTCTTCACATCTAGGCTTGAGGCCAAGGTAACCATCTTGAGCTACAACGCTTTCCAGCTTGGCAGAAACTTTGAGTTACTGGGGGTTGCAGTGAGGATTCATCATCACCCCCTTCCGGAGCTAGTTTTGCAGAGGAGGAGCTCATTATTTCTCTGGGAGATCAGTGAGGAAGATCCTGAAGCTTATTTTTATATTTTGGCATTGGGCCATATGTTTCATCTCATTCACAGCGCAGGCTCTTCTTCCTACTGCATTATTTTCAGTGGGCACTTGCAAGAGGGGTTCACACTGTGGATTGGAGGGTGTAATCTTCAGTGAAGGGAGCACCCTTTCAATTTCAAGATCATAGGAGGAGGTTTCTACATCATTTGCAGCATTTCCCATCCTTCTCCATTTTGTATTGTTATTGAGTTGCTGCTGCTACCTAGCAACTCCGACATTTTTCCATTTAGTGTATTTTGCCAATCCCTTGGAGGATTGTTGTAGGATTGTTTTCTGAGGTTGAGATCTTGCTCCCTCACTTTATTTGAGCCTATAATTGTCATATCCTTGTATACATATCAGTTTGTAATCATTTTCCCTTATGGATTGCGCAGTCATAGCTTGTTGCTGGGTTGTGTAGCTGGTTGCTTACATTTATGTATGTACATTTGTCTTGGGGCTGATTTGGCCTAGCTTGAGAGGTTCTTCCTCAAGCTATTGTATATCTATTGATAGCTGCACATAATATAATAGCTATGCACTCTTCTTTCACCATATGTATTTATATTTCACTGCTGCTGCCCTTAGAATTTTATGTATTGTTGTAGCTCTCCCTTTTGAGCATTGTTTGGGATATACAGGTTTGGAGGATCTCAATAACCTTCCTAAGGTTATTTATTTGAGCTCATATTCTGAGAGACCAATTTTTTAAGGGTGAATAAAGGGATCCAAGTCCCGGTTCAGCTTATTTTTACATTGGCTTCTTTATATAGTGTCCTTGAGGACCATTTTCCCAAAAATTCCAAAAAGGAATATTACAAACCCCTGCAATGGTCCAGCCATCCCATCAATAAAAAATCATACCTTCCTTCTCATAGTGAGGTTAGATACCATCACTGAAAGATGCATATATTCAGCAATGTAATCTTCAAGATCTCCCTCCTGCTTGAGCTTGGTTAATATGACAAAATGGGTTTCTGGGTCTCTTGGCTCAAACCTCTCCACTAACTTCTTGGTGAAGACTGAATAGGAAGTGATATGATGATGCCAAAGTGTGTTCAACCCATGGAACCACCATTCATGAGCCTCCCCTTCCAAGTGCAACACAACTATCTTGATGGCTTCTATTTCAGAAACCTTGTTGAGCTTAAAGTAAGTGTCCAGATTCTCTACCCAAGCCTTGGTTGTGCACTTGGGTGTTCCATCATAAGTGGGTAAGAATAACCTCCCCATATTTCATTTTAGATCTGACCCTTGCATGCAATCATCCTCCTTTTGATGAAGATTAACTCTCCTTCCATTCTTGATCCAACAAAACTCCTGAAAAACTCAAGTTTTCCTTGAGCCTTTGAGGTTGGGACTCATATTCCTCAAAACACTTCCCTAGGGTTTCCTCCACATTTCTTCCAGATATGAATGAATGCATGGTAGAGCATTGTGATGCAACTGAATGCTCCATACTATGTGAAGTGCTGGTATTTGCCTCTTGGAAAAACCCCATAGGATCTTCTTTATGCCTCATCTCCTTGGGGTCCCTTGAAA
The DNA here is from genome assembly GCA_034641835.2 of Pinus albicaulis. Taxonomy (NCBI): domain Eukaryota; kingdom Viridiplantae; phylum Streptophyta; class Pinopsida; order Pinales; family Pinaceae; genus Pinus; species Pinus albicaulis. Next base: position 316,461 of record JAXQQM020063519.1, on the reverse strand, counting down.
TGTTCTGCAGGGTCTGAAGTAAGAGTTATAAAATATCTTCCTCCTCCATGCTGAAGATATATTATCCCCACAAGCTGAGCCAAGAGCAGAGCCCTTATACCACTGTAATATTCCTTTTCAGCAATTTCTGCAATTTCTCAAATGAGGACGTTGTATAAGGAAAACCATGCAACAGAAATGCACAAAAGGACTTGGATCCTTCTATATATGTTTTATTTAGCTTAAATATGAAATTTCATCAGAAAAAAATCATTCTAGCTACATTATACAGATCTCCCCAGCTCATATATGCTTAAAAGCACCCCAATCCCATGACTTCCCAAAATAGAATTTCTGAAGACTGCAACAACATTATTTTTATTAGGGTATCTACAGAAAAATATGATTCAATACATATCTGGAGCTTTCATTAATCATAGAATCATAAATGAGAGGTTTGACCTCTTTTACAAGCACATCAGAACATCCCGGCAAGGGTTTCCGGCAAAATAGCAATATAAAATGCAGCACTGCAGAAAATAACACAGTACACTGCAACTCTATATTAGAAAATAATGAATATGATATGAAATAGATGAATAATACAGAAATTTTCCCAAGGCCTCCTTCAATAGACCTTCCGGAGTGAAATAGACACGTCCTTCTCCAAAACAAGCACAAAATAGAAGGGTTTTAACCCATCAATTGCTGCACCTACAGAAAAGACGCAGTTACTAGAAGTGACTACACTATAGATGATGCGGAATGAATTTACTCAAGTTATATGGTGGAAAATAAGCTCAGGACCTTCCCTTTTGATCTCATAACTAGCTAGACCAAAGGTGAAGATGGAATTCCCGCATGAGAATTCTTTTGCACTAAATAGTGTTGCAACTACAACTAAACAACTGAAGCTTGCAATCAGTCAAAAGACCAAAAAAATATGATTACTGAATGCCTTCCTTGATGCTATCTCCTCCTTCTTATCCTTGGTGAGCTTCCTCACCCCGGACCCCACTCATTGATGAGGTGACTTCCTTGAGAAGATCCCCCTTTCAAAACTGCATTGTCCTAGTTGGTTTCCCTCTTGTAGCAGTGTTGTTAACTTGTTCAACTAGATCTAGTTCACCGGTATTGTCCTCTTTCAAACCAAGGTGGCTTTATTTTTCCTCCTATCCTGATCCATTTTCACACCAAGATTTGTTTTATTGTCTTTCTACTGCAAAAATGGAGCAAGAATAATATTCCAACTAGCAGTGGCTAATTGGGAATATTACAAAGAATAAGTGCATCAACTATCTTTCTTTTCTACCACTCGTCGAGGAGAGAGAGAGGCTTGTAAGAAGATCAAGGGAAGAGCCCCCCTTGCTTTGAATATTAGAGCTCCATAGCTCTAAGGATTCATTGCAAGTGTTTTAGCGTCCTACCTCTTTTTACCACCAGCAACTAGTAAAAGGGGATGAGTTCTCCGTTGGTATTATTATTTTGTTTATATCGATATTGAGCTTGTATTGTATTTTTATTTGTTGTTTCTTGTTTCTCCTCTATTGTGGCATGTTATGTTTTGTAATTAGTTATCTACATGTTATGATGTTTCACTAACCATCTAATACCTCATTTTGACCTGTTACATGCTTGTAGGAAAGCAACCTCCACTACCAATCACAGTGCATTTCATCCACCCACGTGCCAAATGCACTAAAACAGATGACATCCAAAAAGTTCCATAAATGAGGTCATTTTTGCTAGAGTATTGAAGGAAGTTTTATACCACCATTCAACCACTTGACCCATTGTGTTTGTTTATCAAATACAAAGAAAAATAAGATATCCTCCCAAACATTTGTTCACTATCTCAATTCTCCCATTAGATTGAGGATGATAAGATGATCTATGAGCTAATTGAGTAAAAAGATAAGAAAATAATTATTTCCAAAAAATTCCAGTGAAAATGGGATCTATGTCACTTGTAATAATATTTAGGTTTCCATGTAGCTTTTTAATTGTTTCCATAAATGTGGTAGCAGCTGTACTAGATTTAAAAGGATGAGATAATGTACAGAAGTGTGCATACTTGGTAAGTCTATCAACTACCATCATGATGACACTCTTTCCTTTAGTCTTGGGTAAACCAGTGATAAAATCCATTGAGACCTCCTCCAATTGTTACTTGGAATGGCTAAAGGTTGATGCTAGGTCTGGGGTCTTAATCATCTCAACTTTATTTTTCTGGAAAACCAAACATTCTACCACAAACTTCTGAATGTCAGATTTACGGCCATCCCAAAAAAATTCCTTCTTGACCCTATGGTAAGTTTTTAAAAATCCTGAGTTCCCTCCAAAGGGGGAGGTGAGCAATTCCAAAAGAATATTTTTCTTGATTTGGTAATTCTTATAGAGATATAAGCGATCTGTGTACCATAATGAATCATTTTTTCAGCTAGATGTATCAGATGTACTAGGATCTTGCTTCAACGTTTGACTAAGTTGCCACACATCTTCATAATTATTCCATTCATCCCTTTATTTGGTTATCCAATCTAGCTAGATGATAGAAATGGAACAAAGGAATGATTCTACATCCTCATCCTTTCTTGAGAGTACATATGCAACAACATTTTTATTCCATTTTAGTAGATGATTTAAAATTCATAACCCAACTTCTTTTTGAACCATTTTTATTTGTCTTCCAAAGATAATATTTGTTCCAAAACATATTTAAGACTATCATGATATGTTTTTACCTTGAAGCATCGTCCCATTAGGCAAGGTCGCCATTCATTTAGTGCTTGTAGTATTACTAGCATTTCCTTCTCATAAATAGTTTTTCGTAAATACTTTCCTTTGATTTGACAACTTTCAAAATCAATGTGTCTTCCTTCTTGCATTAAAATAGAACTAATTCCATTTCCTGAGGCATCACATTCCACAATAAATATTTTTATGAAGTCTGCCGTAGCTAAGACCGGTGGTTGGAACATTGCCTCTTTAAGATGTTCAAAGGACTTAGTTGCTTCTGGAGTCTAAGAAAATGCATATTTCTTTAGTAATGTTGTTAGAGGTGCTACTATTCTCCCATAATTCTTAAAAAACTTATGATAATACCCTGTCAACCTAATAAATCCTCAAATATGCTTGATGGTTGTGAGGATATTCCATTCCTTAATGGATTTAATTTTGTGAGGGTCTACCTTAACACATTCATCAGATATAATATGACCCAAATATTCCACCTCCTATACTCCAAAGAAACATTTGGATGTTTTTGCATATAATTATTTATTCTCCAATAGTTTGAGTACCCTGTCAACATGTTGAACATGATCCTTCCAAGACTTGCTATAGATTAGTATATCATCAAAAAATACTAACACAAATTTTATAAGGAAGGGTTTTAAAATGGAATTCATCAAACCTTCAAATGTGGAAGTTGCATCAGTAAGGCCAAAATGCATGGAAAAAAATTCATAATGACCCTCATGAGTTCTAAATGCTATTTTCTAATGTCTCCAGCCTTCATTCTAATTTAATGGTATCCTGAATGAAGATCCATCCTGGTGAAGTAAATTTCTCCATGTAATTCATCCAACAATTCATCAATGGCATGAATGAGAAATTTATCTTTAATAGTGAGCTTGTTGAGCTCCCTATAATCTAGACACATATGCCATGATCCATCCTTCTTGTGCGCCAATACACTGGAGTATAGAAATAACTCTGAATAGGGGTGAATTATACCAACCTCTAGCATTTCTGCAACTAGCAATTGTACTTGCTTTAAATGGATGAGATAATTCACAAAAGTGTGCATACTTGGTAAGTCTATCAACTACCACCATGATGACACTCTTTCCTTCGGACTTAGGTAAACCTATGATAAAATCGATTGAAATCTCCTCCCAACGTTGACTTGGAATGGATAAAGGTTGTAGAAGACCCGGGGTCTTAATTGTATCAACTTTATTTTGCTGGAAAACCAAACATTCCGCCACAAAATTTTGAATATCAGATTTAAGTCCATCCCAAAAAAATTCTTTCTTCACCCTATGGTAATTTTAAAAAAATCCTGAGTGTCCTCCTAAAGGAAAAGTGTGCAATTCCAAAATAATATTTTGTTTTAGTTGGGAATTCTTACAAAGATATAAGCGATCTTTGTACCATAAGGAATCATTTTTCCAACTAAATGTATCAGATGTACTAGGATCTTGCAGCAAATTTTGAATGAGTGTCCACACTTCTTCGTCCTTCTTCCATTCATCTCTTGCTTCGATATCCAATCTGGTTGGATAATAGAAATGACACAAAGCAATGCTTCCACATCTTCATTCTTTCTTGAGAGTGCATCTGCAACAACATTTAGCTTCCCTTTTTTTTAGATTATTTCAAAGTCATAACCCAACATCTTTGTGACCCAATTTTGTTGCTCTTCTAAAGATAGTATTTTTTCCAAAAAGTGTTTGAGACTATCATGATCAGTTTTTACCTTGAAGTGTCTTACCGTTAGGTAAGTTCGCCATTTATTTAGTGCATGTAGTATTGCTAACATTTCCTTCTCATAAATAGGTTTCTGTAAATACTTTCCTTTAATTGGATTACTTTCAAAAGCAACGGGTCTTCCTTCTTGCATTAAAATAACACCAATTCCATTTCCTGAGGCATCACATTCCATAATAAAGGTTTTTGTGAAGTCTGGCGTAGCTAAGACCGGTGCTAGGCACATTACCTCTTTAAGATGTTCAAAGGCCTTAGTTGCTTTAGGAGTCCATGAAAATTCATCTTTCTTCAATAATGTTGTTAGAGGTGCTGCTATTCTCCCATAATCCTTAAAAAACTTGCGATAATACCATGTTAACCCAAGAAATCCTTGCAACTGCTTTATGGTTGTGGGGACTTTCCATTCCTTAATGGCTTTAATTTTGTTAGGGTCTACCTTAACACCCTCGCGAGATAAAATACGACCCAGATATTCCACCTATTGTACTCCAAAGAAACATTTGGATATTTTTGCATATAATTGTTTCTCCTATAATAGTTTGAGCACCCTTTCAACATGTTGAACACAATCCTTCCAAGACCTGTTGTAGATTAGTATATCATCAAAAAATACTAGTAAAAATTTTCTCAAGAAGGGTTTGAAAATGGAATTCATCAACCCTTGAAAGGTAGAAGGTGCATTGGTAAGGCCAAAAGTCATGACCAAAAATTCATAATGACCCTCATGAGTTCGAAATGTTGTTTTTAGAATATCTTCAGTCTTCATTCTAATTTGATGATATCCTGAATGAAGATCCAACTTGGTAAAATAAATTTCTCGATGTAATTCATCCAATAATTCATCAATCACAGGAATGGGAAATTTATCTTTAATGGTGAGCTTATTGAGCTCCCTATAATCCGGACACATTCGCCATGATCCATCCTTCTTGTGTACCAATACTACAGGAGCAGAGAAATAAATTTGACTAGGTTGAATTATACCCGCCTCTAACATTTCTGCAATCATACGTTCAATTTCGCTCTTTTGGAAGTAAGGATATCTATAAGGCCCGATGTTTGGAGGAACACTTCCTGGAATCAAATTAATAGCATGATCATGATCACGAATAGGTGGGAGTCCTTTGGGAGTTTCAAACACCTTGGAATGATTGTCCAAGACTTGTTGGAGATCTGCAGAAATAGATGATTTTGATGTCGGAACTTCTAGTGAGCATAATTGTGCAATTACGCCTCGTTGTTCTTTCTTTAGAAGCTTTTTCATAACATTAGAGCTTATTATCCTTCCCGGCTTCCCTTCAATACCCCGTAATTCGACTTCCTTTCCTTCTGAAAAAAATTTCAAGAAAAGTTCTTGAAAATTAAAAGCTACCGTCCCCAAAGATTGTAACCATTGTACTCCTAGTACAACATCAGCACCTCCCATAGGAATGGAAAGCATTGGAATATTCAACACATATTCCCCCATGGTTAGCTTGATATTATGGCATTTTCCAGAGCAATTTATAGTTCCTCCATTTGCAACCATCACTTGACATTCTGGTGCTGGGTATAGGAAACAATTTAATTCCTTGGCTACCTCATAATGAATAAAATTATGGGTGCTACCTGAATCAATCAACACTATTACCCTTTTCTTCTTTATATGTCCTTCTATCTTGAGAGTTTGAGGAGTGGTAATTCCTGCCAGTGCATTACACGATATGGTCGGATTCATTTCTTCCTCTTCTAGGGGTGGTTCCCGGTGTATATCCTCTTCTTGTTCATTTTCTTCTTCTTCTTCACAATCTATGTAAAATAATTTCTTCTCAGCACACTTATGACCTTTAGTGTATTTGCTATCACAACCGTAGCAAAGCCCTTTTGCTCTTTTTTCTTCCAATTGTTGTGGTGTCAACCTTGTAGGTTGTGGAAATCTAGGCATAGCAACACTTCCTTCTTTATAGAATTGAGTGGTAGGCTTCATTGTCGCCATAATTTTACATTCAACTTTTCTTGCCAACCTGAATGCCTTCTCCAATGAATCAGGTTCCAAAACACGAACTTCATGTTGGATGTTATCCTTTAAAGTGCCTATGAAGAGATCAATCTTGTGTTCCTCTGGAATATCAGTTACCTTTATATTCAATTTTTGGAAGTCCTCAATGTGCTCCCCCACTAAACCCTTTTGTTTGAGATTTATCAATTGGCTAAAGAAGGTGTTTCTCTTTGTATCCTCATAATGTGCTATCATTTCCTCCGGAAAAATTGACCAAGTGATAATATTTTTACGAGAGAAAAGCCATCGATACCATACAACTGTATTTTGTTCTAAATGTAAAGTTGCAATACGTACCTTTTGTGTGTTTTTCACATTATGGAGATCAAAATATTGCTCCATTTGTAGTATCCATGTTACAGGATCCTTTCTATCAAACTTCCTCATATCCATTTTTGGAGTATGGTGGTTCTTCCTGCCAAAATTAGAGTTTATGAAACCACGATTAACATTTATTTTGTTCTCATCATGAGTTTCCTCTACTATATTTTCACCATTAGGAAACATTTCTTGTATCAACTTTGTCAAACCTTCCATGTCTGATTTTAGATCATTCTTCATGTTTTTCATTTTTTCATCGATCTTAGCTTCCATGTAATCCATCTTAGATTCCATGCCAACTTCCATGCCATCTATCTTAGATTCCACACCTTTCTTCAAACCATTCATCTTAGTTTCCACACCTTTCTTCAAAAATTCCATGTCATTTTTTGTTGCTCTTTGCGAGAGAGAAATTTTTTGTACTTGCTCTTGTAATTTTGATATGTCATGTTGCCATTATTCGTCTTCATGAGTCATAGTAGAGCCTTCTAAAGGCTTAGTGGGTGTTGGATTATTTTTAGGGGCCATTTTAGAAACCAATACTGATATCTATTCTACAATATGCCCTTGGAATCAATTCAACTTGATTCTTCAAACAAGACTTATGCAATTTGGAAAACAAATACACACCTTTTACTTGATTTTGCAGAGCTCTATATTGAAATTGAATTATCTCTATAATTGAAGATCCTCAATATCTGAATCTTGGCCCTGTAATAGTCCTCTGAAGCTTCTTTCAAATTCCATATGTCTGACTTGATTTGGATTCTTCACGACAACATTATGTCCAATGTCCACAATGACCTAATTATGGATTGGTTCAGTAGAGAGAAATTGTATGACTTGCCACGTGTCACTGTTTTCTCTTTTGGTTCTAAAATTTATAGACAGGAAACTACAGTTCGTTTACTTCCAGCCACATTTTATAGAATTCCAATCTGATGCTCAGAGAGAGAGTTATGAAGATTTTCCCATGATCACCTCTTTGAGATGAAATTAGGGAGCCTGACAAAGACCTAACTTCCAAAGATCATATCTCTGAAAATATTGCGAACCAAGCTCTGAAATGTTGCGACGATGTTCCTCCATATCTCAGCTTCACGCTCTTAAAATTTTAGTTTCTGAACCTTCGTAGAAAAAAATTTATAGTAAAAATGGCACGATGACATGTTTCAGTGAAATTGAGGAGCCTGAAAAAATCCCTACCTTCCATAGATCATATCTCCGAAAATATTGTGAATGAAGCTCTGAAATTTTGCGAAGATGTTCCTCAGGATTTTGGTTTCGCACCCTAAAAATTTCAGCTTCTGAACCTTCGTAGAAAAAACGTTAGAGCGAAAATTCCACGATGACTTGTTTGGAGTAGAGAAACCCTAGAATCCAAAGCTCTGATACCAAATGTTGTGAAACCAGCTCCAAAAATAGAAGAAAATAGATATCAACGCCTTAGAAATAAGCCACTTCGAGGGGGAAACCTCCAATACATTACATAAATGAACAATTCTTGGATGATTCAAATTACAAAACCTCATTTGTATATATAGGAGTCCATGGGCCATAATGTAATCCTAGCCGACCTAACAATAATAATTTAAGGGCAAAATAATAACAATATGGGGGTTACAGGGGTATAATAATAACAATAATGGCGTTACACTAACAACAATAAGGGACTATACTAGTAATATAGGGATCTAACATTATATGATTAATTTTATTATCACTTGATTCTTAGTGTACTTGATTATTAGTCTTACGGAGGGTGAGTGGACGTGTGAAATATGATGAGACTCTGACTCAAAAACCCATGCAAACATATGCTCTAAATATTCAATTCAATGAAGAGTTTTTTCTACAAGGAGAGATTTTCTTTCAACATCCATGCACCAAATATTCAAATAACACAGTTCAGCTTTAAAGATTCAAACATCTATCTATCTTCTCTTAACAACTTTGTAACCAAAAATTTTCAGAATGAATTTAGCTAAGTTCAGAAAACTAAAAAAAAAATATTCTTCAAAAAGTAGATGCGATTGACATTAACTCTTTTAAACAAGAACAAAAGATAGAAATGCTAGCTGGTAAACAAGCACAGGGATCCAGCAAGAGAAGATATTCTGATGGTCAAGAACTTCACAGCCAAAGGGAAACACAACATAGGTGTAAACATCAGATTTTGGCCAGGCAACGCTGGCAAGCAGAGGGTATAGAGCGTTAATATTGGGACTAATGCTCTATATCAAAGCTTATACTGTGTTATAACTCTCTAAAACACTTACAAGGCAAGCGTTAGTCAGGGTAAAGTTGCACAGATGGCTAAGCAGGGTCTAATCTGGACTCTGTGAGCTTTTGAGATGTTTACTAAGCATATAAACTGGTCAGAAGGATATGTGAACAGAAGGAAAAAGGTAAAGTGATAGGAACAAACTAGAATCTTGGGGTTTACTCCCCAGTGGAGTCGCTAATTCTGCTATAGGGTAATATGCTTGGGTGGTGGTTATTAAATATCCCTCTCAGGGCTTTCCGGTGCCTGAGGCAGACAGATTAGCTGTAAATTTCACAAAGATACTACACACATGTTCATGCTAATGTATATAACTGACAAATTAAGATGGAGATAATACCTCTTTATAGAAAAAAAATCCTATGGAGAACACCTAGCGGCGAAGTAGGGATCCTTCTTCACCAGCTCCAAATCCAGATCCTACAATCAGTCAAAGCACCCGTGTAATCTCTACAACAATATAACTTCTTATCAATTAAGCTAGCATATAATAAACATAAAACAATAGAGATCTATGCCATTCATATCATGCTACATAGATGATTGTAAAATAATTGTGACACTATTGCATCGAATGGAAAAAACAGATACAGTTCTATTGATTTATAAAAAGGAGGATTACAACTGTCGGTTGTACCAAGGCCTCCTCAGTCTTCTAATCCCTCTCTCTCTTTCTCTATCTTCGAGTGTGATGATGCTCAAGGTTAAAAGCTCTCAATGAACTTCTCCGATGTTCAAGCCTCACACTACAACAATGAAATTCCGCTCTACATATAATCAAACCTTCAACCCTAGACCAAGAAGCCACAACTCTATTTTATAGGAGATGGAGAGGGTAAAATTTTCCAACTCTTTCAACTAGTTTGAAATGGGAAAGATCAAGATGTTTCCTTGTTCTTCCAGGATTTTTCCTTCCTTAGGAGTCCAGTTATATTTGGAAAGGCCTAATAAAATGTTTATGCATTTTAGTTTCTATTTTGAAATGGCTTTTTGTGAGAAAAAGTTGGAATTGCCAGCCACTTTTCCACAATATTTTTCCCTTTTCACACTCAAACATGGATAACGCTGCCCCTTGGGCAAGAAAGAGCATTTCCCTAGTCACTAACGCTCTCTTTTCATGGCTCAGGTGCGTTATAACACTGTTTAGTTGTCTCTGGGGTGCGTTACCTTGGCAAAAATGGGTTTTTTCTAGGTCATTTTCTTCTTTCCATGTTACCTTCTCCCTTGAGCTGATGAGAAGGTCATTTGTCCTGTAACAGTTATCGCCATAACAGTATGGGTGATTACCATGGTAATGACCCCTAATATAAAATTTTCCATCGTTTGGATTATGTACATTACTTTTGTTCACATATTCTACGTATGCACACAAATTTGGTTCACAAGTTCTACGTATGTACGCGACTCTTCTTCAAAAGGGTCGTGTATACTTTTTAGACTTCATAATTTCCATGCATTGTGTAATTGAACCGCCAAATTCTTTCCATATCCTCTATAACATTTGTACCAACATTCCTGACCATCATATGATAAGCAAGTTGAAATCAAGGACATATTTGTTAAGCAGGTTTCCATAAAGGACAATGCATTAGCAATAATGCCAACATCTAGATCATGATGTGGAGGATTCTTAGTACAAACATTCATGATTGGTTGGATGAGAATATTGATCACTTTATTCTGCAACAAGATCAACTACAACAGAAGAATTTAGATTGGGTTAAGGAATATTTTGTATGTAGAACCCGCTTGCAACAAATATGAAATGTTCTAGTGGAATTTCTTTGAAGAACTGCAAAATTGGTTGAGGAGACTACAAGTTAAAGCTAGAGAATGGAATCTACTTAGGATTCACATAGATTGGACTATGGATTATTTGGCTAAGTTGCACTAGTTAGATACTGAACTAATAAGAGATGTTGATTTTTGGGTTCATGCAACCCTATAAGGGTAAATTATTGAGTTTGTGGTTGAAAAAAAACAATATTTTCTAAGGATGAAGCAATATTTAAATACAGGTTACGAGGAAGATCGTTGAAGGAGATTAATTTTTAGATCAAAAGATTTTTTGTCGAAGAAAACCTATTTCCATTCGAAGAAAATAATATGGCCGCTTAAAACCCTCGGTGCTGGGGGTTGGATCTAGGGGGGCGAATGTTGTGCAGTTTTAGAAGATGAGGTGTTGTTGTGATGGATCAAGAGGAGCTATGGAAATCTTGAAAATTTAGCGAGATATGGAGGGCATGGATATTTGATGAGTGGAGGGAGAGAAAGTTGCGGGAAATTAGGGTTAAAAGAAGATAATTTCAAAGGATATGGGATAGGGTGACGGGTCCAATGTTGTGGAGAGAAGGAATGGATATTACAGAGTTGCGAGGGAAAGGAGAAAGTCAAGGATATCCTTCTGGTAGAATAGGAGGCACTAGTGGAAGTGTTGCAAGAATTTCACATGGGAAATATGGACCCCACCTAGAGTTAGGAGGATTTCATACACCATAGCCAATTAAAAAGATGATTATGATGAGTGATGAGCATACTCCAACACATGATGACATGAATTTTGTAATGAGAAAATTATTATTTGAGGATTACTTGATCTGTGTAAGTAACAATCTGCAAGATGGTGGTGCAACTAATGCTCTCCCAAACCTTCCACTGGTACTATATAAATATCTTAGTAATTTTTCTCTAAATTGTGTAAGACTTTAAAATTTTAGCAAGTTTACTTTAGATACGTAACATTCAACTCTAGTTGAGCATGTAGTTCTGGTAGTAGTTTCTAGTCAATATCGGGTAGTTATTCTCAACCAGGTTCCCAAGTATTTCTTATAGCTCAACCAGGGAAACAAACTATGGTTGGAAATATCACAGGATCACTTACCTATTATTTTTATTTTTCAGGACATGGTGGTGAAGATGTTGAGTAGCATTGGTACTTATGTGAAGTAGTTTGGAGGGAAAGACAAACTCATAATGCCATTAATATCATTGATTTTCATATGACCTCGCAGGATCACGCTCTGTGATTGTTCATAAAATGGTCCAACTTGAATCCAAACCCCACCATGGAAAAAGTTAAACAATATTTTCTTCAAGAATTTAAACTGCCTTAGTCAAATCAATAAGGTTTAGCAAAGTTCTTGGATACTATGCAAATAGAAGGATAATTCGCTTGGCAATGCATGCAAATATTTAAATATGCCATCAGTAAATTATATTATCCAAACTACCGTCATCATCAAAGTGATTGATTTATTAATGATCTGTTACCAATGAATAGGATTCCATTGTCACAGTATAATATTGACACTTTGCAGGATTCTTTGGAGCAGGTAATGCAGATTGAGGCAATGGCAAGATATCCACAGGACTTTCGACCAGCTTGTACTTCTACTGACCTTGTTATTATGGGACTCCAAAATCAAATTTCTACTTTGATAGAGAGATTGAAGGATATTATGCATGTGCGACTGATGAGGCCTCACATCTGGCGTACCAATTCTCAATTTGAAGGACATCATGCCATAAAATTTCCATGAATAAGGTGTATGGGATTGACTACTATGCCTATGGGACCCCCTTCATCATCACATAGTGTTGGGGTTAGGTAGATCTATTCAGCCATGCCACTCCAAGGGCACACTCAATATCATGCTTTCCTAATCACCAAGGTATGTATATAAATAAATATTGTAAAATTTGCAGATCTTATGATCATTCGCCATGTTTGTGTGTTATTTTTCAAAAGTATTCAAATGTTTCAAACAATCTATTTTGTGAATTTTGTGGATCTCCTACGCACCACACAGATCAGTTTAGATCCTTAGATGCTTTAGTCGATCATCTTAATCGTCATCATTTATAGTAAACGAAACTCCTCAAGGTTGAGGAGGAGTTTCTCCAAAGGGAGGGGGGACTGAAGGATGGGTTCCGATCAGATGTTATAACTGTGATCAAGAAGGTCATGTTATGAGAGGTTTTTGATGCCAAGTAGACCTTGGTGTTTACACTGCCAGTTAAACACACATGCCACTGAAGATTTTCCAAAAATCATTTCTAGGTGGAAGGATTACAACCAAGTAAAAAGGGAAAATTTGATCAATGCAAAACCACGAGAACCAAAGCCATCTATGCAATCTAACATTAATATTGGTACCCTAGGTGGAAAAAGGACTGGAGCTGATATTGGAAATCTTGAGCAATTTGTTGTTAAAAGACTATAATCACAAAAAAGGTATTATGACCGTAATCAACAGAAGGAATACTATAAGGATGCAGCTGAAATATTCAAACAATTGGTTTCCTCTCACATCCCTCAAGAAGATCAGTGAGAACAAGGGTAGGCAAAGAGTCCAAGATTTTCGCAGAAAACATATCAAACTATTATAGGGTGTCTACACTTATTTTTTCATATTATGAATGATGAGAAACTAACTGGTCAGTTGCGCAAGAAATTGAAGGCAATTGTGCAAGATGACCCATTCTCTAATAATACTATTTCGGCTAATATACCTGAAAGACATTTTAGAAGAGTTCAGATAAATAAGAAGAGAACACGAAGGGAATTTTGAGTGGATGACAATATTAAATGATACTATATTAAATATTCTATTCTAGATCTTGGGTTGGAAGTGAATATTTTGCCAAGGAAAACTTGCCAGGAGGCATAGGGAAAGCCAAAGCTATTTTTAATCCAATCCAACTATGAATGGAAAACTACTACTGCATATTTTACGTTGGTCAACTAGAGGACATTGAAGTTGATATTGTAGGTATCAAAACATATACATACTTTGACGTGATATACATTATGGTGATAAAGATCCGTTTCAATCCGTGTTGGGAATTGATTGGGCATTTGAAAATTATGTAGTTATTCACTTGAAGAAGGAAACTATGACTTTTAAACTGGATGGAGCTTGGGTTATACAAAATTTAGATCCTTACCAAGGTCTGATATTTACGGAGCCTATGGATGATGTGGATAAGCCTAACTTATTGGACTGGTTGTATCAATTTATGAATTGAAAGAGGGGGTACTGCATCAATCCAACAACTATAAGTTCTATTAGCTGGCGAAACATTAAAAGTACCAAGGTTGGCTCTGATGTTGCAATGGATTATTGGAAGTAGGGAGATCATGAGATCCATTCTCGGCATTGTGAAAATTTTTAATGTTTTTGATGGATTGGTACTGAGGTATGAGAATATCCCACTTTTAATCGTACTAAGTTTGTTGTAAATTTTCTTAAAGATGGTGATTCCAAAATTGAAAAAATTCAAAGGATCCCTGTAATGAATGTTTCTTTGCAAGAAACACCTTCCAAATGGCAGGGATAAAATCATTACCACCACCATTATTGGGAAAATATTAATTCTACCATGATGTGTAGATTTTCTGCTCCAGATAATCCCTTTATTTGAATCTCTATATATGATGGGTATACCAATATGCAAAACTGATGAGCCTCAGTATTGCAACAAGAATGCTACAACTCCCAAGGCTATCAAATTAAATTATCAAACCGAGGTTTTGTAAAAACTTAAGAGGTGATAACACTATATGTGCAACATGCAGTGTGTCCTCCTTTCCTTGATCTAATTCAATGAAGTGAATGCCATAAAATCCAAGCCTAAACTAATTGCAAAAATGGAAATCTTACTCTATTTACAAAAAAGGAAACCTAGTTACTTTTCCAGAGAGGAAATCCTAGTTACTTTTACAAAAAGGAAAGGCTATTATATTTTGTATGGATGTAAATGTTAATCCTATTTGTAGAAATGTAAATGTCAAGCTATTTGTAGAGTGTAAATGGTACATCGAAAGGAAGCCTAGTTTATGCAATAGAAATAACAATGTTGGAAATAGAAACTGTATCTTAAGATGTATGAAACAAAATGAAATAATTCTTCAATCACTACATTAAAGATATATTTTTTCAATAGAGTTCACAAGGTTCTTCATAAAGTAATATTGAAAATCATCTTTATGCTCTTCAAGTCATGAATTTGTCTAGTAATCCAAACTACATATGTGAATTGAAATGGAGAAGAGGCAAGGCATAAGAGGTATTTTGGTCTTACTCAATCATGGATTCAACACCTAGGGGTCATGATTGAATCATAAGATATAAAAACCAAGCTTTTGGAGAAAATCTGGTCCAATTTACACATGTTATAGCACTGCTACAAGATTGTTATAGGAGGTGCTACAGAAGGCCCTGTTTTGCTACAAGAGTGAGATAACTTGCTGAATGCCCAAGTAAATCAAATGAAAATTATATGGGGAAAAATATTATTAAGTAGGATGTAATACAGCTCTGTTCCAAGTGGAATCACTCCAAAATATCCCTATTAACACGTGCTAAAAAAATAACAGAAAATTACTACTCTAAAAACTAGAAGTTCAAGAACTAGTGAGCTATTTAACCTACCAAAAGCCTAACCAAATCAAGTTAAAATGCTATGGGGTAAATTTTTATATTAACTTGAATTTTGTTATGTCCCAATACTAGTGGAATCAACTTAAATGAAGCTCATTAACACACTCTAAAAAATAACATAAAATTACTACTATTTTGCTACAAGGGACTTCTAGAATTCTAGATTTGTGAACAAGTAAACCAATCCAAGTAGCTCAATGATGAATATGACTTTTCAAAGTTGTTCTAAGGATGTGTCATGCTTGTGACTCTATAAATAATCTACAAAAAAATTACTTCAATAATTTAACCATGCAACCTACAACAAAAGAAGCATGAATAGTAAATGCAGAAATAAGAGATGCAAGTAAAAATGACATTAAAAAGAAATTAAAAAAAACATGTACAAGAGGGATATGAAGCTCTTGGGATAGACAATCCCAATGAAACTAAGATTCCTATAAAGGAAACCAAGTTTTAGAAGCTAAAAATGGCACCAAACTTCAATGTGAGTGTGAATTCTAATCACAAGCGTACGAAAAAAGCTCACTTTAGCTGTGCATAACAAATAGCCCTTACATCAAAGATGGTTGTCAATTTCCTTAGATCTGCAGTTAGTTGACCAAGATGAATGCTACAAAATCTAGATCTATACAGTTAAAGATATTAAACAGCAAATAAAACCAAGAGTCGCTCCATGCATCCAATGAATAAGACAAGAATGTTTTTAAAGAATTTTTGTATTATGACACCTCGGAAGGGAACATAGAAAGATGTTACCAGTCCCCCTCAATGGGATGGGTTATTGTATGTCCTCAGCACTTCAAATCTAAGATCTCTCTCTCTTGATGGTGTAAAAAACCCAGACAAAAATGGAACTCAAAGGGAGCTCACAAGCAAAAAGTAGAAAAATATGATAATGATGGAGGATCAAAGTTAGACCAAAAGTATAGATCTAGAGTGATCTTTAGGCAACAAAAGGTAGTGAATGAATGGAAAAACCCTTCTGTTTATTAAAAATTATTGAGTTAGTCTAGATATTGGTGCATATTTAAAATATTATTAACCAAATCCAGATCCAACTTTTATGGAATATTTTATTATATTTTTTGGAGGGAAAAAGAATTTGAATTCGGTCAAATCCCTTTATTTATAAATAATAAATAAATAAATGATTTATTTATTATTTTAAGAATATGGTTGATTAATAATTAAGTAAATAATGATTTATTCAATTTTTTATAAATGATTTAGTCAAATTTAACAAGGAATATTATTTAAATAATGTTTTAAATAATTATTCCTAGAAAATAATAAGATAAATAATGATTTATCTAATTAATTTTCCTGTTTTGGGTTAAATGTGACCAAGAATATTAATTAAATTTTGGTTTAATTAATTATCCCTTGAGGAAGACCAAACAAATAAGGATTTATTCAATTATTCCTCTTGGGGTTTCCTGTTTAGACCATAAAAAACTTAATAAATTATGGATTACTAAGTTATTCTTCATAGTGAAGGCAATTTTACTAGGGTAAAATTGGTCTTACATGGTGTAATTTGGTCCATCTAATAGTAACAGGTTAGATGACCAATATTTACTGTA
Organism: Pinus albicaulis; assembly: GCA_034641835.2. Lineage (NCBI taxonomy): Eukaryota > Viridiplantae > Streptophyta > Pinopsida > Pinales > Pinaceae > Pinus > Pinus albicaulis. The sequence goes on along the minus strand of JAXQQM020063519.1, from coordinate 299,316 downwards.
ATAGATTGCCCCCCAACGTGCGAGCGTTAGGAGCTAATCGTATGACCAAAGTACGTTGTAAGAACTTAATCACTAGACACCGAAGGGGGATTCAGAGAGAGAGAAATATAAGGTAGACTAAAGTGCGAGAGGACAAGACCCTAAGGAGGCGAGACTTACAGGTGTGAAAAGTCTCTTTTATGAGTGAGTACCTATTTTACATGAGGCTGGGGAGGCATACCTATGCCCACCGAGATAACAAAGTACAAAGAATAATGATGTGTCCAGTAAAGAAGGGACTGAAGTATATAGTACATGCTGGCATAAACATGGGCCAGATAAAAACATGATAATGAATCCCACATACATATTGTGCCTGGGATAACAGCCAGGTCTTATACAATAATATATGAGTACATGAGATATAAGTACAACCAAATAGGCCTTGTAAAAGAGGAAAAGTGCTCTGAAAATATGAATGATACATGCAAACTAAAGAGGCGCTGCAAGCGGCTGAGGCCGGAAACATCAAATCTATTGAGATGCATCCAAGGCTGTAGTAGAGAATTCATGCAGGTATGTGGGGGCCTACCTGAAGGGCCACCCCCTTAGGTCTGAAAACATCTCACACACACCAGGGAATCACCGGCACAATCTCCTGCATCACTGAACCATCAAGTATACAGATCTCGATCATGCCAAAAGGAGCTGGAGCTAAGAAGCAATCAAGTCAAAGGGAAATAAAGGGTCCCTTTTCCTGATCCGAGGTATTGAACAAAAGTGAAAGCTGGAACCAAGGTACACCGCCCTCTAGACCTGTCTTCTGGAATGAATAAGCTAATGTCAACAGAAGGAGGTCCACCATAGGTGAGGTAATAAGGGATCCTCAAATAAGGCACAAGGGATAATAGTAGAGTGACTGATAGACTGACACCAGGGATGATGGTGAAATGGGGGGGGGGGGGACTGAGTAGCAGGCTGACGACTTCCCTTTTTAGAGCATAAAGGGCATGGATGACCTGGCAGCTACTGACTCAACACCGGAGGGGATAGGGGACAGTATGAATGAAATCCAAGATGTGCGACATGAGAGAGGGACAAATCAATGAAGGATGGAGGACTGTAGTGGGATAGAAAGGGACTCGGGATAGAATCCATGGATGTGATGATGAATTAACTCAGATTCTCTAAACAAGGGTGAATCGATGATGCTTCCACACAGAATAGGCATGGTGGGGATCATAAAAACATGAGTGCAAGATAGTTACTTATGATGAAAATCAACATGAGTGTGGAAAAGTATGAGGGCAAAGTGGTGCCCCAAGTACAAGTGTTGCAAGTGAATAAATTCAATTTTGAGGAGTGGTGAAGTGACTTTGTGGAAAAAAAGTGTCCGGGTGAAGTATCGAATCACAAAAAACAAAAGGATACCCATTTGAGAGCTCAGTGAGAGATTTCCAACGGTGCTGATGGTTTGTCAAACCGAGCTACGGTTTGGCTGCAGCTGGCGAAATAAATATCTGGGGTTTCTTTTTTAATAAGGCATTTTCCCTTCAAATTCATTCATTTTCAGGTGTAGCTGTTGTGAATGTAGAGAGGAGAAAAAGGGCCTAAATCTTGCGGCGATCGTAGTGGACAAATCGACCATTGGAATCGAGATCTATCAGTTGCAGCTAAGAGGCCTAACACTACTCTTTCAATTCAATGGATTAAAAGTTCAGTTTAGGAATCCAGAGCTTAGGAATAGACCCCTGCTCATATTCACGATCGGGTCACACTTTTTGGGGCGATATCTACGACCTGGGTAGCAGGTTTTGGGCAGAAAATTGCGACCTATCCCAGGAATGGCCTAAAAAGTGTGACTTGTTAGAGAGAGGGATTTTGGTGTTGTTTTTGGCTGAGAGCTGGACCTTTATGGTTGTAATATAATATTTCCTTTCTGTACACTTACAAATATGATGGTTTTGTGTAGATATGGCAGAGTTGAGGATCAACTAGAGAGAGAGAGACCTGGACACATTACGCTCTGAGATCCGAGAGGATTATGGTGTTCGTGCTATGTTGGCCAGGTTTGGGGTTCTTAAGTTTGTGGGGAACCCTTTGATGAGAGATGGAGAGCCCTTATTGACCCAAATTTTCAACTATTGGGATCCGAACTATGAGGTCTTTATAGTGCACGGGCACCAGATCGAGTTGAATGTCCATGATATATATTTCCTGACAGGTCTTCCACCACTTGGGATGATGGGGAATACGAAGCCAGTGTTATCGCGAGGGCGGAACATCATGGAGTTTGTAGAGCGCCATTGCCAACCAGTTTTCCATGTGAAGGGGACACTGATACCGATCGAGGATCTAGAGAGGCTAGAGACTCGTGTTGTGGCTGCAGCGGTGTTGCGGATCCTGGGCAACTAGGTGCTCCACCACATCACTGGGGGTAAGATGATGCTTGTTGAGAGTGTGTTGAGTGGGACCTACTATGGGTGGGCCCAAATTATGTTGTCATCATTGAAACGACAGTTGTCACTGTACAGGTGGTAAGTGAACCATGACTGTGCATATGGCACAGTGTTATGCTCGCTCTTCTTTGAGAAGATCCCAACACTTCGACCTCGCATAAATATCTAGGATGGGGGCCTGAGGGAGCCCAATATGTACCGGTGGGGGTGACTAATGTGCAGAGGGGGAGGTGAGGTGGTCGGACGGGTGTTCCGACCCAATTTTGCTCATCTCAGCTAGCAGGCCACTGCTCATAAAACGATCATCCCCGTCGTAGGGATGAGTTATCGGGGGACTGACTTGTCACTACCGCCCGGTAAAGTATGGGGGCTTGTTAAAGCACGTATTTACATGCTAGTGATGACTATATCTTCAGCTGAGTTTTCTAGAAACTGATTTCCTTATGTCAATATGTCATCCAGAAAACCCTCCCAAAACTTTTTTCGCCTTTCTACCTATTCAGTCCACCCCTGGCAAAACCAAAACCTCCTTGTCACAATCCTATCTAACCTCAGCCTTATTGGTCTGCCCATCAGCTTTAAAAAGAAATTCCACATCTGTTTCGATAGTCTCCCCTATGTTAGGAAGTGGCGTTTTAGGACATCTCACCTTTGGCAATCATCAAAAACCCAAAAATCCTTCATCTGCAGCAGACCTACCATGACTGATCCCTTACTTTGCAAATGAAATTGACAAACAGCCTTAAGTCGCGCCACTCATATTCCTTAGGTCTCAGCACTGCATAAAGCCCAATCTCAAGCTGACTAGTAGGTTTTCCACAGTGTTCTATGGTTTCTACAAAGGCAGGAAATATAACTTCATCTCGGGAGGAAATGCTTGATCTACAGTTAGAGGAACAGCTGCTTCTAAATGTATTGTGAGCCTGAGATGAAGCTGCAAAACAAAAGTCACTCATCGGGACCTTACAGCTCTTTCCAGCATGAAAATCACAGTAAGAAAGGGTCGCCACTGTCTCAGCAAAATGGTAAATTGTCAAGGCCCAGAACCTCCTTCATTTACAAGCAGAGGGTTAGGGCGCCTCCTTCATCCATAAGCAGAGGGCGCTGGCTAGTGTTGACTCAGAAGGTTGCAAAAGTCCAGGTTTGCCTTTACTGAAACAATGAAACAATATCTTTAGGTTTCATGAAGGTAATTGATGATCATAACAGGAATGGAGCTTGAAATATGCTGGTTCAAAAGAAAGGAGAGTCTGATTTGATAAAAAAAGCTCATCTCAAACTTTCAAAATCATGTGAATTGATGAAATGAAAAAGGCATGTCATTGGTGAAAATTCCAAAGCATAAGTACCCTGTCTATCCACAAGATCAGATAGAACAGATGATAACCATGTTGAAAATGGCAACAAGAAATGCTGAAGGAGGCCTCCTAAACATCTTTCCGATCCTAGTTGGAAAGTGATCACCTAAACTAGGTGGGGACCATATATAGGATTTTGCTCAAAAGTCTATTTTTAGACTATGTCTATTTTTAGACATACGGAGCATAATTTGGGAATTCCAGTTGGATATTCTTGAAGTATGCGACATGTCGGTAAAAATAGATGAGACCCTTATTTTTAGGACCCAGGCTATTTTTAGACTGTGTCTCCTAAAAATATGGAAGTCAAATATTATTTACCCTTAATAATATTTAGACTATAAACAACAGTTTACTCTCTTGGAGCACTTCAGTTTGACCCCTAGAGGTGGGGCATGCAGCTGACATAAGGAAATTAATTTTATGAGGTTAAGTGAGCTATTGCATGTTAGACTTCGCTACACCTATGCAAGGGGAGTGAAAGAGTTGATTTGAGGCTGGTGGAGTTGTGTTCGGTTTAACTTAGTTGAACTAGTTGTATTTAGTCTAACTGATAAATACACTAGTGATGAGTAGTGTGAATTAATTATTAATTAATTCACTAATTATTAACTCATAAATAAACTAAATAATACATCAATGACCTCTAAAGTGTATGGGTGATAAGTCACAAGGAGACCAAAGGCATAAATAGGGTGAAAGAGCAAATAATCTATCGGTTGTGACTATACTATTGCTATTTGCAACACACAGATGGGTGGAGTACCCCATGAGGATTGTGCAGTTCAGGCTAGGTGGTTTATCTATATAAAGAGATCATCCCATAGCATTGAAACACGCAATTGAGGTTGGCTATCAAGTGGCTAAAGGTTGGAGCATGAGTTTTGGTAGATCTAGCTTGATAGTGTGTAGCATGGGAGGTAGTGCATGAGAGCTTGCAAAGAGCTTTGTACTATGATTGTTACATGATCTCCATGACATGTATAATATACAGATAGTTGGGGGTTTTCAGCTTTAAGCTTTCCCATGAAATACTGTGTTCATATGTGTGAATTTTTATGGCTGTAATGTGTGCATGCAATTGATTTTATTTCCGCATGTGATGATCAATGGTAGAAGAGATTCTGTATTATGCATGAAGCTAAAATAGTGTGTGATCAGGAGAATCTCGGTGAACAATATCTCAGTTATTCAAATTTCTACATGGTATCAGAGGAAAATGTTTCACCCGGTTTAGATCTATTACGTGATTATTATTTCTATTAAGAGCCGCATGCGCTGTAGCCTCCTAATATTCACCAGATCCCTTTGTGGGGGTGAAAGATCCGAAGAATGCCTATGCAATGCCAATCTCTCCCGGGTTTGGAAATACTAGCTCTCAAGTGTAGATTCGAAGCATTGAGCTTTAGGACAAATCAAGAAACATCAAGATGGAGAAAGTCGGGAAATATACATGACATTGTAGAGAATTCTTCACACAATGAGAGCGAGAATTTTTTAAAAATAGTTTGTAGGGAATATCTGAAAATTTTTGGTGAAAATTTTTCAGAAACAAATAACATATTTGGATTCCTTGTGAAAAAATACCCAAATTGAAAAAAAAAATCGGTCGAATCGGAGCTCGGATGAGGGAGATATCATCGATTTAAAATCAGCTCTTTTTGTTAGAAAATTTTGCGATGGCGGGACAATTGCAATGTGTGCGAGCCAAGAATCTACATGCACTGAGGTACAAGATGCATGAAAAGCTTTGAGGAGCAAAGCAGAGGTTAGTGACTTGGTGGTTGAGAGGGAGCCTCTCAACATGCAGCGGGAGGACAAGTCAAGAAGGTTGGGATTCGGGCAAAGAATCTCTACAGACTTGGAGTAGATGGGATGTCTACGGAGCTTCCTGCTGATGGGAAGTGCATGAAAGGCATGCAACTGATGCTTGAGAGGGAGCAAGTTTTGCATGCAAGTATTGAAGTAGATGGGATTTCTACGGAGCTTCCTGCTGATGGGAAGTGCAAGGAAGACATGCAACTGAAGCTTGAGAGGGAGCAAGTGTTGCATGCAGGCGAGAAAGACATGCAACTGAAGCTTGAGAGGGAGCGGGTTTTGCATGCAGGTGAAAGTGAACCTCGGGATGTGGAGCAGCCACAAGAGGATCATGGAGTGGAAGAGACCATTCATGTAGAGAAATTTCGTGCCAGATGGGCAGAGGGAGTGCATGCAGCTATACCACCAGGTATGAGGTGGGGCGACATGCATGAGTAATCCCATGAGGAGATTTCTGGGCAGATTCATGAGATGGTGTGGATCTCATGAGTTGAACTTGCTACGAGGAGCCTACAAGATGAAAGAGGTGAAGACTGTCATTGGAGTGATGCAAAAAGATTACAAATGGATGAAGTGGTTTGATAAATGATGGATCTAGTTGAGCAAGTATGTGAAGAGGCAAGTGAAAAAAGAGTTCAACAGCGCAGTAGTTCCCGATGACATGTGCAGTTGGTACCAGCAGAAGTCGAAGACTTTGATGATAGATGCTAGATGCATCAAGACTGATTGAGTTGTTTGGAGCCTATTCAGTTTCAGAGGAGTTGCAGAGCAGATGCATGGAGTTGCATGGTGTATGCATGAGTTTGCATGGCACATGCAAAGGATGCATGGCGAATGCATGGAGTTGCATGTCGCATGCATGGAGTTGCACAGATGCATACTTTCGTAGATGGCACATGTAAAGGGTGCATGGCGAATACATGGAGTTGCATGTCGCATGCATGGAGTTGCATGGCGCTTGTGAAGGTTGCAGGGCGAATGCATGGAGTTGCATGTCGCATGCAATGACAGTCCTTTCTTGTTGAGAGGGAGTGTTGAAAATGGCAACAAGAAACAGTGAAGGAGGCCTCCTGAAACATCTTTCCTGATCCTAGTTGGAAAGTGATCACCTAAACTAGGTGGAGGCCACACAGGTGATTTTTGTCGAAAAGTCTATTTTTAGACTATGTCTATTTTTAGACATACGGAGCATAATTTGGGAATTCCAGTTGGAGATTCTTGAAGTATGCGACATGTTGGTGAAAATAGATGAGACCCTTATTTTTAGGACCCAGGCTATTTTTAGACTGTATCTCCTAAAAATATGGAAGTCAAATATTATTTACCCTTAATAATATTTAGACTATAAACAGCAGTTTACTCTCTTGGAGCACTTCAGTTTGACCCCCAGAGGTGGGGCATGCAACTGACATAAGGAAATTCGAATTTCCTATGAGTTAAGTGAGCTATTGCATGATGACTTCAGTTAGAACTCATGTGACAGAGTTTGGTGGAGTTGATTGAGGAAGTTAGTGGAGTTGTATTCAGTTTAACTAATCTAAACATAGTTGAGCTTTGTGTATCCAAGTTAACTAATAGATACAATTAGTGAGAGTGGTGTGAATTAATTATTAATTAATTCACTAATTATAAACTCATAAATCAACTAAAGAATACATCAGTTAACTTCAGTGCATGGACATTTTCAGTGGAGACCAGTGCAGAAATAGGTGAAAGAGCAAGTTAACTATCAGTTGTGACTATACTGTTGCTATTTGCAACACACAGATAGGTGGAGTAATCAATGAGGATTGTGCAGTTCAATCTAGGTGTTTTATCTATATAAAGAGACCATCCCATAACATTGTAACATGCAATTCAGGTTGGCTATCAAGTGGCTAAAGGTTGGAGCATGAGTTTTGCTAGATCTAGCTTGATAGTGTGTAGCAAGGGAGGTAGTGCATGAGAGCTTGCAAAGAGCTTTGTACTATGATTGTTACATGATCTCCATGACATGTATAATATATAGATAGTTGGGGGTTTTCAGCTTTAAGCTTTCCCATGAAATACTGTGTTCATATGTGTGAATTTTTATGGCTTTAATGTGTGCATGCAATTGATTTTATTTCCGCATGTGATGATCAATGGTAGAAGAGATTCTGTATTATGCATGAATCTAAAATAGTGTGTGATCAGGAGAATCTCGGTGAATAACTCATCCATTATTCAAATTTCTACAAGATCAAAGAGAACAGATGATAACCAATGCCATTACACAGGCAGGAGAAAGTTCTTGGTTTTTCAAGAAAGCACTGACCTTCATAGTCACAAAGGTTATTTGTTAAAGTAATCAATCATGAGATGAACAAGCCAAATATCTAAATCACCCTTAGGACAGTGCAGGGAGACAGTATTACTCTGGCTAGGGTTTTTGCTGACACACAATGATGCTTGCAAGTGAAGATGCTAAGACTGATGTTTTCCAAGTGGTTTACTTACCATCACCTTCAGAGAAAGGCTGTCTCGAAAAAAATTGTTAAAAAACCTTCAAATACCTTACCTGATGAAGAGCCTCCTCCATGCATGAGTAGATGGCCAAAGCTACTGCAGGTTGCTGAAACTGATTGATACAAGAAAGCAGTGGAAGGATACCAAAAAGGAATAAAAGTCATTACACAGATGAATGATAGTGCTGATAATGCAAAGAGGGCAGATGTAGCACAGAACTGCATGAAAAAAGGACCTGCAGACAAGACCTTTTAAAACATTGTCAGCAAGAAGATTTCCCCTTTAAAGTTATTATTCACTGTGTTCCAAAGGTCTTTCAGCCTGTGATCATTGTTGGATAGTTTAAAAGGAAGAAAGCACAACCTTTATTTTGAGGAAAAAAAAAGAGTACTGTATACTACACCTACAAACAGAGATTTGAAAACCCACTATAGGTAAAAAAAATGAAGGAATTGTCAAAGCAAAATGACAAATCACCTGTGTTATTGAAACACCGTAGCAGAAGTGGTGGAGTTGGTCGACTTAAATTGATCAAAGTTCAGAGCTCGGGGTCAGAATCAAAGGGCGGTATACATATGCAAATAACAAACCCACTGTTTGAAAAAAAAAACAGAGTTAGAAATCAATGTTAATTCCGAAAGGGTAAGTGACCGTTGGAGAGTTATGGTGATATAGTATCAAAGGGTAATTATGGTGTAAATTTTTCATTTTTCAAAAATCTGAAGAAGAGCCCACGCCTCTCCACCATCGAGACAAAGAGAATCTGGTCGGAAATTCACAGGTTTGCCCTAGAAAAAGCAGCGCGACGTGCCTGGGATTTGGCGGGACGTGCCTGGGCAGCAAAATACACGGGGCTTCTTCGTCGGCGCGACGTGCCTGTAGGTGGGCGCGACGTGCCTGTAGGAGGCCACCCGACCACACGACAGGCCGACCCGACAAGTTTTCCTGCGCGACGGGTTTTCTCCAAAGGTTGCCGCGCGGCTTTTCCAGACTATCCAGGGTTTCTTTCATCCTTTCAAGCGGGCATCCATAATATTTGAGGTATTTTTATGAACTCCCCATCGATTGCAAGGTGTTGATAAATGACAAGAATGTTTGAAAACCCCGGACCTTGCCATTATTGCTAAAAACAAAAGCAGTTTTCCTACACAGTGAGATGAGGTAATTACATTGTGATAATACGGGGTTTTATGGTTAGGAACCAGTTTGTGTCGTTTTCAAATCACTGTATTTATTGACAGCAGAAGTTTCAAGAACAGAGTGACTGTTGCCTATCTCACAAGCACACCTTTGTAGCAAACTGCCCCCCCCTTTTTTCACTAGATTTCACTACTGTAAGTTTGTTGACAGAGAGTTTCTAAGGGTGGATAGGGCCATTTTTCTGGAGGGCAAGGTTTGTTGGTGGTCAAATCTAAACTTTGAAGGCAGAGGTATACAAGTGATGTTTTCTTAAAACTTCACAAGAAAAAGTGTCCCTCATAAAGCACTGTGTATTGTTAACCTAGGTTTGCCCTCTTTCTTCACCTCATTATCATGTTGAAAAGCTGATTGACAAAGAGGCTCTAAGGGTAAATGTTACATTGAAGGGCAGATTTCATTGATGTGTTTTTAACTCTGGAGGCAGAAGTACAAAAGCAATTTTTGTTCTCTTAAAACTTCACAAAGGAAAGGGGCCTTTTTTTCTGAAGAACAGAGTTGTTAGTGTTTGAAATTAATATTGGAAACAGGGGTACAGGTATTTGGGTGGCTCTCTTAAACTCACAAGCAAAAGAAGGTGTTTTCTAAAAACCATTGTGCAATGATTTTTCACCCAAGCTAGGTCTGTTTCTTCCTTACACTATATTATATCATTCTGAAGATTTGTTGACAGAGGAATTTTGAGGGTGAAATAAGGCCATGTTCTAGAAGGCACGGTTGTTGATGATCAAGTTTAACATTTGAAGCCAGAAGTGCACAGTACACTGAGGAGCAGAGATTGTTGATGGTTAGATTTTGACATTAAAGGCAGAGGTACCAAAGTGGTGTTGGATTTCTCAAAACTTCACAAGTGAAAATGGCCACTGTCTAAAGGGCAGAGTGCTTGGTGATTGCATTTGATATTAAAACAGAGGTGTAGGTATTATGTTGATCTCTTAAACTCACAAGCAGAGAGTATATTTCCTAAAAAACACTGTGCATTGGTTATACATCCAGCTTAAGTCTGCCTCTCCTAGAAACCATATTGTATCATGTTGAAGACTTGTTGACAGAGATTTTCAAAGGTAAACAACATAGTGAAAGACAGAGGTTGTTAATGTTGGATTTTGACATCAAAGGCAGAGGTATAAAGGTGGTGATTGACTTCTCAAAAGTCACAAGTGAAAGGTGTTTTCCTTAACACTGTGGGCTAATTTTTCACATAACCAAAGGGTATCCTTTCTTTCCACTGTATGGTCTCTACAGGAATCTGTTGACAGAGGTATTTTTCAAGGTGAATGACCTGAAAGGCAGGGTTTTTTAGATTGAAGTTTTGTTTTGAAAACACAAATACCAGTGTTGGTTGATCCCTAGCAGACTCACCAAGAGAAATGATTGCTTAATACTACATATAGGAAATTTATACAGCATATTGTCTCATCTTTATTGATGGTTTTCTATTGAGAAGTTTGCATGGCTGAAGTGCATACAGAGTTGAAGGACTGTTTTTAAGAAGTACAGAGGTGACTTATTCAAAGAAACATTGTTGCATCTTATTCAAATCCACAGTGTCCATATCTGTCCAAACAGTATAGTGGCCATTTTCAATCCAGCAGGGCATTGTTCATAAAAGGAAGTTGGTTTCTTCCAAAGCATAATTAGGTCAAAATGCCTCCAAAGCAAGACAACAGGAGCAACATGACAGTGGTGAAGATCAGCAGAAGCAGGAACCAGAGGAGGATAGTGCTGAACAGCAGCAGCTCAGCAGTTTGAGCAACAGCATAAGGATGATGATCAAGAACAGTAGTTTTAAGGAGCGCCCGACACGGAAAGAGAAGAAAGACATATCAGCCCTTGATATTTTGGCATCAGATTCGGAGCATGTTGCTATGGACCCTTGAGGGTCATGCATGCCAATTTTGGACCTGTTTCGGAAACTTTTTGTTTTTTGGCATTTTTGGGGTTTTCGCCAAAAACTCATAAATGCGCCATTTCAGTTTGATGAGTCGTCAAGGGAGGAGGGTGATACCAATGGATTCCATAATTTCATGAGCAGCTCTCCAGTGATTTTCAGGGCATTTGAAGATCATTCGCCCCCTCAAATTGGCGAAAAACAGCCTCATTTTGCACGTTCTGCCCGCCATATCAGCAGCCTGCTATTTTCTGGGTTTTTTCACACAGGTACAGTTTTGAGGGACTTTCAGAGATCAGATTGAGGTGATTCCACTTGCATTGGAAAGCAGACACAGAGAGCTTTCCAACGAGCCATCATGAGCCTCATTTCAACATCGGGAAGGCTTCCATTTGCATCCAGCAAGTCAGGGGACCTTTTTCAGGCATAAATATGAAGTATTTTTGCAATTTTTGAACTCCAAAAATCTGCTTTTCCCAAATGTGCGTTAGGCTATTTTTATCATGGGAAAATCATGCAAAGTCAATATAATTTCCGTTTTTAGCAGTTTTTTAGATATTTTATGGGATATTTTGTGCCTTGGGCTTTGCAAAGCCTCAAGGACAAGTTTAGATATTTTGACTTGGCCAATGGGATAGCTAGTTGCTCCATGAGGTTTTCCTCCCTCAAGCCTATTTATCCCATAGTTCTCATTGTAAATCAGAGGCTGAACTTGAGAGAAGAATTAATGCATTGGTCATATGAGCTTTGAAGAATACACTTGAGTTATGATGTTTGGACTGCCTCTTGGATGCTTTTGAGGAATGTTGAAGGCTTGTTGATGGATTCCTTGACATGGTAGAATGGTATAGTGCTTCTTAATGTGTTTTGTCTTCTAGTTTTCACTCATATTTCATTTTTCTTGCTGCTATAGATCAGTAAAGATTGATTTTGAGACATGCTCATGGAGGCACCTCAAAATCCCTGAATCTTCATAGCTTGATGTTTTCTTCTCCCTTAGTTATGCTAAAGAATTCTTAGCTGCTCTTTAGTAACCTAAGGTATTGTTGCTAAGTTTTATTCATCAGTTCCATGTATGTTGAGTAGAATGTATGGTTTGCCCTACCTACCTATCAGCTGCCCATAGTTCTGTCCATAAAACTTTCTCTTTGACTGATTTGTTGATCATTTTGTTGAACCAAGGAGGCCTAGTCCCGATCTAGCCTTTTGCCTTAAAACTATGAAAACTTCATTTGTCCAAGTGAACAATGACTTATTGACTATGTTTAGGCGTTCCGGCATAGTTTATGAGTTGTTAGTTTGTCTCATGTGTTTTCCCCAAAATCTGATAGCCTTTTCCCGAAGTTAGAGGGTCTTATACCTCTATGTATGGCTGGAATGTCTGATTTCTATGTATTGATTAGTTTATAGTTATTCCTAGCATGATTGATGGCTTGCTATTACATGTTTATGTCTGCTATTAACTAGTTTGCACTTGAAATCCCTTGTCTTTCACCAACTTATTGTTCATTTAATCCATTTTGCCCGGAGATCCCTTCTATTGTGAATCAAATCGGCCCTACAGCAGCTTTACATCATCACCTCATAAGCTTCCTTGACCTGTTTGACCCCATAGCCCAATTTATCTACATCTTGTTATCTAGTTTATGTATTTGATCAGTTTCATCCCTCACAAACTTAAAAAACCAAAAAAACTAAAAATATACTTCATAACTAGCCTAATATCAGAACATCGCAAGTAAACACACCGACATCTTTTACACTTATAGAGAGAGCCCTCTCTGAGTCCAGGAAGGCTAGGTCCTTGGGCTCCAAAGCTTGGTTTGATGTTACATCGTCATTTGGCTAGCTAATCGACCAAATCACGGGACCCTAACAAAGCCAGATGATAAGTGGCTGTTGCTAATATTTTATGTGCATTTTAAAGTTTTAACGTTTTTATAGGGTACCAATTTATTCACTTTTGGCATGTGTATACAACACGAATAAAATCGGACGGGTACATGGGATGACCTCAGCAGACGTGAGTCGTAGCACTTACACTGTACAGGTGGTAGGTGAACCATGACTGTGCATATGGCATAGTGTTGTGCTCGCTCTTCTTTGAGAAGATCTCGACACTTTGGCCTTGCAAACAGCTCTAGGATGGGGGCTCGAGAGAGCCCAGGATGTGCCGCTAGGGGAAGCTACTATGTAGAGGTAGAGGTGGGGAAGTCAGACAGGTGTTCCAACTCGAATTTTTTTCTCATTCAGATCATAGGCCACTATTCATAAACGACTATCCCTATAGTGGGATGACTTATCATGGGGACCAGGACTTGCCACTGTCGCCTGGTCGAGTATGGGGGCCTAATGATAAGTGACAAGTTGCTAATATTTTATGTTTATTTTAAAGTTTCATAATATTGTATAGGGTACTGATTCATTCACTTTTGGTATGTAGATACAACACCGATAAAACCGAACGGGTACATGGGACTACCTGTGGTATCAAGAGCTGTAGGAACTAGTGGATCGAGGACACTACAAGATGAGGATGCAGTGGCTCTCCTGGAGGACATCCATCATAGATGTGAGAGGCTATTGATTGGTATTTCAGAGTGTGGCTGGCAAGACTTGGATGACTAGTACATAGAACCATGTATTGGTCCACCCTCAGGGTGACGAGGGGTCATGCGGCGCATGGCGATGACTAGACAGAGGATGTGCAATCTACGAGTTGCCGGAGCCGAGCCACTGGCATGGGATCCTCCAGATAGTGATTAGATGTAGGGGTAGGAGGTAACCCCATTTTTATTTTTTGTAACATGTTATGGGAATGTCATATGTATCAGAGTTGGTGGACTCTAAAAAATTTTGAATGACACATATAATGGATATGCATCGTTTTATGGTTTATTGTTATTGTCTTGTGTAAAATGCATGTGATAAATGCCAATCTAGAATATTGTTTGCAATGATATATACATAGTTATTTTGTTCTCTAGGTACATGAATGAAAGTAATGATTTCAAATTCACGTATTAAAAACTTCACTCGTAAATATCTTTTAAACATGACAAGATTATGCACATAATAGACACCATTCAATTGCATGACAAGCAGCAAGGAATCTAAACAAACATGAAGGTGAAGGATGAGATGGGAAAGGGCATCGGCTAATAAACCTATTGCTGCATCATATTCGGCCTGATTATTAGAGGCAATACCAATGCATACACCGTTAGAAAGGACAAGGGAATGCAAGGGGGTAAAAGTGGCCCAGGCTGCCAAGGCTAGATTCCAGGAGTAGTGACTTTCACCATCAACATAACCGATATATGGTGTGGACAGGGGGTCCATATGAAAGGTGACACAAGACAACAAATGAGAGGATTATGAACAATACTTGCAACCTGAGCGCAATGTAGACATAGAATGAGCACTGCTAGAGGGAATGCTACGGGAAGGATGACGACACCCTGCACATGAAACATACGGTGGTGTGGGGGAACTACCTTGGGGGAAATTTGAGATGAGGCCACGAAAGTCACCATAGACATAGATGGTGCCATTTTTCTTATGGGTTGGATAAATGAAGTCAGGGGTGGACACTACTTCCATAATATCATCATCACAATAGAAGATGGGGTGAATAATGGAAGGATGACCACATGACACGGCGAATCTACCTAACTCATCATCATGATAAGAGAGGGTCACATGCGCAACATCACGGGGGGTGACAAAAGAACAAGTAGATGAGGGTTCCACCAATGTTGAGCCCAGGGTGATCAGTGAAGGGAGGCCAGGCGAAACAGGAAGGGATCTCATGGATGATGATAGGTAGAGGATGGTGTTCGTAGACTCAGTCATCTCGACATCAGGAGGGGTAATGTCAATGGAAGGGGATGGGTCCTCTGGTTCTGCCGAAGAAAAAATTACAGGCAAGGGAGAGGCAAACTCATTGTGTTCGGCCTCATATTGGCGAACTACTGCCAAAGAAGTGCGGTAGTCATCAAGGCGGGGAAATAGGTGAGTATAGTGGCCATGGAGATCGCACAAAGAAGAAGGATTATTTGTACACAAATACTTTAGTTTCGGGGCTGAATCAGGTAAAGTGACATGGACTTCAGGGATATCAGATTCTAGAAATGCTTCGTTGACCATGGGCTTGATTCGAGGTAATTCATGACATAAATGGGTGGCATGACCAACAAAATCACACAAAGCACACTGAGGGGTATGCTTTGGAGGCTAAGAAGGATTAGGGGTTGTCTAGGCAGCCTTTTTCTTAGGTGCCCTCTTGCGGGCTTTGCCCCCCTCACTTGAGGCTTTCGCAATAGGAGTAGGTTCCTGTTGAGGTGGCTGAGGCACAGAAGCAAAGGGAGGGGTCATGGCTACCGGTTGGACCATGGTCAAAGTAGTATAAGGTTTGGGATGACTAGGCAGGATAGTGGCTGGGGGATCAATGTACCAGACTAGGATCCCCATGGTCATGTTAGGAAGAGACAAGGTAGCCATAACAGGCACTGAAAATACTCCAGGGGGAGCAATAAACGGTATTTGACTAGAGGGGTAATGGCCAGGCGGGACAGCTCTGAGATGGTTAAGGCCAGGGGGAATCATTCTAGGAGGGTAAAGGGGCTCATGGACACCAGCTGCAGATGAGGGACCTGGAGGAGGGGGTCCTAAAGTTTGAGTCGAGGTGCTAGGAGCAGGTTGCGGAGGGTAGGGCTACTGACTAGTCGAACTAGTCCGTTTGAGGTCAAATCGGGACGATTGCATCATGCAAAAATTCAACGAGCTGAGGTCAAAGATAGGAGGAGGGAGACTAGAGAATGAACCAATCAGAGAGGAATATTTATAGACTCCATGTGACACATTGGTCTGAGGTTCGACTATTTGTTTATTGGCCACCAAAGAAATGAAGGACTCAGGGGAGGTCTGAGACTTCGATTCATAATATGTCAACTGGTTGATGGTGAAAATATTTCCATTGTGAGGAAAGCACATCTTATGGTGAACTATAGATGGGACAAAAGACATCGCATAAATGTAGCTATTACCCAATATAATGTTGTAGTCTAAGGGGGCATCAATTGCTTCCACGTCAACACAAACAGTCTTGCCCACAAGAGTAAAGGGACAATTGCAGAACATGCCAAGGGGATGGGAAGAGTGGCCATCCCACGCTTGGAGGGTGATCATGGAATGGGATAGCTCAAGAGATACAAGTTTCTTCCAAACTGAAGTGGACATCACACAGGTGGATCCCCCCTCGTCAATGATACAATTAGAGATGTTGGCATTTCGAATATTGACATGGATTTGGAAGGTGACGGAAGCAAGAAGGGGGAGGTGTTCTGACTGGTCAACATCAAAGATGATAAAATAATCATATGAAGGATCCACAGTGCCCATAGTAGTTAGTAGATATTTTCATTGTGAAGGGCACAACTGGAGGAGTTCCAGCGTTGATATGGCAATAGGGGATTGTGCCAAATCATCTACTATACTGTAGGAGTGGGAAACTTTACTAGAAGCAGCGTTTTTGCGTAGTGGTCCCTTGAGGATCTTAGTATGAACCTCTACCCTAGGTTGAGGGATCAGTAAAGGACCATTGGGTGTCAAAAGAGGCTCTGTGATACCTAAAGAAGGGGGCTTAGTAGCAGACATAGCGGGAGGCTTATTGTACTGCCAGGACCGAGTCTGAAGGTTGAGGTCAATGGTAATGGGTTGGTCAGAGTTCATCATGAGGATATGGTAATCATATGTACCATATGGAGGAGGTTGAGTGGCCACCAAACTTTCATGGGGTTGGGTAGCCACGAATCCTTGCTAGGGGAAAGGATTTGTAAACACAGCCGGTTGGATAGGGGCAACATTGGGAGGAACCGAAGGGGAGGCTTGATATCCTAGGGATGCTGCTTGAGCTTCCCACATCTGACGCATCTAAGGTAATATAGGACAATCATGGGTGTAGTGACCATAGACACCGCAACAATAATAGGGTTTGTTTGTGTAAACATGTCTGTCCTGCTTGGGCTGAGTGCCTTGTTGCTGGGTTGCACTGTTAGGTGCATTCCCTTGGGGATTATTTCTTAGATTAACTAGGGCAGATTGGGTTTGGTTTCATTTCCTCTTATTTTTGGAAGTAGGAGGATTAGTCGCACCCTGTTTTGCATACCTGACCTTAAGGAGCTGGTGGCTGCTGTTGTAGGGGTTGAGAAGGAAAGGGAGGTTGAGGTGCTAATGCTGGAGGATCTAGAGCACCAGGCTGTAGATAAAAATAATAAGGAGGTTGGGTAACATTGGGGTAAATAGGTTTGGAAAAAGGAGGAGGCTTGCCGTATCCTGGATATATGCTACCAGGAGGGGCAAAGATGTTGGAGGAGTTGGCCCCTCCCTGAGGGAAACCATAACCCATGGGAGGATGAGTATACAAATGAGAAAGGGCTCGAATGATACCGTCGGCGGCATGGGATGCCCCCGGTGCATTGGCACCATTGGGTCTAGGGATATCAGGTAAGACGGTATAAACATAACCAGACTGTGTGTAGATCAGGTCATATTTCAATGCAATCTAGAGGGCAACTTCTTCAGTCTGAGGGAAATGAGATGCGACATCTTTTCTAATAGTAGTAAAAAGGGATCTGAGAAACCATTCCATGTAGACATAGTCTTCGAAGGTAGGGGCTAGGCATAGGCTCTTTATTCTCCACCATTCTTGGACATGGTCAGAAAGGAGGGTAGTAGACGATTGATGGAAAGAGGTCAAGAGTTCATTTTTGGTGTCATAATGAATGGGAAGCTGGAAGTAAGACAAAAAATCCCTGGCAAGAGTCGTAAAAGTAGTATGAGAGGTGGAGGCCTGGTTGACATACCACTTAGAACCTTTTCTAGCAAGCGTACGTTGGAACAACCAAACACCGACGGAGTCATCGGTGATGGAATTAGACAAAAACCACATTTGGAAGGAACGAACATGGTTGGTGGGATCCTCTCCAGCAAGACCTTCAAACTTGGAGATGTATGAAGGGAGCTTGGTTGGAATAGCAGGCCAACTAGGATCATGGTGTATGGGGTCATTAATCAGCTGGTTAAAATCAAGAAGACTGATGCATGCCATATAAGGGAGCAAGGGAGCAGCTGGGATAGTTCCTATTATGGCCCCACTAGTAGTATTCCAAGCATTAGGGCTGGGGCTACCACCAACGTTAGGTCCTGAACCAAACATGGTGAAGGTGATAGGAGGAGAGCCGGGGAAAAAACCAGAAGGGGAACCTGATGGATCAGAATCAAAGTTAGAATAGGACTCAACAGAGGACTAACTCAGAACCTATGCGGTGGAGTAATTCTTCCTAACAAAAACTGAGGATGAAGGCCAAGGAGTCTCTGGGATAAACGCGTTGGGGATGCAATGATGAAAAAAAGATACGAATCACAGAAGGAAGAGAGGCCAAAAAGGGCAGGGAGGTGCAGGATCAAATGATTACAATGTCGAAACAAGGGTAGGGAGGTGCAGGATCAATTGATTACAATGTTATAGTCTTGGCCTGGCAGTGTAAACCAGTTTCTCTTCACTTAGGGTGTGCGTGTATGTGATAAGTGTGTTAATTTTAATTAAACCCAGATGTGTGTAGAGAAAAAGGAAAAAGATGCTATATAACTATAAATAAATCTAAAAATGACAGTAAAGGAAACTGAATATGAAAGAAAATAAATAGCTAAAGATGCATCAATTTAAACACAAGGGGGAGGGCTTCCCAACAACTAGTCTATGGGTGGGCGAAATCTAGTCAAAACACACAAAAATGGCCAATGGATATAAAGTTGGGAGGGATAGGGATCTAAAGGTTAGATCTGTAGAAATTATATGCACTAAGCATGCATATGTCCAAGATCCACCTGATCTCACACTATTTAACTTTATGCAAGATACTGGATCTATTCCACTTGTTAATCTTTTGCGGAAAATTTAATTGCACACACATGTGAAGCATAAATAAAAACAATCACACATAACACATTTTTTAACCAGGAAAGCCTGAAGCTGAAAACCCCAACTATATATTATTTAACATGGAGATCATATGACAATCTCATACAAACATACAAAGCTTATCACAAGCTCTTAGTACAGTACAATCGTCATACACTAATCAGGACCAATCTTGCAAATCCATGCACTAATCTTTGCCCTCCTGCTAGCCTACCTCCACTGCGCAATCCAAGCTGATTAAAAAGACCAATTTGATGTAATCCCACTCTCATTGACTGCATGATTATCATTGGAAACTCCAATGTATATGTCGATGCAATTCATGCATCACTAGTAGTCACAACAAATAGTCCATCTTTCCCTTTCAACTATCTCTCCACTGGTCTCCACTGAAACCGCCATGCACTGTAGTTAACTGATGTATTTTTCAGTTGATTAATGAGTTATTATTTGTGAATTAATTAACTAATTAATTCACTCCACTCTCACTAGTGTATCATTCAGTTAGACTAGATACAACTAGCTCAACTGAGTCTAACCGAGTTAAACTAAATACAACTCCATAACTACTTCTTCCAACTCCACCAAACTCTTATCTTTTGAGTCTGAATTCATCTTCTGTTTGCTAAGTCAGAGAACTTTAGAAGAAATGAATTCCTTCTGTCAGCTCCTGTGCCACATCTGTGCACTTAACTGAAGTGCTCCAAGAGAATAAGATAATGTTTAGAGTCCAAATATTAATAAGAGCTAATAATATTCGACATATCTGTTTTTAGACTAGCATTCTAAAAATAGACTCCACCCAATATGTATAAAAATATAAGTCCATATATTTTTCCAACTTGACCAACCATCCACAAATAGCATCCTCCAACTCATAGAATATGATCGACATGTCTAAAAATAGACTTTGCTCTAAAAATCACCTGTGTGGGCCCCACCTAGTTTAGGTGATTATTTTCCAACTAGCATCAAGGATGATGTTTCAGGATGCCTCCTTCACTGTTTCTTGTTGCAATCTTCAACACTCCCTCTCAACAAGAAAAGACTATCTTTGCATGCGACATGCAACTCCATGCATTCGCCCTGCAACCTTTGCAAGTGCCCTGCAACTCCATGCATCTCCTCTGCAACTCTTCCGAAACTGAAAGGCTCCAAACAACTCAATCAGTCTAATGCATCTATCATCAAAGTCTCCGACTTCTGTTGGTACCAACTACACATCTTTAGGAACCACTGCATTGTTGAAATCTACACCCATGCACTCTGCACTTGCTGTCAACTCTGAACTATGCTCCAGTATCCGACACTGTCACTTTGATCTGCCTGCATCAATCCAACTAATCATGCTACTGCTGCTCTGTGGGCTCCTCGTAGCCAGGTTCAATTCATGAGATCCACACCATCTCAATGAATCCTGCCTAGAAATCTCCTCTTGGGATTACTCATGCATGCCGCCCCACCTCTCACCTGGTGGTATAGCTGCATGCACTCCCTCTGCCCATCTGACATGAAATTTCTCTGCATGAGTGGTTGCTCCCATTCCATGATCCTCATCTTGTGGCTGCTCCACATCTTGAGGTTCACTCTTACGTGCATGCAAATCCTGCTCCCTCTCAAGCTTCAATTTCATGTCTTTCTTGCACTTCCCAACAATAGGAAGCTCCGTAGAAATCACATCTACATCAAATCTATAAAGATTCTTCTGCATTTTTATTTTTCTGAGCTTGTCTTTAAGCTCTAATTTCCTCTGGTCGCTTCTGCTTTGGAAAAAATCTGTCAAAGCCTTCCACATAGCATATGGAGTGGCTTTCCCATGAAGGCTTGAGACAATACGATCTCTCACACCTTCCAACAGAATCCTCCTCGTCCTTGCTACTTTCTTTTGCCATGCATCAAGTACTGCAGCATCCGCCGAAGTGGGCTTATGAACATCTCTCTCGATGAATTCCTTCAAGCCATTATCTTCAAGCAACGCCTCCATCCTGTCCTTCCAGGCTATGTAGTAAGAGTTTCCCTCGAGTGCATACTCCAACTGCAACCCATTGAAATACATTTCAATGTATACTCAACTGTTGGACCAAGAAACTCTTGCAGCAAATTCGAATTGTCCACCAGCACAAACTCACTTCACAATTGCAATCTTCAATCAACAATGCTCCGATACCATGTAGAAATTATATGCACTAATCATGCATATGTCCAATATCCACTTGATCTCACACTATTTAACTTTATGCAAGATACCGAATCTATTCCACTTGTTCATCTTTTGTTGAAAATTTAATTGCACACACATGTGAAGCATAAATAAAAACAATCGCACATAACACAGTTTTTAACCGGGAAAGCCTGAAGATGAAAAACCCAACTATATATTATGTAACATGGAGATCATATGACAATCTCATACAAACATACAAAGCTTATCACAAGCTCTCAGTACAGTACAATCATCATACACTAATCTGGACCAATCTTGCAAATCCATGCACCGATCTTTACCCTCCTGCTAGCCTGCCTTCACTGCGCAATCCAAGCTGATTACAAAGACAAATTCTATGTAATCCCACTCTCATTGACTACATGATTATCATTGGAAACTTCAATGTATATGTAGATGCAATTCATGAATCACTAGTAGTCACAACAGATAGTCCATCTTGCCCTTTCACCTATCTCTCCACTGGTCTCCACTGAAACTGCCATGCACTATAGTTAACTGATATATTGTTTAGTTGATTAATGAGTTATTATTTGTGAATTAATTAACTAATTAATTCACTCCACTCTCACTAGTGTATCATTCAGTTAGACTAGATACAACTAGCTCAACTGAGTCTAACTGAGTTAAACTAAATACAACTCCACCAACTACTTCTCCAACTCCACCAAACTCTACCACTTGAGTTCTAACTGAGTCCTCCATGCATTAGCTCCAGTAAACCCTTAGGAATATCATAATTCCTTCTGTCAGCTCCTGTGCCACATCTGTGCACTTAACTGAAGTGCTCCAAGAGAATAAGATAATGTTTAGAGTCTAAATATTATTAAGAGCTAATAATATTCGACATATCTATTTTTAGACTGGCAGTCTAAAAATAGACTCTGCCCAATATGTCTAAAAATAGAACTCCATCTATTTTTCCAACTTGACCAACCATCCCAAAATAGCATCCTGCAACTCATAGAATATGATCGACATGTCTAAAAATAGACTTTGTGCCAAAAATCACCTATGTGGGCCCCACCTAGTTTAGGTGATTATTTTCCAACTAGGATCAAGGATGATGTTTCAGGATGCCTCCTTCACTGTTTGTTGTTGCAATATTCAACACTCCCTCTCAACAAGAAAGGATTGTCTTTGCATGCGACATGCAACTCCATGCATTCGCCCTGCAACCTTTGCAAGCACCCTGCAACTCCATGCATTTGCTCTACAACTCTTCCGAAACTGAAAGGCTCCAAACGACTCAATTAGTATAATGCATATATCATCAAAGTCTTCGACTTATACTGGTATTAAATGCACGTCTTCAGGAACCACTGCGCTATTGAAATCTGCACCCATGCACTCTGCACTTGCTGTCAACTCTGAACTGCGCTCCAGTATCCGACACTGTCACTTTGATCTGCCTACATCAATCCAACTGATCATGCTACTACTACTCTAAGGGCTCCTTGTAGCCAGGTTCAATTCATGAGATCCACACCATCTAAATGAATCCTACCAATAAATCTCCTCTTGGGATTACTCATGCATGTCGCCCCACCTCTCACCTGGCGGTATAGCTGCATGCACTCCCTTTGCCCATCTAGCACGAAATTTCTCTGCATGAGTGGTTGCTCCCACTCCATGATCCTCATCTTGTGGCTACTCCGCCTTATGCCTCCTCAGCTCATATGCCTATTTTTCATAGCAAACCCTAGCTCAGTGGGAGAGGAAATTAGGGTTTAGTGCTTGTGAACAATGATGACTTGGGCACCCTTGGGAAAAGAAAACTCCCTTTGACATTTTATGTGTTGGCATGTGGATTTTTGAGTTGGAGGCCTTTGGGAGACTGAATACTTATTACATTTGAACTGACTGAAGCAAATCATGAGTTTATTCTAGGTCACCTTCACACCTTCTGCTGCCTTTGTTGAAAATGAGACAATGCAATTATTTGACCTAATGAAACCATAGTGACCTAATGAGAAATGAAAGAAACTGACTCAATGAGTGATTTTGACTAAAAGTGAGATGGAAGTAGAATTTTTTTCAGCATGATGCATGGAAGAGGGTCAGCAGGAAAATAATTGTGAAGGAAAATGAGACACTTGACAAGGACAACCAATAGTGGAACAATTTTATATCATGACCTAATGGAATGATGGAAAATTTCTTTAGAAGGTGACACCTAATATGCACATGAAATTTTTTTTTAATCCCTGGTGGAAGTATGCAAATACTGACACTAACATTGGCTCCAGCTGGGGATGGTAGCTCCTTTGAGGTGCCAAGAACACCGTAGACCAAGTTCCTATTCATTGGGAATGAGTCAAAAGCTAAAGACTAAATGAATACTAAAAGAAACTTGACTCAATAAACTGAACTGACTCAGACTAAAACACAACTGACAAACTAAAAAATATTCTCGGAATCAAGCTTATTCAACAAAACCTACTCTAACTGATCCATGCATCACTTGATAAAGTAATGTTGTCATGCCATATTAGCCAATCAAGCAACTGTAACAATAATGATGTTTGGCAGTGCTTGAACCATTCTGACAACCATACATGCACACAATGTCTCTGGCTTTGTAAAAAACAATCTGGTCTATCATTTAAACTGAAAAAATATTCCATATATGTTGCAACGGGATCACAGAAACTAGACTCTGTTTGCTGCCCCAACTCCTCAATACACACCTCCAGTTGTAAATGTTAGTGAAAACATCCAAGGGCAGCCTTACCTTTCTTTCCTTCTGCTGGAAAAGGTTCCCAAAGAATGGGACTTGAGAGTCCAGATCCTGGGACTGTATTTGGGTCTCCAATTCAGCTAGATCTTTTTTTATTTTGATGGCAAACTCTTGCAAAAAATTGAGCTTAATATCATGGCTACATCGATAGGACTTCAGATAAGAAGAAAGAGATGAAGAAAAATTCTCATCTACCTCATCATTTGTGCACATATCTTCCCATTCTCTAAATCCTTGAATAGAGGCCACCTTTATTTCAAATTCTTCCTTCTCCATCCATGTTTCTAGAAAGATACACCACAACTCTGCAAATGACTTAATAGATTTGACAGAAAAAATTTCAATCCATTGTCTACATTTCCCTTGAAATGAATCATAGAACAATCTGATGAAGATATCTTTTTTTTTACTCTAAGAAGTTCAACAATTTTTTAAAAATTGGCTACATGTTTAAGAGTCAAAGTTAGATATTCTCTATTAAATGTAGGGACATTGCTCAAAAAATATGCATCTTTTGGTAATTGATTAGGAAAACCAGGAACATTAGAAAATTCGTTACATGAATACCTTAAACAAATAGAAACGACATCTGAGTATTTCATTTATCTAGTGGAGCCACCATCAATATTTTCAAACTCGGGATTTCGAACAATGGAGTCGCCAGGTGAATGTTTCAGCCTTCATATGTGTCTGACCGCTGTTCACCATCAAAAATCAGATATGCCACTTGAACAATCTTTCCTGGAGAAGATCTGTCACCTCGTCCTAAGTATGGTCGCCAAAATGTTATCACTCGGATTGAACCTCAGGCTGAGAGAGGCAGTTCTGAGGTAACCTCAAACCACACTTAGCCAAGTAGCTAGCCCTACTAGGCCAGAAGAGGGCTCTCTCCATATATATCATAGTCAAAATGACTAAGGAAAGAAGATTTTAGGCTAGGTATAGTAGCTCAGGGTTTTGATTTTGATTGTGTAGGGTTTTACTGGACCAGGAGGAGTCAAACAGCTAGGGAAAGGAAATTAGGTCAAGACTTGCAGGGTTTTCTATGGGGCAAGGTAGGTAGAATGTTTAGTGCTTTAGAATTTCAATGATGGGATTATCAAGATAGGTGAGGAGCTAGAAAGAGCATGGTGAATTCATGGTTTCTTTCTAAACTGAAGAAATTACAAATTATGAATGCTTACCCAAAACAGAGCATAACAATTATGGATTTTGTTCATTTAACCTGAAAAAATTCACTTGATGGAAATGAGATGATGAATGAAATAAACAAAAAATTATAACATATGAGCATAAAATAAGAAACTGAAACTAAACACAATGCCACATGGATCCCATAAAAACAGCTGCAAATTTGATTAATGTCCACGCCAAAACTGATACAAAAGTATGTCTCTTGAGATGCCAAAACTCCAAGTGAATCAAACCATTACAATGACTGAGGAAATACATAAAATAGACCTTAAAAACACTCTCTCTAGCCTCAGGGAGTCGAATCCATGAGATAGGGATCAGTTTCACCTACTCCTAAACAAGAAACTGGAGACTAGGAAAACCCAACAATTTGCCTCTAAAAGAGAGGAAACTGATTCATTTGAGCTCTAGAGGACTTATCTAATCTATCTACCCTAGATAACAATAAAAGAATGACATTTACATTTATCTTGACCTTTTACATCAGTAATTTCTCATTTCCCAAGATAAAAAGTCAAACTGGAGTGAAAATCAAAAAATTGCTGAAGACTGTGAAAATTGCACTTCCCTGGCAAAAGTGCAGTGCCATGACAGGGAAAATAGCCTCTTTTGAAAGAAACTTTTGGAGGACTTCCTGGTGTCCAAATCAGCTCCATAATAGCTCATTGGAAATATCTCTAAGTCTAGTTTCCAAATATGCCTCTAGTTTCCAAAATGGTGCCCATATTCTATGTAAAAAATCACTTCTCCCAAGATTGGTAAAAGCGCAGTGCCAAGGTTAAAAAGGAGGCAAAAACATGAAAATTTGGCGGTTTTTTGCACTTTTGAGGGACCAGTTCTCCTCCAAATTTTTTGAAACTTGCTGGAGTTGATGTATTAATCATTCTGAACATGATGGTGGTGGCTATTTATCCATTGGAGGCTCCAAGAAAAAGCGTAGTGCCAAGGGCGCTGTGTTTTTGGCAGATTTTCTGTGTGCCAAAATTGTTCAAAAAACCAAAAATGCACTAAAGTGAAAAATGTGCCAAAAAACTTGCCAAAATTGTAAGGTTAGTTTTTTATCAAGGGCTTGAGGCATGAAGAGACACCTCAACAAGTATGTCTAACCTCTCATTCTCCTTTTTCTCGGTCAAAGGTTGAATTTTTGCAAGGGCTCGTTTGAGCTTGGCCCTTGCAATTTTGTTCCTAAATGACACCTCTGTCCTCCTCTTCAAACATTTTGAATTTGAAGGCTTTGGAAACCCTAGGTTAAATGGAATGATATGAAGGGAGTGAGAGATGAGATGACTAGCTTAGGCAAATGGAGGGAATGAGTGTAAATGGAAACCTAGGTCTATGAAAACCCTAGGATTTAACAATATGTATGACTGATATGTGTTTTAGGGACATGAACAGGGATATGCTATTTGAAAATAATAAGGAAATGGAAATTAGGGTTTCATAGGCTACAAACACTTCAAATATTTAATGTAACACCAAATATATGTCAAGAAAAGTGATTTAGGGTCCACTTACTGCTTTAAAGCTCCTTGGAGAAGTTTGTGAGGAAATTTGAGCTTGATGGAGGTGGTGAAATTATTCAAAACCTTCACTGTACAAATGCACAACACTCTGGAAAAATTTTTAGTGCCAAGACAAAAGCGCGGTGCCGCTGCGCAAAAGCGCAGCTCCAAGACAACAACACAACGCCACTGTAACACTATTTTTAAAACCACTTTTGGCAGCCTTTCTGCTGTCCAAATTGGGCTTAGGATAACTCATTGGAAAGAAATTGAAGTATAATTTCCAAATATACCTTTTTTCTTTTTATTGGAGTTGATTTAACTTGTCAAAATTTTATTTTCCCAATACTGGTCAAAAAGTGTCGAATGAGGGTGCAGAAATGTAGAGTGCTAGTGCAGGCAACTTTTGGAGGCCTTCCTCAACTCCAAATTGAGTTCATGATAGCTCATTGGAAATATATCTCTATACAGTTATCATTTGACTCATCAAGAAAGTCATTTGGACACTCGCACTATGAGAAAAATTGATTTTCCCAAGGTTACTCTAGAAGTGCGACAACTCTCCCGTGGCACCTGTATTTTTGACATTGCTATAAAACCATGATACCTATGTAAAATATGAAAGAGGTTTTTCTTCCTTGACATATTTTGGATAAAAAACGCTCTCACATTTTTCAAATTCATCTTTTTTTGGTTAGAAACATAGTTTGAATCAGAACTGGCCCTATGAGTGGCAAATGACTTGACTCTTGGAATGTTTTCTTAAAAAATTATGGAGACATGATATTATGAGCTGAAATTACCTCATACTTACTGATATGGCCTACCTTATGCCTCCTCTACTCATATGCCTCTTTTTCATAACAAACCCTAGCTCAGTGGGAGAGGAAATTAGGATTTAGTGCTTGTGAAAAATGATGACTTGGGCACCCTTGGGAAAAGATAACTCCCTTTGACATTTGATGTGATGGCATGCTAATTTATGAGTTGGAAGCCTTTGGGAGGCTAAATACTTATTAAATTTTAACTGACTGAAGCAAATCATAATTTTATTCTAGGTCACCTTCACACCTTCTGCTGCCCTTTATTGAAAATGAGACAATGCAATGATTTGACTTAATGAAACCCTAGTGACCTAATGAGAAATGAAAGAAATTGAATCAATGAGTGATTTTGACTAAAAGTGAAATGGAGGCAGACTTGTTTTCAACATGATGCATGGAAGAGGGTCAGCAGGAAAATACTTGTGAAGGAAAATGAGACACTTGACAAGGAGAACCACCAGTGGAACAATTTTATATCATGACCTAATGGAATGATGGAAAATTTCTTCAGAATGGGACACCTAAGATGCACATGAAAAATGTGTTTTGATGCCTAGTGGAAGTATGAAAATACTGACACTAACACTAGGTATTTGGATTAAATGAGAGGGAAAAAATTCCAGTATTTTATCAATCACCAGAACTTCAGAATTTGTGCAATAATTTCATAATATCCTATTCATTTATTATCCAATATTGGTCCTCCTATAGCAGGGAGAAAGTCCCTAAATTATATCATCCTCCAAATCTTCATAATCTGCCCAATATTCGCAAAATATTCTACAAAAATAAATAATATTAGGCACAAATATGCAATTATATCTAAACCTTCTTAATGAACACATTGTAGCTCAAAATATGTCATCTAATGCAAAAAGAGAGGTTTAGTGTGCTGAAGAATGGTCAAATGGGTCTTAAATTGTATCTAATTTGGAGGTTGAATATACCGCCCTATTGAAAGTGTTTCTCATTCTCTGAGCAACTTAGTGACCTAATTTTTCCCCATTCATGACCTTGGTGGCCTCCCTAGTCTGTCTTGTAGTTGTTCAACACTTTCCTATAGAAACTTTCTGCCTTCCTGTAGCAAATTTCTTCATTCCTGTAGTAGGGAAGATTCTGCTTTTAGTTGTTTGGTCATGGCTCTCCTAGTTCTTGGCTTCTTCTGAGAGGCTTGGGGATCCTTTCTTTTGGCTCTGAGGGAGGTTATCTCTTCAGTTTGCTTCTTATTCTCCATTTATCTTTTGTTCTAATTTTTTTAGGCACTTTTCTTTTGTTTCAACCTTTCATTAGAGAACTTTTGAGGTCTCAAATGGGCTGCCTAAGAAAAATGTACAACCAAAATAAAATTTATAATAAAAAATAGGATTCAAGATTATGACATCAACCATGGGGGATGATTAACCATTTTTGGGGTAAAAAACTAAAAAAATTAAAAAATAATAAAATAATAAAACTACTTTTTCAACTTTGATTTCAATTTATCTCCCTACAGTTTTACTCAAATTTCAAGTGGGAGTACCTTTTGGATAAGAAATTTAATTCTTCATCCAAGGAGTACCCATGTTGCATACTTTCGATGGACCCTGCTACATGAAAAATAAGAAATACATGAAAAAACGTGATTGCAATCACATTTTTAATGTATTTCTCATTTTTATTGTAGCAAGGTCCACCACAAGTAGGCAACATGGGTACTCCTTGGATGAGGAATCAAATTCTGCATCCAACGAGTGTTCCCGCTCGAAATTTGAGTAAACCCATAGGGAGATAAGTTGAAAATATGAGTTGAAAAAATAGTTTTACCTTTTTTCCCTCTAAAATTTGATGATGTAATCTAATATTATTTTATTATTTCCACTATTATTTTATAATTTCCTTAGGAGGCCCATTTTAGACCTCAAAATTACCCTAATTATTATTTTTTTCTTTTCCACCCTCTTCTTCTTCTGTAGAGCCATCCTTGGATGTCTCTTCAAGTCTAGAAAAGCTTCTCTATCCATGTCAAAAAAATTTGTCCCATGTGTTCTCAAGGTTTGTGAAAGGGAACCCTACTACCAATTATTAATTTCAGAGCACACAGGATTTGAAATTATGGCAAGTGAATGAGTTCTTCATGTTGATGAGTGAAATTAAAAATGGTATGCCAATTTCAGAATAAGTTTCTTCTCCCATCATAATGCTCATACTCATAAGAAAACTCCACACTTCAACTCTTTTTTTCTCAGGGTTCTACCACAAGATATTTAGTGGAGGAATTTTACAAAAATTCACATACTTTTTCATTTCTAGGAGGTGAGGAGGATCAAGTGCTTACCCCTTCCTTGTAGACTCCTTTAAAGTTCTAGGGTTTTGTGGCCAATAATGTTCAAGACAACACCCCTTTTTCCTCTTGGGACATTCTTGTAGTAGGCAGATTGTCTCTTGTAGCACCTAATTTGTCTCTCTTGTAGCATCTCTTTTTCTCTATAGTTGTTATCCCAATATTGTATCACCTACAAATCAACTTTGTATCTCTTATATAGCACCTTACATAGCCCCTGGTAGCATCCAGATCGAACTTTGATGCCTTAATGATCCTCTCTAACTTTTTTGGGAATGAGCATCGATATAAATGAAGTTGAGCCTTGTTCTTTTATTTCTTTTGTGGTAGTGGATCAATGCACTTGGTGATCTAGTCCTGATTCCTCATAATTATCACTTTCCCAATTTGAATTTTCCATGTTGCATGGGTGTTTGATTAAATTGCAGTCTTACTTAGTCAAGGGTGGCCAATTTTATTGGCCACCTTCAGCCTATAAAACCTTCACTCATGTGCATTGAAAACAATTTTTTTAACCATAATATGTTGAACAAGAGAGGTGAAGAATAATGCATACTTGTGCCTACCTGATGTATCTGGCTGCCTTAATGTTTTCTTGTTGTTTCAGAAATGGTGGTTGATCTACTAATTGTTTGGAGGTTCCATTTTCCATGCTAGTTGCTTCATGTTCTAGCCTTGCTTTAAAAAAAAATGTATTTTTTATAGGTGTTTGACTAAGAAAAATCTATCGATGCAAGTTCTTCAAATAGTGGATTGATATGTTTCTTTTAGAGATGAAAAGTGTCCCTATAGAAGCTCCTCAAGATTTTGTGGATTCCCAAGATCACAAATATGGTCCTTAAATTCCTCAGGATGGCTAAGTATTCACTTTTGTTTCGTCAAGTGTCTCCAACTGTGCTTCTGTAGGGTTTGTGCAGGCTTCTACAAGGCTAGATGATTTCATGTAGCGGTCAAACAAACCCCTCCAAGAACACAATAGTATTCATTTAATGCATTAAAAATATATTATAATTCATGGTGAGCTCATGGGTTGGGACTAGAAGTTTTAGTGGTGGTGAAAATTATGGAAGAAGGGGTGAAAATGAATTTTTTTCATGAAAAAAGATGAATTTTTGGGTGGAAAAGTGACTAAATGGTGTGGAGAATGGATGATAGAGGTGTGGTAGACTTATTTTTTATTCCTCGAAGGAAAACATAGTATTTGACCCCTCTTTCTATTTTGATCACAATCCTATAACAATTTTGGTCACTCATGTACCAATTCTGGAGCACTCCTGTAGCAGAATTGTTTGATCCATTTCTCTCAAAAAATAGTTTGGATTAACTTAAAATTTTGTTATAATGTTTCCATCAACCTTATGCATCTCCCCATAAAAAATATTGGCCAAAGGATGCACTAAGCTCAATACAAATAAAAAATGGTTGTAGGTGATGGAGGCCAATTTATTGAAAATGGTTCACTAGAATTTGTTGAAATTCCTTGAGAATGTTACCATCATCCATATGCATATCCCCATGAAATATCTCAGAAAATAATATGCATATTTTTTATATATGGTAATTTTTTTTTTTCCCTATGTATTTTGGCAGTAATATATCAAAACAAAGACCTTCCTGTAGCACTCTAGGAAAATGAGGAAAATGAATGGAAAAGGCTTGGGAATTATGGGTGGATGTTGGAAATGAATGAGAATGATGGATTGACATGGCCTTGGTCCTGTTGGAGCATCTAGGAAAAGGAGGAGAAAGCCCAAGTTTGACTTCCTTTCACTAGATTTTCGACCAACTTTTTATTTTGGTGCTAACTTGTTTTTGTTGCTTGCAAAAATTGGAGATCACTTGCATTAATCAAAGGGAGATACATGGAGAAAATAATTTTTTTTATTTTCATTTTTTCCTTTTAGGCCTACTAGTTGTCTCAATGAGGTTTTCAACTAGTAGGTGTGCCTAGGCGCCTCAAATGAGGTTTTCACCTAGGATATATTCTTTTTCTATTTTTTTATTATCTTTTTTCCAACCCATTAACCACCTCATGGAGGTTTCCATCAATGAGCCAATCTCAGGTGCCTCAAAAGAGGTTTTCACCCGAGATTTTATTCTTTTCCTTTTATTTTATATTTTTCCATTTTTCTGTTTTTATTTTTTCTATCCTTCTCTAATTGAAAAAAATAAAATCTCTTTCAAGTATAGGAATACTTCCAATGGAGCCATGTGCACATCAAGATGATAGATAAAATCATGTGTAGGCTCAAAATATATTCTTTGACATGTACCTGAATGTGATAAGCCAACTGCTTTGATTGAGATGAGATCAGGAACTGTTGAAGAAGAGTGTGTTGTTGCAACTTAATGATTGTTTAGAACCAAATTTCAATATATTTGTGATGCCCTTGTTCTAGTTGTTGATTTAGATCATTTGGTATGTCTTCTTATTCCATGAAATTCATATCTTTTTTATTATTATTATTATTATTCCCTTGAGCACATAGAGGATTTGATGGTGAACATGATGGAACTCCATCAATCTATGATTCTAATGTCTTCTCTCCATCAAGTGCAACCCATGATTCTTTGGTCTCCTCATTTGAATCTTCTTATTCTTAATGATATCCTTAAATGACATCAAGAGAATCATTTTTTTGCAATACCTTTCTTGATCTAAGATGAGCACCATTTAGATAAAGAGGATATGTTTGGAAGTGTTGTACCTCAGCATTTTAAGTGGGTTGATCTACCTCATTGTTTCGGTTTGGAAATGGTAGTATAGGTATTTGAGTGGGATTGGACCTTTGATATGAATGTTGTTGAGGTTTTGGTTGTAGCGGAGGTGGATGGTAGGGATAACATGGAGGTGGGTATGGAGGATATTGAGGAAAGTATTGAGGATAATTTTTATTTATCCCATAAGTTTCTTTCCAACCTTGTTTCCAAGGTTGGTTTTCAGGTTTATATGGCCAAGGCTGGCAAGGAAAAAATGTGTTTCAATTACTTTGAGATGGATGTGTGTAAGCTTGAAATTGTGAATTAGGTTCTTACATCATATCAGGTTGACTAGGCTTCCATGGTATTTTGGAGCTACATAACATAGTTGATTTGGTGATTGACTTGCTCCATTTTCCTCTTGGTAAACTTCCTTCAACCTTGGTAATGATGGTAAATATTTAATAGCATGTGATTCTATATGGAAAACACAAATATCAACATCTTCGTTTTGCTCGTCTTGCATTATTAGCATTTCTACTTGTTCTCTTAGATTGCTAAATTTTTCTGTTCTAAAGTTATCAAGAAAATTTCCAATTTCGACTTGACTTACCGATATTTATGCTGGTTTACTTACTTTTTCCCTTCCTCTTGACATGTGCTTGCATGTTTCACAAATTTATTCAAATGATAATTGGTATACATCATCGAGTCTACTAATGAGATCAAGGAGATCAATCCACTCATCCCTAATTGTTATAAGTAAGAGGTATTTTAGTGTGTCAAATCATAAATGATGCAATTTTTCCCTCTTAACATTATACATAAATCTCTCTATTACATCCTTAAGGCTCTCATCTTGTTTTGGAGTTATTATAAATATTTCTTCTTTAAGATCATGATCTTTATATTTTTCTAGAAATGTATTTTGCCTATAATTCCATGATATTATTGAATTAGTCCCTAAACTCATGAACCATTTAAGAGCTCTATTCTTTAATGTTTCTCGAAAAAATATCAATTTTTGAGTGTTTAGTAAGTAACCATAAGATCTACTAAGGATTTCCAATTAAAAGTGAAATTTTTATGGATCTGCTGACCTCAAACCATGGAAGTTGGGAAGAAAATATGGAGGGGTGTTCTTCATATGAACAATGATATCAGTATCTCGAATGGGAAATCCAAGAGGATCTTCTTCATTGTCATCATCTCCATCCATTTATTCTACCTTATCTGCCACATATTCTTCTTCTACCTGTAAAATTGGATGGTGATGTGGTTCTTATTGTATCACATGATCAAATGGGGGGGTTTGGTATTGGAGAAGTATTTTTTTTTACGTTTTTATAAAAAAAAATGAATAAGAATGCTAATTCAATGAATTTTTTTGAAATGAAATATGTATAATACAATTTTTTGTTTTTGATGAAATGCATCAACTAAGGAATAAAAAAAATGCATACTTTGACACCTCCCTGGAAACGACTAAAAAAATGATGAGACTTGGTATTGGAATAATAATTTTGCAACTCCTAAGGTGTGAAAACCCCATCCAAGGCTCTGGTATGAGCCACATTGAAAAAAGGATGTAAATATTTTGAAATGTTTGAAATAACAGAAAAAAGGGGATTGATTCATGGGACATGGAGACTATAACCAGGAATGGAGAATTATTTCTTGAGATGTTATTGTTTCTTGTGCAAAGAAGAAACTTAAACGTCATGACAGTTATTAAAAGTTGGATGGTGCATGAAGTAAAGGGATTGGCTCCTAAAATTAAATGGGTTGAGGAGAATTACATAGACCCATGCTTTCTTCAGAAAATACAACAAGAAAAAGAGGACAAAATTTATGAAGGACTGCAATAGCAAGGACATAGTAGTAAGGAACGGGAAAGAAAATTGACCAAAAAAGGAGGAGGCATTCGTAGCAAAGGGGAATTAGTAGAGAGAGAGAAATTCATATTAGGGGGAGCATTACAGAGTGGTATGTGGATGAAGAGAATACCTACATCAGGATATTTCAACAATAAATGATGAATAGAAGAGAAGAGAAGAGAAGAGAAGAGAAGGGGACTGATTCTCTTTACCTAGAGGATATGGGTTGAGTGCTAATATCTAGTTCCATGTAAAAACTTGGGGTCCCTAGAGGTTTTGGGTTGAGATATGATTCCTCAAACCCTATAAAAACTTGGGTCCTTAGAGGATGTGGGTTGAAACAAGAGGTATCTAGAGCCTTGTAACAACTTCAGTCCCTATAGGCTGTGGGTGGAATGAAATCCCGAGAGCCCTGTAATAGATTGGGATTCCTTATAGGCTATGGGTTGAGCTAGCTACTCTGGAGCCCTATAATAGCTTGAGAAGAGACCATCCTCAAGTTAAGACGAAGAAAAGTTCTAGTCAAAGTTCTTGGTTACTGCCTTGATAGGTATAGTGGTTTCTGGACTCTCTAGGAGGGGATGAAACATAGTGTGTGCATGAGTGGGTGAGGCTTGGCAGTTATAAAATACCTATGTAGGAAAGAAATAGATGAAAAAAATGTGGGGATTGGGGAAGGAGGTTCTCTGGAGTGCCTGGAAAATATGGCATCTTGAGTGTGGTCCCAGCAACAAAACCCCCCTCCCCGCCTGTTGAAGATTGCAACAAGAAACAGTGAAGGAGGCATCCTGAAACATCATTCTTGATCCTAGTTGGAAATTAATCACCTAAACTAGGTGGGGCCCACACAAGTGATTTTTGTCGCAAAGTCTATTTTTATACATGGTGAGAATATTCTATATGTAGCAGGAGGCTATTTGTGGATGGTTGGTCAAGTTGGAAAAATAGATGGAATTCTATTTTTAGACATATTGGGCAGAATCTATTTTTAGATTTCTAGTCTAAAAATAGATATGTCGAATATTATTAGCTCTTAATAATATTTGGACTCTAAACATTATCTTATTCTCTTGGAGAACTTTAGTTAAGTGCATAGATGTGGCACAACAGCTAACAGAAGGAATTACGCTATTCCTGAGGGTTTACTGGAGCTATTGCATGGAGGACTTCAGTTAGAACTCATGTGACAGAGTTTGGTGGAGTTGTAGAAGTAGTTGGTGGAGTTGTGTTCAGTTAGACACAGTTGAGCTAGTTGTATATAGTCTAAATGATTGATACACTAGTGAGAGTGGTGTGAATTAATTATTAATTAATTCACTAAATATTAACTCATTAATCAACTAAATAATACATCATTTAACTACAGTGCATGGACAGTTCAGTGGAGACCAGTGGAGAGGTAGGTGAAAGAGCAAGTGTGACTATTAATTGTGACTATAGTGTTGCATGATTTTTCACCACACATTGATGGAGATGCCTATGAAGATTGCGTGAGCAAGGCTGGGGAAATTTGAGTTCATCCAGAGCCATTCTTCAGTAGGGATTGCATAGTAGAGGCAGGCTAGCAGGTGGCAGAGATCGGTGCATGGATTTGCTAGATCGGGACCTGATTAGTGTGTAGTGATTAGAGATTGTACTGAGAGCTTGTGATAATCTTTGTATGATGACTGTTACATGATCTCTATGACATATATTATATACAGATAGTTGGGGTTTTCAGCTTTAATCTTTCCCGTTAAAACATTGTGTTCATATGTGTGAATTTTTATGGTTTCAATGTGTGCATGCAATTGATTTTATTTCCGCATGTGATGATCAATGGTAGAAGAGATTCTATATTGTGCATGAAGTTAAAATAGTGTGTGATCAGGAGAATCTTGGATTTATAATGCATTAGTTATGTTGATCATTATTTAACATGAGTCATTTTTTAATTAAACATTGAGAAGCCATGTATCGAATATTATGACAGATTACGAAACATTTGAGGATTGGTAGAAGAGAAACGATGTAAGACAAGTCACGTACCTAAAAAATGAAGCATATGCACGAAAAAAATTCCAAACCAAGAAAAAGGGCAAAGGTATGGTGCGAAGGACACAAAAAAAAATTATTAAAAAGCTTGCTGCGTTCACAATACGCACGTGAGGGAACTCTTCATGTGGGAATTTCCGCAGGGGTCAAGAAGTGGGAGGGGGAAGAGACCCACACCCCCGCGGAATTAAGGTGACATGCCACGGGGTGGACCCAAGGTAAAGATGATGTGGCGGAGAAAAGCGCAGGCTAGATTGAGGTGGCAGAGTGAAGTGCGGGCCCTAGAGACCTGTACACTGTGTATTTAACCAGCCTTACGAAGAATATTTTTCCAGAACCGGATGGGTTATGCAGCAGAAAGGTAAGGTAATTTTCTAGATGAGCTGGTACCGAGGCCCGTACCAGTATTAAACCCGGCACGCAGTGTTCACCTACTTCCAACTGACACCCAATCCCTATACGCCGCGTGCCCCACTGTCAGTGTCCTTACGACACTCACCCTGCTTATTTCACTTCTCCGTCTTTTACCTCAGAACTTTTAGTCTTAGATAACGGTCCTCCCATATTTTACTGCAGTAAAATTCGCAGGTTTTCCAGCTATGGTATAAACTAAGTGGGAGCCAGTGCTAGGTCTACCCAGTCACTATCAACACCCCCTGCGTCGTTTTCCCGAGCAGATTTCCCTACTGCATAGGTACTCCGTCCCTCATATTCCCTCTGCTTTCCTTTCATTTTTAAAATTTTTATATGACAGTCATGGGAAGGGGCACACCCAAGAAAACTGAACCAGAGACTCCTCAAGTCCGAGAAACCAGAAACCCTCCCGGGTTCGAGCCTTTCATCGACCTGCAAGCCGAAATCTGTGATCCCCAATACCCTTTTCCCATCAACAGTATAAAACCTGAGATTTTTAGGCGACATGTCAAGAATAGGGATCGATATCGGGTGGTTGTATCAGGTTTATACCATCAGATTACCCCCCAGTCTACTCGGTGGTTGATTTTATTTGCTGTCTTAGAGATGCCTACGATGAGCACCGAGGCATGTTTACCTCTACTCAGGGGAATAAGATTTTTTCTCTTTCTCCCGACATTATCAGGCAAGCCCTCCGCTTTCCTACCAGCGCCACCTATACCAGTTTCAGTGAAGTGGCTTTAACCTCCCAGTTCACCAAATTGCCATGGGAGCATTAAAATGACTTTATTTCCTCTATAACCAGCAACCAGGCTACATCCCTTCCTGCTGCAGAGCCTTTCCCGTTGAGTCTGTTCAAAGAAGAAGTGCAGCCCATCCTTGCTCTCATCGTGAGTCTCTTAGGTGTAGGCGGTTTGGGGGAAATTTCTAGGGTATGTGTTTATTTCTTGTGGTTAATGTCTCAAAAGGGGGTAGTTCTGGATATCCTTGGCTTCTTGGCTGCTAACATTCAGACCCAGTTCCAAGAGCTTTCAGAAACCGGTCACTTCCATTTTTGTTACATGGTCTTCTACCTTTTCTTATATCAGCATGCTGATAAGTTTGAGGGTTTGGGCTTAGATAGGGTATACGGTGTCAATTATCAACCCCGACCTCTTTTTGACTGGAACTTTGCAGTACGCCAATTTCCAAATGGGGTGGGTTATTCCAGGTTTCTAAATGAGTTCATGCCCATTGTATATACTATCATCCATGATTCGCCCTCACCTAGGGTTTTTCCTGAAATGAAGAGCTGGCTGCAAGCTAGTAAAACCCAGAGCACTGGGGATTGGTATCTATTTGACAATTACACCGAAATTCGGGTCTACGGAGCCGAGGTTCCCCCTTACCAGCTGCCTGTGTTTCCTGCTCGACGAGTTTATGCTCTGGAGTATATTCGGCAGAACCTCAAGTCTGACCAACTCCACTTTTTCCCTGCAAAGAAGGGTTTCATCCTAAGACTCCCTATCACCATTGGCCCGTTTGCTGTGAATTCAAGACACGCCCTTCCCATTGTTGAGAAGCTATTTCAAGGTATGGACCTAAGACAGGGGAAGACTTGGCCCTATGATCCTCGGGAGATTATCTCAAATAGAAGAAAGAGGAACTAGTCCACTCCTTATGCTCATGAATCAAGACCGTTTATAGAGTGGAGGGATAACCTTGAAACTTGGCCTTTGATTTCGTAGATGGAGACAGATTCATCTGCCACAGGGGAAGGAGAAGACGTCAATAAAGGCCAAGAAGAAGAATAAGTGGGTCCCTCAGGAGCAGGTTCTCCTCTTCACAAAAAGGAGAAAACAGTCTCAAGCGAGGCAGAAGTCATAGGGGAAGAACAACTGCTTGAGCCGTTTACACCATATGGCCAACCCGACAGGAGCAAAGCTGGGATCAAAGTGCTGAGAGACAGTGTCACCTCCTCTGACTTCTCCGAAGTCTCACAGGCCATCAGAGATTATACTTCACCAGTGGTAGTTGAAAGGACCCTGAGAAACAAAACGATCAAGGATAAGTACAAGGCCGAGCTGGAAGGTTATGTAGAAAAATATCACACCAGGGTTTCAGCTTCCATGAATGTGGATACAGAACACTTGGTATTTTCTATGGCTGAGGCTATCTTGGATCCTGATGCAGGTACTACTAGTTACAGGGTGCTTGAGTACGCAATTGACATGGCCAAGGTACCAGAACCCGACAAATGTAACCTGTTTCAGGTGGTGGGTGATATGTTGAAGGACGAGGTAATGCAGGTCACTATTACACTGAGGAAATTGGAGAAAAATCATGAACATGGTGAGGGTGACCCTAAAGAAGGAATAGGAAAATTCCCGCACTCTGTCAAATCAAGTGTGCGGTCTCACAGAGTCGATTAAGGGAAAGGAAACGGGAGACTCAAATCTGCAGCGCTATGTGATTGATAAATTGCAGAAGGAGGTTGCATCTCTGAAACGAAAGGTTAGCATACCAGCATCCCACCATGTGCAAATGGCCGAATTGGTGCAAGCAGAGAAAGAAAATGCAGACTTGGCTGACACACTGGCAAAGGAGAAAGAGGAAAAAGAAAAAATGGCGGAAACAATCACCACTCTTCAGAGGAGGTTGACGGAGCTGTAGACTAACTGGGACATGCACAGCTGTGTGCCAACCACAACCCCACCAGAGACTAGTTCACTGTCCGAGCAGCTGACCACAGTGAAAGCTACAAATGATATTCTAGAAAAGCAGGCATCCACTGCGAGGCAAAGAACCACCGAGTTGGAAATCTCCTTGGCTGAGAATACCAGAAAAATAGAGACACTGCAGAAGGAGATTGAACAGGAGAAGAAGGCAAGAGCCGACCAGTAGAAGACCATCCATGATCTCAACAGCCGCCTGAAAGGTAACATCACCCTTAGGGATGGAAGAAGAATAATTTGGTCAGAGATCATTTTAGCAGTAACAGAGTAGTGGGAGTTCTTGAAAGTCATCGAGGAAATAAAATCTTCTGTACTCTATCTCAGGATGAAGTTTCAAGAGGGAGATCTCAACTTGTCCAGTAGAGCCCAGCACGCCAGGGGATATGTTTATTTTTTGAAAGGGTTGAGAGCTAGTGAGGCGAAGTAGCATGGCATAGTGAGTCGGTTTAAGGAAGTCGTCGAATCCCATAAGATTATTGATAAGGAGTCGACCCGCGTTATAGCTTCGAGGGCCCTACAATAGTTGGCAGCCAGTGTAGACCGGTTCGATGCAGTTTGGGCTAAGATCACAACGGCAGGACTTCCATCCTGTTGGGACCCTACCACTCCTTCCATGCTACGATCATTGCCAGAATATGAAGCACGTCTCCAGGAAGAAAGGGACCGGACGGACATCTTGTCAGATAAAACCACTCGGTTAAAAGCAGAAACAATTGTTTCATCGCTCCGCTCATAATTCTTTCTCCTTCATCTGATAAAACATAAGATCCCCACCGAGGCAAGTCTAAATGATCTCACTGAGGCCTTCATCAAGGTGGAAGGATTCGCAACAATGCCTGAACCTTCAGCGGACAATTAGCAGAGGTGCACCCAGTTTTCTAGCCAGATCGCCAGCTCGTCAGCAAATGTTCCGCCACTAGTGTCAGCAACCACCTCGACCCCTTCTCATCAATGAAACACTGTTAATTCATGATTCAGCCCTAGTGGCCTTTTTACGTTTACTTTAGTCAGTTATTTTCAAGTTTCAGGTGGAATTTATATTTCACCCCAGCATTTTACTTTCTATCCAGACTATTGTTTAATATTTTGTTTCAAAATGGCCAAGTGCCTAACTACAAATTATGAGAGGCCTTTACTCCTCATCATAAGTTTTGGTTATTTTGATAAGGACTTCTAACAAATTCCTAGCATGCGAGGAAGATATTTTTCCAAAAAATATCTTCCCGCTCATGTACTGAGGTCTCTATATAAATAAGATCAGAAGAGAAAAATAGGTTCTAGATTTGCAGAAGAATTTTGCTGTGTAAGAAACTTTGTATGCTTGTTGTGGAAATCTCAATAGAAATGTGAAGACCCCGTTGGGTCTCAATGAGGAGAAGTTTACTTTATGTGAGGATTCTTGTCTTAATGTTTTATAGTCTGTGTTTTTACCTTATGTGATATTGTTTCATTGTTCATTTCATTGTCTACATGTCTATTATATCATGTTATGGAATGCGAGTTGCTCACTAGCTCTGGTATAAATTTATCGTTATTGATACTTATACTTAACTAGTCTAGCACTTTAAATAGGGCTCAAGCATGGTATGTTGTTTCACCTTTCATTTCACTCATCTTTCCTCTATA
Source organism: Pinus albicaulis (assembly GCA_034641835.2). NCBI lineage: Eukaryota > Viridiplantae > Streptophyta > Pinopsida > Pinales > Pinaceae > Pinus > Pinus albicaulis. The sequence continues at coordinate 257,974 of JAXQQM020063519.1, read as the reverse complement.
TTAAATACCGTGGGATGTTATTCTTTCAAAACTGTTGACATGTATGTATTCTTATCTCCTTAAGCCCATCTCATGTTTAAATATTTTTATGGAATTCCATTCCATTAGTAGTTAGTATTCCTCCTTTACTTCTATGCAGCAACATAGTTGATTTTTAAATTTCTGTAAAGCATTTTAGAATCCAGCCCTCCCTACAGAATGCTATCTTTGAGTTTTCTGAAGCATCTATATTGAGAATTCACCCCTTGCCTCTGCAGCGTCTTTTCATTATGCTGAATCTGTGAGTAGTTTGGTTCCATTTATATTGTAACTCCTTGTAAAGTTGAAGTAGTAAAGAGCCTCATGCTGATAATAGTCCTGAAATATATTTTATGCTCTTTACTATCTAAGATGTCCTATGCACTGGTCTTTCACAACTCAAGGCTGTCTCTAGGAATGACAACAAGTTATATGATTTTCTACATGGTATCAGAGCGTTGATCATTGGAGCAATTGCAAAGCATTGAAACATTTGAGTTTTGTGCTGGTGGAATGCGAAATTACTGCAGTGTTTTCTTGGTGTCATAGTTGAGATGTATTTCAATGGATTGCGATTGGAGTATGCCCTTAAGGGCAGCTCGAATTATATTTCATGGAAGGACAGGATGGAGGCGGTGATGGAGGATAATGGGTTGAAGGAGTTCATAGATGCTGATATTCCTAAACTAGGTTCTAGCGATGCAGCCGCACTTGACCCATGGAAAAAGAAGGTAGCAAGGTGTCGAAGGATTCTGTTGGAAGGTGTGAAGGATCGCATTGTGTCCAGCCTTCATGGTAAAGCCACTCCATTCTTGATGTAGAAGGCTTTGACAGAATTGTTCCAAAGCACAAGTGACCAGAGGAAGTTTGCACTTAAAGACAAGCTCAGGAAAATAAAAATGGAGAAGAATGACACTACTCCGGTATACTTAACAAAGTTTTTCCACTGCAGGGATGAGCTTTGGAGTGTAGGAGTTAGTGTGGATGAAGAATACTTGGTGAGCTTGGCTCTCCTTGGGCTTCCGAAGAGTTGGCATTCCTATCAGGACTCTGTCAATGGTCAGGAGAAACTACCAGGATGGGAGCGACTTTGGTCGGATCTTGTGCAGGAGGAGATAAGGCGGGATACCAGGGATGGCTCTTCATCAAAGAATGATGATGAAAATGATTACACTTTGGCTACCAAAGCAAGGAAAGGGAAGGGGAAGAAAAATCCTTCTCAATCTGGTGTGGATGGCAAAGAGCATGACATGTCCAAAGTGAAGTGTTTTCACTGTCACGAGCATGGGCATTTCACCACAAATTGTCCACAGAAGAAGAAGAACAAGCAGGCTACTGGAGTTGCAGCTGGTGAGGCTCTTGCCTCACAATTTGAGCTGGAATTCTCATTAATCACATGCATGGTGTCTAGTGCATTGGGATCGGGGTGGTATTTTGATAGTGGCGCTTCCTTTCGCATGACGAGAGATGTGAATCTTTTTAGTGACTTGGTGGAGAAAGATCTCCAGTTGCATGTTGAGTTGGGAGACAATGGACAATACAATGTGACCAGCATTGGTACCATTACCTTTCAGAGGGAGTCAGGTAAACTCATTCTTTTACAAGATGTAGTGCATGTTCCAGGTTTAAAGAAGAATTTAATCTCAGTCGCAATGTTAGAGGATAAAGGATATGATGTTTTCTTTAGTGAAGGAAAAGTGTTCCTTCGGCACAAAGCAACAGGACAAGTCAAGAAGGTTGGGATTCAAGAGAATAATCTCTACAGACTTGAAGTAGATGGGATTTCTACGGAGCTTCCTACTGTTGGGAAGTACGAGAAAGTCATGCAATTGATGCTTGAGAAGGAGCAAGTTTTGCATGCAGGTAAGAGTGAACTTCAGGATGTGGAGAAACCACAAGATGAGGATCATGGAGTGGGAGAAACCACTCATACAGAGAAATTTCATGCCAGATGGGCAGAGGGAGTGCATGTGGCTATACCACCAGGTGAGAGATGGGGCGACATGCATGAGTAATCCCAAAAGGAGATTTCTGGGAAGGATTCATGGAGATGGTGTGGATCTCATGAATTGAACCTGGCTACAAGGAGCCCACAGAGCAGCAGTAGCATGATCATTTGGATTGATGCAGGCAGATCAAAGTGACAGTGTCGGATACTAGAGCACGGTTCAGAGTTGACAGCAAGTGCAGAGTGCATGGGTGCAGAGTTCAACAGCGTAGTGGTTCCTGAAGACATGTGCAGTAGCTAAGAAGAAGTAGAAGACTTTGATGATAGATGCATCAGATTGATTGAGTTTTTTGGAGCCTATTCAGTTTCAGAAGAGTTGCAGAGTAGATGCATGGAGTTGCATGGTGCTTGAAAAGGTTGCAGGGTGAATGCATGGAGTTGTATGTCACATGCAAAGACAGTCCTTTCTTGTTGAGAGGGAGTGTTGAAGATTGCAACAAGAAATAGTGAAGGAGGCATCCTGAAACATCATTCCTGATCCTAGTTGGAAAATAATCACCTAAACTAGGTGGGGCCCACAAAAGTGTTTTTTGTTGCAAAGTCTATTTTTAGACATGTGAGCATATTCTATGTGTAGCAAGAGGCTATTTTTGGATGGTTGGTCAAGTTGGAAAAATAGATGGAATTATATTTTTAGACATATTGGGTGGAATCTATTTTTAGATTGCCAGTCTAAAAATAGATATGTCGAATATTATTAGCTCTTAATAATATTTGGACTCTAAACATTATCTTATTCTCTTGGAGCACTTCAGTTAAGTGCAAAGATGTGGCATAGTAGCTGACGGAAGGAATTACGCTATTCCTGAGGGTTTACTGGAGCTATTGCATGGAGGACTTCAGTTAGAACTCATGTGATAGAGTTTGGTGGAGTTGTATAAGTAGTTGGTGGAGTTGTGTTCAGTTTAACTCAGTTAGACATAGTTGAGCTAGTTGTATCTAGTCTAACTGATTGATACCCTAGTGAGAGTGTTGTGAATTAATTATTAATTAATTCACTAAATATTAACTCATTAATCAACTGAAGAATACATCAGTTAACTACAGTGCATGGAAAGTTCAGTAGAGACCAGTGGAGAGCTAGGTGAAAGAGCAAGTGTGACTATCAGTTGTGACTATAGTGTTGCATGATTTTGCACCACACATTGATGGAGATTCCTATGAAGATTGCGTGAGCAAGGCTGGGGCAATTTGAGTTCATCTAGAGCCATTCTTCAGCAGGGATTGTGCAGTAGAGGCAGGCTAGCAGGTGGCAGAGATCGGTGCATGGATTTGCTAGATTGAGACCTGACTAGTGTGTAGCGATTAGAGATTGTACTGAGAGCTTGTGATAAGCTTTGTATGATGATTGTTACATGATCTCTATGACATATATTATATATATATAGTTGGGGTTTTTAGCTTTAATCTTTCCCGTTAAAACACTATGTTCATATGTGTGAATTTTTATGGTTTCAATGTGTGCATGCAATTGATTTTATTTCCGCATGTGATGATCAATGGTAGAAGAGATTCTGTATTGTGCATGAAGTTAAAATAGTGTGTGATCAGGAGAATCTTGGATGTATAATGCATTATTTATATGCTTTTCTACACCCTAGACTATGGAATTTGGCTCAGGGGTGAAAACTGCAAGTACCAGTGCTTGCAAAAGTATATGGTTGGGTGGAGAGTCGAAGTCCCAGACTCAGTTTCCCTACATATTAAAAGATAAATATTGTGAATATTGTTTCAATTAATGGATTATGTTGTATTTTCATTTGTAATAGACTTGGAAAAATAGGGACTACAAATGTGTTGTGGTGTGTATAAATGTGGTGCAATTGTAGAGAGATGTTCCTTTGACTTATATATTGAATATGTCTATGAATATTTATGTGTACATGTGTGTTGTGCTTAAATTTAATAATAAATAAGTTAATAGTATAGATAACGACTGTCACAGGGTATATGAAGTTACAGAGTGGAAGAGGAGCCCCATAGAAATATTTCTTAGGACATGGAGTAGGGGTGGAATCTTACTTTGAATAAAATTCTTGTATGTGTTAGAAATAATGTAGTAGTTAAAATTAATGAAATCCATAATATATTTCATGCCCAGAACTTGAAAAAATAAAGAAATGGGCTTTGAGACCCTTTTTATTAATGTATACTTTATAAGAAATACCTTTTGTTGGACAGAGTCAGTTATCAAATACATCGGGATAATTTATTATAAGTTGTTATGCCTACAGGAACATAGTATGTGAAGGATCAAGGGAGTGTTTTTATGGTTGGTCAAGCCTAGTGGCCCTAGTTCCATAATATTTAGCCTCGCTAGTGTATAAGCCCCCATTCCCACCACAGTTATTATGGCGAAGAGGACTACGGGTCCTTGCCAATATCCAAATGTCCTGGTAACCCTTGAGAGGCACTAGGAGCTGCTTAAAGAGTTTGTGTCTACTCTGGATCTGTTGGCATGTGGCAGGAGAGGTGGTAGCCTCCTGGAAGCTCATGCCATGCTTTTGGTAGATGATGGAAGTAGAAGCGCCTACGTGGCCATTAAAGGAATTCCCTACACGAAGCTAGGGAAGGATCATGTGGTAGGATTCCCTTGATGTAGCTATCACCCAAGCTTAGAAGGGGTAATGTTGTGGAGTGTCTTTGTCTGAATTAGATAGAGTGGTGAGACCTTGAATTAGATATAGAGGTAAAAGAGACCTTTTAGACTAAGCGACAATTGAGATGATCATATTGAAGAATCCTACGCAGTGGTACTAGATCTGGGGTCTGGGGAGAGCACAAATATCACTGCTGATGGCCTTGCATGGTGCAGAGTATAAGTCCCTTGACTAAGCCATTATGGACTGGTAAGTGAAGGGAGTTCATTATGGTGAAAGGGATTGAATCACTTAACTTATGGGAAGAATAAGATAATGCATATCCCTTTGCAGATTTGAACCATAGGAAAAAAAATCTTCTGAATGGAGTGGTCATATTCTCCTCATGCACGATTTGTTAGGAGAGTTCTGACGTTGACTATTTGTAGGATCCATGTGGCCAGGAGAATAGCCTAGAGGTTGGAGGTTGGAAGAAAAGTTTTAGTAGTAATATAAATAAAGTGATGTTAACCCCGACTTAGTTGGAGGTCGGGAGATCCACCATGTGTTGGCAGACGAATGCACAGTTATTATGTCGAACCGACTAGGTTGAAGTTTGGGTTTCAGGCAACTAGGAGGTGGGCATGCATTGATGATCGGGTGTGCAGTTGATGTGCCGACCTGACTGGGTTGAAGGTTGGGGGTTAGGTGGTTAGGAGGAAGTCAAGTCTCAAGTCCCAGGATGGGTTGACCCTGACTAGGTTGGGAGTAAGGAAGGAAAGTCACAAGCCCCTAGATTGGGTTGACCTCGACTAGGCCAGAGGTTGGGAGGTTAGGTGCTGGGATGTGAAATAATGTCGAGAAGTAGGGACATACACAAGCCTCGACCATTCGTTCACTTGTTAGGAATTACCTCATGGAAGTAGGGGATTCTCGACTGCTATTCCCTGTGCATAAGAGAGGTAAATAAGGAGATACAGAGGAGTGCATGAAAAAAAAAAATCCAAGGGTCTGACCTCCTAATCCTGTGTCCATGACCAAACAATGGGGACCAGATTTTCCAGTAACGACTCTCTTACCTAGGTAAAGTAAGGGGGTGTGTTACAGAGTGGTATTAGAGCTATACAGGTTCAAAGCTAGACTGGATGGGTTTCATCATGTGCGGGTAATAATAATAACGAAGAAAAATATATGGATAAATTTTTTACTAAGTAGTTTTCTAATGTTAAACCTTGAATAAACCTACTAATCTGGCATTAACGAATGCCTTCTAAGAATAATACCTTATTCATGATGTTTATCTTAGTGGTCGTGGGTCATATATATATATTGTTGATTTGATTATCATGATTAAGAGATTAAATGATTGATGCATATGAATTATAAGTATCTTGAAATGCTAACATGATTTTTTTGTCACAAAAAAAGACCCCATGGTAAATCATCACCCTAATTTTGGGTTATTTATATTTGAAATTTCTAATAATGTGTGTGATTTAAAACACATCATATGCAAAATTACACGAAATAATTCACGGGGATGAGGACTGGAATGGTTGAATATAGTTACGATCAATCACAACATGGAAGTGATGGGGCCAAAACTAATGAGCAAGAGAGATCAATTGGCCAAGGGGGAGGGATTCATTCCCTAGACTATATGGATACCTTGAGAAGCCTAAGGGATGAGGTAAGAAGCTTTAAGGATGGTAATGAAAGGCTGGTAAGATCCCAAGAAAGGTAAGAATATATCAATGCATTCATCTCGTAAATTATCTCAGATTAGTAGAGGAAAAGGAAATCTGAGAGGAGTGCGAGTCATAGAGATAGATAAATCCTTCAAGAAATTGAAGAAAATACCAACGGAGAAGATGGTGGCACATCTAGAAAAAGGCACAGGAAGGAAGTGAGGACATTGTGTCATGAGGTGACTATTTGAGCACTCCAAAAGGAGGGACCAGTACTCAGGTGCAGTACTCCATCAAACCATCTAATTTGGTTGCCCGAAGGCATCACCATTCTCGACACCACCATCACTCAGTAAGAAAAGAAAATGAAAAGGAGAATATACCTGAAGAGTTTAAGAAGGCAATGCCACCTACAAATGATGGGTATATGAAGAAGGGAGAGGATGAAAAATCATGGTTGTTGTGAATGAAGAAAATTTTCAGAATACATGACTATTCTGAAAATATGAAGGCTAGGATTGTCACATATAGTTTTAAAGGGAAATTAGATATATGGTGGGAAGACCTGAAGAATGTTAGAGCCATTACCAAGAAGGAGTTGACATGGGGAGAGTTTGAAAAGATCTTCATAAAACAATATAAGTCTGAGCAGTATTATGATAGTCAAACAAAAGAGTTTATGAACTCAAAATGGGTCAGTTTAGTAGTGATGAGTATGTGACCAAATTTTTTGGAATTGTTGAGGAATGTAGCATATATCAAGGATGATAAACCTAAGATTTAGAGTTTTATCAATGGGTTGCCTATGGCATTCAAAGATAAAATTGATTTGTTGGAACCTTAAACACTAAAGGATGCTATCAAGAAATTAGGACATTACAATGAACAAGAAAAATGTAACCCTGAGATTAGGAGCAACTAGCAGGTTAAGAGAAGTGCTAGAAGTAATAATATTTTGGCCAAGAAAAACCCAGATAGGAGGGAAGTAAGGCACTCATCTCAGACATGACAGTTTCAAAAAAATCCCAATGTTGCTAACAATAAAAATTTGCAGCAATCAGTGATAACACAACCCATTTTTGAAGGCCAAGAACCACTCAAGTGTTGGACCTATGGTGGGGAACACAGGAGAAAAAATTGCCTACATCAGCAAAATGTTGGACCAAATATCTACAACACTCAAGAGGAAAGTATAATGGGAAAAGTAGCTTGGAGTATGCCTAGATTTTATGCAATAGTGGAAAACCTCCAAGCACATCACCAGGCATCCATGATTGATATGGAAGGTAAGCTACGATAGAAATTCATTTCCATTTTAATTGATCCACGTTCGAATTATAGTTATATCAGCAAAGAACTTGTGGAGAAGTGTTGATTGGGAAAAGAGTTGCATCAAGAAACTTGGTTGGTTCAATTGGAAAAAGGCTCAAGGAGAAGCATCAACCATTGGGTAAGGTAATATTCAATTGAGATCAGTGGCATGGACACAGTAACCCACTTTAATGTGTTACCATTGGGTGGATATGACTTATTATTGGGCATGGATTGGTTGTACCTACAACGGACCAAGGTATATTGCTATGAGAAATAAATAGAATGCTTGGATGAGAAAGGAACAACAAGGGTGTTTCAAGGTAAGAGGAAACCCATATTAGTGAGGTTGATCATTGTTATGCAATCCTAATGAAGCAACATAATAAGATGCATGTTTTTGGTAGTACAATTTTTCCATAGTGAGGAAGTTGGTAGGAGATTAAATGACAAGGAGGCTGAATTACTTCAAAAGTACCTTGTTTTGCAAAAGTATGAAAATGTTTTTCCATTGGAGGTTCTTGGATTGCCACCTCAGAGAGAGATATATTTCTCTATCTAACTGGTTCCAGGACCAACACCAATGATCCAAGGCTCCATATAGAATGAGCATGCCATAATTGGTTGAGCTCAAACTACAGCTGAAGGAGATGCACGACAAGGGTTACATAAGGCCAAGTGTGTCTCCTTGGGGAGCGTCAACTAAATAAAGTGACCATTAAGAATAGGTACCCATTACAAAGGATTTATGATATCTTTGACTAGATAAGTGGAGAAAAAATTTCTCCAAAATTGACTCGAGGTCAGGATACCATCAAGTGAGAATTAAGGAGGAAGATATCCATAAAATCACCTTCTGAACTAGATATGGGCACTATGAATTCGTAGTGGTACCCTTTAGACTCTCTAATTCCCTTGCCACGTTCATGTGCCTGATGAAAGGAGTATTGCATCCATACTTGGTTAATTTTTTCATAGTGTTTGTTGACGAAATTTTAATATGTTAAAAAACAAAATAAGAATATTAAAAACATTTCGTTGCAGTGTTAGAAATGTTCCAAGAACATAAACTCTATGCAAAGATCAATTAGTGTGAGTTCTTCTAGACATAGATACATTATCTAGGGCACATCGTCTCCAAGGAAGGCATATCAATTGACCCCAAAAATATCAAATCCAAGTGGCCAACTCCAAAAAGCATGGATGATATTAGATCATTCATTGGATTGGCAGGATACTACAAGATATATATTTGGAATTTGTTATGCAACCAACTCACAAAATATAATAAAAAAATAGAAATTTCTTAAAAATTATCCTCTTTGAGGGGTAAACCTCATTTACATTACATAAATGAACAATTATTGGATGATTCAAATGGCAAAACCTCCTCTCTATATATAGGATTCTAAGGGGACAAAATATAATCAGAGCCGACATAACAATAATAATGTAAGGGCACAAAAACAACAATAGTGGTCTTCTATGGCACAATAATAACAATATGGGGACTACATGGGCACACAAATAACAATAAAGGGGCTACACTAACCATAACAATAAGGGGATACACTAGTTTTATAGGGACCTAACATGCCCCTCTCTTTCAAAAAAATATTGTCCTCAATGGATGAGAATTTTTGGATTTCTCATCCTCCCATGTGGAATCTCCAATGGGTAAGTTCTTCCACTTGATAAGATACTCTGAAATTGATTGATTTTGTAGTTGTGAAGTTCTTGTTTCTGTGATTTATTCAAGTTCCAATATTATTTTTCCTTCCTCATAAAGTTCTGGAAATATTGTTTGAACTGGGAGATTGTCACCTATAACCTTCTTCAAGCATGAAACATGGAAAGCAAGGTGCACTTGGGAAGATGCAGGAAGCTCCAATTTATATGCCATAGTACCAATATTTTGTGACATCTTGTAAGGACCATATAAGTAATTTGGTGATAATTTATTGTCCTTATTATATTGATTGAGGGACATTTGTTTGTATGGTTGGAGCCATAAAAATACCCAGTCTCCTACAACATACTTCTTTCACTACGATGTTGAACTGCCTATTGTTTCATTCGATTTAGCACCAAAGTGAGGTTGTCCTTTAAGAGTTGGAGAAATTGTTTTTGATGCTTGATGTGATCTTCCACTACTTGAACCTTATAATTTTCTCTATATATGATGTGATGGGTGATGGATGATATCCATAAAATGCAATAAATGGGGTCATTTTTGCTGCAGTATGGAAGGAAGTGTTATACCACCATTGAGTCAGAGGTAATTAATTGACCCATTGTGTTTGTTTATCAAAGACAAAGAAAATAATATATCCTTCCAAACTTTTTTCCACTATCTCATTTTTCCCATCAGATTAAGGATGATAAGATGATATATGAGCTAATTGAGTACCCAAAAAAGAAAATAATTTCGTCCAAAAATTTCCAGTGAAAATGGGATCTTTGTCGCTTACAATAATCTTTGGGTTTCCATGTAGCTTTTGAATTGTTTCCATAAATGCAGTAGCAACTATAATGGCCTTAATTTCGTGATATAATGCACAAAAGTGTGCATACTTGGTAAGTCTATCAACTACCACCATGATGAAACTCTTTCCTTTGGACTTGGGTAAACATGTGATAAAATCCATTGAAACCTCCTCCCAATGTTGACATGGAATGGATAAAGGTTGTAAAAGACTCGGGTTCTTAATTGTCTCAACTTTATTTTTTTGGAAAACAAAACATTGTGCCACAAACTTTTGAATACTAGATTTAAGGCCATCCCAAAAAATATCCTTCTTAATCCTATGGTAAATTTTTAAAAATCCTGAGTGCCCTCCTAAGGGAGAGGTGTACAATTATAAAATAATATTTTGTTTGAGTTGGGAATTATTACAAATATATAAGTGATCTTTGTACCATAATGAATAATTTTTCCAACTAAATGTATCAGATGTATTGGGATATTGCTATAAATTTTGAATGTGTCCACAATTTTTCATCATTTTTACATTCATCCCTTTCTTCGGTTATCCAATCTGGTTGGATAATAGAAATTACACAAAGCAATTCTTCCACATCCTCATCCTTTATTGAGAGTGCATCTGTAACAACATTTTTCTTCCCTTTTTTGTAGATGATTTCAAATTCATAACCCAACATCTTTGTGACCCATTTTTGTTTCTCTTCTGACGATAATATTTAATCCAAAAGGTATTTAAGGCTATCATGATATGTTTTTACATTGAAGTGACTTCCCACTAGGTAAGCTATTCATTTCTTTAGTGCATGTATTATTTCCAACATTTCCTTCTCATAAATAGGTTTTTGTAAATACTTTCCTTTGATTGGACTAATTTAAAAAGAAACAAGCCGTCCTTCTTGCATTAAAACAACACTAATTCCATTTACTGAAGCATCACATTCCAAAACAAAGGTTTTTGTGAATTTTGGCATAGCTAAGACAGGTGTTTGACACATTGCCTCTCTAAGATGTTCAAATGCCTTAGTTGCTTCTCGAGTCCAAGAAAATGCATCTTTCTTCAATGATGTTGTTATAGGTGTTACTATTCTCCCATAATTCTTAACAAAATTGCAATAATACCCCGTCAACCCAAGAAATCCTCTAAGATGATTTATGGTTGTAGGGATTTTCCATTCCTTAATGGCTTTAATTTTTTTAGGGTCTACCTTAACACCTTCATGAGAAAAAATATGACCTAGATATTCTGCCTCATGTACTCCAAAGAAACATTTGGAGGTTTTTTCATATAATTTTTTCTCCTCCAATAGTTTGAGAACCCTGTCAAAATGTTGATCATGATCCTTCCCAGACTTGTTGTAGATTAGTATATCATCAAAAAATACAAACACACATTTTCTAAGGAAGGGTTTGAAAATAGAATTCATCAAACCTTGAAAGTAGTAGGTGCATTGGTATTTCCAAAAGGCATGAACAAAAAATCATAATGGCCCTCATGAGTTCTAAATGTTGTTTTCGAAATGTCTTCCATCTTCTTTCTAATTTGATGATATCCTGAATGAATATCCAACTTGGTGATGTAAATTGCTCCATGTAATTCATCCAATAATTAATCAATAACTGGAATGGGGAATTTATCTTTAATAGTGAGTTTTTTGAGCTCCCTATAATCTAGACACATGTTCCATGATCCATCCTTCTTGTGCACCAATACTACTGGAGTAGAGAAAGAACTTTGACTAGGTTGAATTATACTTGCCTCTATCATTTCTACAACCATAAGTTAAATTTCACTCTTTTGGGCATAGGGATATTTGTAAGGCCTGATGTTTGGAGGAACACTTCCTGGAATCAAATGAATAGCATGATCATGATCATGAATAGATGGGAGGCCTTTGGGAGTCTCAAATACCTTGGAATGATTGTCCAAGACTTTTTGGAGATCTAGAGAAATATATGATTTCGATGTTTGAACTTCAAGTGAGCATAATTGTGCAATTATTCCTTGTTGTTATTTCTTTAGAATATTTTTCATGCCATTAGAGCTAAATATTTTTCCTGGTTTCCCTGCGATACCCATTATTTCAACGTCCTCTCCTTCCCAAAAAAAATTTAAGAAAATTTGTTGAAAATTAAAAGCTATCATACCCAAAGATTGTAACCATGACTCCTAGTACAACATCAGAACCACCCATTAGAATGGAAAGCACTAGACTATTCAATACATATTCCCCATGGTTAGCTTGATATTATGTCACTTTCCAGAAAAATTTATAGTTCCTCCATTTGCAACCATCACTTGACACTCTGGTGCTGGATATAGGAAGAAATTAAATTACTTGGCTATATTACAATGAATAAAATTATGGGTACAACCCGAATCATTCAGCACTATTACCCTTTTCTTCTTGATATGTCATTCTACCTTGAGAGTTTGAGGAGTGGTAATTCCTTCCAATGAATTACAATATATTGTTGGATTCATTTATTCTTTATTCAGGGTTGTTTCCTGGTGTATATCCCGTTCTTTTGATGTTTCTTGTTCCTTTTTTTCCTCCTCTTCACAATCTATGTAAAATAATTTCTTCTCAACACACTTATGACCTTTAGTGTATTTTCTATCACAATTGTAACAAAGTCCTTTTGATCCTTTTTCTTCCAATTGTTGTGGTGTCAACCTTGTAGGTTGTGGAAGGCTAGGAGAAATAACACTTCCATATTTATAGTTATGAGTGGTTGGATTCCTTATTTCCATAATTTTTCTTTAAAATTTTCTTTCCAACCTGAATGCCTTCTCCAATGAATCAAGTTCCCAAAGGCGAACCTAATGTTGGATGTTGTCCTTCAAAGTTCCTATGAAGACATCAATCCTATTCTCCTATGGAATATCATTTACCCTTATATTCAATTTTTGGATGTCTTGAATGTGCTCCACCATTGAACCCTTTTATATGAGATTTATGAATTGGCTAAATAAGGTGTTTCTCTTTGTATCTTCATAATGTGTTATCATTTTCTCCATAAAAATTGACCAAGTGACAATTCATTTATGAGAAAAAAGCCATCGATACCATACAAACAGATTAGGTTATAAATAAAAAGTTGTAATGCATACCTTTTGTGTGTTTACCGGATCCTCAAACTTCCTAATATTGATCTTTGGAACATGGTGTGTGTTGGCTTGAGGCGTCCTGACCTAGATTCAGAGTTTATCATGCAACCAACAAACCCTCCAACTATTGGCCCTTTCAGCAATGACCTGATTACGCAGATAAAAGTCTCACCCGAAGCAGTATGTGGGGGTGTTGGAACCAGGTTTCCGCACCCCAAGGAAGAAAATAATGTGGGGCCCCTAAACAGGTTGATTGCAAAACTTATACATATCAGAAATAGATGCGTGAAAATACATAACAGAATAATATATATGTAATGTGCAATAACTTAAGAAAATTTATTCATATATTCAACCATCGACATATATTCATGCCTAAAGATTAGATCTACTCATGCAGATGCAATTAAGCATAACAGAAGTAAGCAATCTCAAAGAAGAAATAGTAAACAGATAACACAATGCTTTGCCAAAACTAGTCTTTGTATTAGATTCCAATAGTTCAGTACAATAAAATTTTCCCTTACAATTACCCTTTCGTGCACACAACCAACAGAGTCCGCACACAACCAGGACTAGGTCTCCATGCACACAGCCATCAGGAGCCTTTATACCCAAAAACCCAGACTTACAGAGGTGTATAATAGATGCATAAACACTTAGATCAAAACATTACATTACTTCTTACTTAGACTCGATCTATCTATTTATATCCATATTAGCGCGCAGATACTATGGTCTCAAACCATGGTTTGAGGCCCATATTTTACCCTTAAAACCCTTTTACATAAAAGAGGGATTTTGACCTACCCCAAAGCCCTTTGACCTTTCCACATAGCATGCATATGAAAAAATATACAAAAAGATACTAAAAAATGTACCTAGAGAGACCCCGCTCCAACATGCCCCCAACACAAACCTGTGACTCATCCTGAGTCACTGTGGGGTTTTCTCATTCATCTTGGCTTGGATCGCAGCAACATAAGATTTCAGTAGAATCACCATATCAAGACTCTATGCAGCAGCTCCCTATGCTTCAATGACCAATTTCTCTATAGTGGGCCCTTCAGTGGCCAATTCAATGCTTCTTTGTGTTTGTTGAATGGCCTTTAGTGTGCTATCCAATGTCTGTGACAACTGTAGTGTCTCCTCAGACCACAAATACAGTCTTGCCTCAAGAAACTATTCTTTTCAGTGTAGGTCCTTGATTTCATTTTGAATTACCCAGCCCTCCTGTTGGCGGGTGAGGCATTGTGCAATAACGATAGTAAGCGCTGCCATCCTAATATCAGCTAATTGTTGCTCCTTGACGTGCAACTCATTGCGTAGCTGCTATACCATAGGGTCATTTTGAACTAAAGTCCAGACACCCATGGCCTCATCCAAAAGTTGACTACATTGTGTGATTGCGGCAGCGACGCTATCAATAGCCTGCTTTACTTCAACATCCCTCTTTTCTCTGAATTTTGGTGGGGATCTCTGGATCCATTTTTTATTATAAGTCAACAATTTCGTTCTCGAATTCAACCCGAATGTTTTGAAATTTTGTGCACGAGGCCTTCATTGTAGCAGTTGTCCCTTCTAATTTCCTTTTTGGGGCTGCTATGGCCGAGACTGTTGGCATGTCATTGCACATTTTATTAATATTTTATTCAAGTGAAACGCACTGAGCCTCTGCTACTCGGCCTGCTTCCTTTGCATTCTATTATTTCTAATGCGCTTCGGTAACCTATTGCTGTGACTCTATGGCAAGGGTGTGGGCATGGGATTTGTGGAACTGGAGCTCATTTTCCATCATAGTACGGAGCAAATGTAATTTTCCTACAGGAAAAATAGACAAGTTAACATTTATATCTCTACAACCTCTTAATTGCACGTGCCGGCCGGCTGATTCTACATGGATGGTTGGCTTTGGAATTTAAATAAAATGACAATCCCTAGTTGCAGGGTGGATTGTATTGAGCAGTTGCAGGATAGTTGCATGCAGGCTCGCTTGCATCTAGCTCACTTGTGAAACGCTCACCTGAATCGGGCTCGGTTGAGCTTTCAGCTCCTGGATGACAACCTGCACCCCCTCGAGTGCAATCATGTACTGCATTTCCATGTTTATCCACCTTTCCTCTGTGGTGGTCGTGACCCTGTTTACTATTTCATTGAGGTCAACTTCGATCAACATCAAGATGTCATCTCCAGTGTCTTTGTAACATTTGTGTTTCTTCCCTAATACTCCTACAGCCTGAGAACCACGCTTTGTGCCCTTGGAAGTCTCCACTTCTACCTGCTCCTCTGTTTCTTTGGGCGCGGCACCATTCTTGTTAGGTGTAGTTCTATTTTCTAGATCAATTGTCTCGCCAGTTGTAGTCGGTGTGGCCTCTTTTTCTGTGGTCTTCTTAGTTGGCTGCATACTAGTGCAAGGCCTAGTTAGCATCTTTGGGATAGAAGTCGATGCACCCGAATCTAGCCACACTGTAGGCCACTCTACAATAATGCGCAACAAATCATGCTCAATTACTAGATATGGCAATTCGCACCACACTCCTTCGACTGCGCCCTTCGCGCGGATGTGCATGTTGTGGAAAGTTGCCTTAAAGTCTGAGATCATATTGTACTGGTCATACAAGTTCGGAGAGAGACTCGTCTCATATTTCACTGCCTAAAATAACGAGCCGTTGAACAGTACCCAAAAGATCTTATTCTCCATGATGCACGCAAGGATGGAAGAATTCCACAATGTAGTGTACCGCGAAGCTTCACACATCTGCAGCTCAATCTCAGGAAAATATGTTTCCTCTAGGGTCTTCCAACCAATAAGGGCTATCAGCAGCAAGATTCAAGCATAATAAAAGTGCTTTCCCTCCTCTTGTGCTTCACACACATTCTCCAAAAAATATTTGCATAGATATTGAGACTAGTTATATATGACTCCCTTCTTGCACTCTCCTGCAAGTGCAGTCACTTGCACGGGAACCTCCTTAGGTCTGAATTTTCGCATCATCTTGTAGGCCAAGATTAGTGTCTCAAATTGAATAGCTAGGTCATATATCTTGCTCACTACGAATCCTCTGCTATGGTGTGACACTTGGTAATTTTATTTGACTTTTTCAGCCACCCGCTTTTGTTGTGCCTTTCCTCCAAAATCTACCATAGGATCTACGCCTTGATTAGGAAACCCAGTGATCTGATGGATCAATGTGACATCTATGGGTATGCACTCTCCCAGCCAAAGTGCTTCATCATGCATGAGCACAAGTAATTGGTGCACTGTAATATTCCAAAATTTGCAAGCAAGCAAATTGGAATATTAGATTTTGATATTTTCACCTAGGAGAGGAATAAATGGGAAAGGAGGCCCATCAATAATAAAATATGAATAAATTCCACCTTAATAAGGAAAGGGATCACTTCAGGAGCTGAAATTTACATTACAAGTGTGGACAGGGGCAAAATAGATGAGGACATAGTCAAGTTTGACTAAGTCAACATGCATTTTTGAGGAGGAAGAGATCACCTAAGCAAATTGGTTCAATATGAACAAGGATCAGCCTAAGAGACATATGTAAACTAGATTGAAGATCCATAATGTGAAAAGAGGCATTGGAGGTGGATTAGTTGACCAAGTCAACAACACAGCCACAAAAGGAGGGAAGCAAGCCAGGGAAGCACAGTTTTGAAAGAGGAAGCTTCATGAAGAAGTCACCTCAACATTGTGAGGGGTCTAGGGTGAGGAGGCTCACCAAAGATAAAAGGAAGGCATAGCATCAAAGGGAATTCATTCATGTATTCAGATTTCTTGGTCTAGAGACCAATTGCATACTTTAGCTGTTTAGCCGGAGTTGCTGCACTGCTTAGTGCAAAGAATTCCCATGCGGGAATTCCATCCTCTCTTTGGATCAGCTTGCTTAAGGGATCAAGAGAGAAGGATTTGAGCTTCTTTTCAGTACTTTGCTTTGGGCCACTCTTCCATATTCGCCCTGTTATCCCCCTATAAATTCCTTGACAAGCAAGCAAGGGGCTAATTTGTTTTATGAGCCTTCAAGGAATGCATTTCTCTTGAAAACACATCATCCTTGAAGCCTCTTCATGTTCCCACCCTTTAATTGTTTCCCTCTACTGCTCTCGAGTAAATAAGCCTCACTGATGATGAAAAATTGTGCTCCAAAAGGCCTTTATTTTCCCCGTGTACCTCTGTAGAATTCTCCATTTCACCCCTTTTTCCCCTTTTCAAAGCCCCCTTTCCAGCCCAAATTCCTCCCTTAGTCCTCCTAAACTATCCCAAAATCCCCCTCTAAATCCTACAAGCTCCCCTTGTTTGGCCGATTTCCCATTTTCCCCCTACCGTTACCCTTTCCCAACCCAAAATGCATTAAAAAGGAGCAAAAACCCACTTTCCACGTTATATTAAGGCCTAGCCCCTTTCGGCCTATGCCCTTTAACCACTTCCCCACATACCCAAGTGCCTGAACCAGGAGCCAAGGTCTTAAGCGCTTATCGCAATTGCACCGTCGGGTGAGCGCAACTCTTTGTTAAACGTAAAAATCCAATGCGATTGAGTTTTGGTCTATAAGACCTCCACTGCGATCTCCACCATTGATCTATCACTTAGATCAGACAGCCCAACGCTAATCGCACTCCCGCTTCCAATCGCAATCGCAACTTTCGCTGTGCCACCCCTTTGTTCCCTCCGATTGCGATCCCCCGACTAAATGTTCGTCGTTGATCCGTCATTTAATCCAACGGTTCAGATTTATCCCGCTCCCCTCTCGTCGTTCCATTATTTTCCCCCGTCGATTTGATCTCCGCCATAGATCTGTCATCCGGATCGGACGGCTGGCGCTCCATCGCATCTCGCTAGTCACATCGCATCCCATCCTCTGCACCTCCGATTGCGATCCGTCGATGATGATCTCCACCATCGATTTCCCTGTTGATCCGACGGCCCTCGCTCTTCTGCTCCAATCACAATCGCACTTTCCAATCGCTGCCACCTTCCGCCCCTTTGTGATTGCGACTTCCCTGATCCAATCTCAACCGTCCGTTAGTCCAAGATCCAACGGTCATAAACCAATCGCGCCATCATTTTTCAGACGGTCATCCCTCCCATTTCTCCCCTCTGATTGGATCGTGGCCGTCAGTCCCCTCCCAAGATCTGACGGTCCTAAAGGAATCGCCCTCCGCCCATGCCGGGTCCCACCACGCATGACCAATTTCATTGCATTTTCATTCGCTTTTGTGCATTTTCGCCTAAGTTCTAACTCTCGTGATATACATTAAAGTTTAGTGTTTCACATTCGAGCCATGCATTCCACCCAACTTTCATAAGCCATCCCACTATTTAAATCTCCATCGTCGATCTTCGCCACCGGACCATGATCGAACGGCCCGCGCGCATTTCTCCACCGAAACCCTATCAGTCACATTTATACCTTATTTCTGCATTTTCCTCCATTGCTTCATCTTTTTCACCAGTCTACATGGCCAATGTCATCGTCCTCGCTACATCCACCCTTCCCATGCATGATTTCTTAACGTATTTGTGTGTTTTGTAGGGTACGAGCGGCGGAAACCACCATGATTTACAGTATATGTTACAGTTACAGAGAACACGGGAAAGGACCATTCTCAAAAGCTAAAATCATGAAGAAGGGTCTGAGAAGACAAGTGATAGGGCTCGCATTAAAGAAACAGAGTTTAAACTCTGTAAAATCTTCCCTAGAGCCATTAAAGCACAGATTTCGCAGTCAGAGGCAAACGTGGAAGCGACAAAGAGTATCAGTGGGAAAAAGAGTGTTTAAGGCCTATCATTGAAGATTTTGAGGCTTAATCCAATGATTTGAAGGTAGAGTACTAGATTAAAGACATCATGGATCACACGGAAAGCCCAGCGCACAGGAAAAAATACTATCAGGGTTGCACATCAGCAAATTGTTCGTTCCCTAAAGGACCAAGCGCCCATATTGTTTCCTTTATTTAACGTATTCCAGAAGAAAATTCAGCCCTGACAATAGTCCTAAGCCACCAGAGCATTTTTTATGTGATATGGCAGAATTCACTGTCATTTATTCACCTTTTTGTTTATTCACCGAAGTACTACAGAGTACTACAGCCAAAGTACACTAGAGACATACCCGGAGTAAATGGAAGCCTGAAGAAGACCACTCTTGCATCCAATAGAGTGCTAGAGATAAATGCACAGGATTTAAAACAGAATGGGCTTTGGCTCTCTTCCTCTTCTAAATTTTAATGCTCCATTTAGTTTTTCACCTACCTCCTCTGCTCATATTTCAACTTTAAAATTCAGGAAGAAACTCATTGTAAACGTTGTTGTTGATTAGTTATCAGAGAATTACAAGTTGTTTCTTTTGAGACATAGTCTCCATGCAAAGTTGTAAGAAAGGCTGAGGAAGATGTTTTTAGACTGAATATCCAGCTATTGGCAATGTTGTACTTGACTGGTATTTCATTTTCATATGACAAGCACATTTCTTTGGATCCTAATCTGAAGCAGCGGTGATGTTTTTCTATCTCTATATTTGTTTTTAACTTGCAGTTCATTTCATTTCGTTTCTACTGGCTTGCATGAGAAATCTGGCATTGGATTTACCCTTGTTAGGTACCCTATGTTTCTGCTCTTCTTACCTTTAATGTTTTCTACTAAATGTGTTATCTAAGGTTTGATTTCAGTTAATTTAACCAGTGTAGTGGATGTCATTGCCTGCTAGCTGATGTGTGAATTAAATGAATCTGTTCTTAGATGTTCTTGTTAGGATTTAATTGGATGAATTAGGAACAATGGGAGATCTAGAACTCTATCTCTGTCTCACTAGGATCCTTTTCAATTCATTAAACCTTTTCTAAGATCCCTCAAGCTGGAGGCCGAAGCATTGAGAGTTCAAAGTCTCTCTCTGATCCTAGGTCTTTAACTTTGTGTTCTGAACCTTTATCGTTTTCCTTCTCCCTTACCATCTCATGCCACGTAATCATCTTTAAGATCCAATGCTTTAGATGACTAACCCAACTGAAAGCCTGCATATTGAATAGCAAGTAAACCCTTTCCTAACTCCATTGCCCAATGGTCTTGGACGTTCCATGGAGTATCTCTCCTTTGCCTAAAGTCCTCTTTGCTCATCCTTGTCTTATATTGAACCCTTCCTTCCTGATTCCCAAAAACCAAAAAAAAAAATCAGACAAACAAATCCCGAGCCTTATAACTAGCCTAATATCTTAACCTTTGAACTTCTAAGACATATACCTTTGACAATCATAGAGAGATCCCTCTCTGGACACAGGAGGGCTAGATCCTAGGGTCTGAAAGTGGTTTGATGTTGTCTCATCTTTTGGTATTGCCAACCTTGCCAAAACATGGGAACCCCAAAATACCCAAAACGTAGTCTCCTTTAGAAAATTGCATCCTTTATGCAGTAGCAGCAGCAACACAGCTGCACCCTTTGATTTAATGCAAATCCTTGAGGAGGAGGTGCTCATTTCCCTCCAGGAGTTCTAATAAGAGGCATAGGGCCATTTATTTGTACTATTATGATATTCCATGTCATGTACATCCATGTTTAATACATAGATGCAGTAACTGCGTTATTTTCTGCAGTATTGTTTGTTATTCATGTATTTTGCAGGAAATTTTTGTCGGGTGTCTTTCTCCTTGTGTATAAGTGCTTAAATCCCCATTTATTTGTTGTATGACTCATGTAAACTCTATATCAGAATTATATCAGCATTTATTGTAGAAAACCTTTAGAAAATACGCTCCCTATGCTTCAGTAAATTTCTGCATACTCCAAGTCATGGGAAATCAGCAATTTTAAGCCTAGTCAGGAATAGAGGATCTATTTAACATAGAAAAACGCAATTTTTTTTTTCTGAAATTCGGCATGTGAATCCATATTGACCTAATATAACATATCCCAAAGCCATGACCCTTTTTTTTACGCATATTTCTGAATACAGTCATTTTAGGGCATGAAAAGCTGCTTTTCCTCACCTTTTTGAGAGAAAAAGTTGAGTAAAGGTTGCTGCAGTACTTGGAATTGGTTGATGAGTGTTTTTAAACAAATTTTATGATATCTAAAGCACACATTCCTGAAAAATGCGTTTTTAAGGCATGTCTTGCTGAGCAATCCCTTTTGGGGATATTACAGTGGTATCAGAGCAAGATCTTTGGCTCAGCCTGTGGCTTCATGCCAAAGTGCTGACTCCCTGAAGGAGGAATATTTCAAGATATATAGACAAAGTCTACAAATTTCTAGGTAGCCTCTGGATCTCATCCTTTTTTCAAAGGTGACATATCCAGTAAATGCCCCTGCAGTCAATCTCTGGAATAGAATTGATATTCCTGAAAAGGGAAATTTATAGTGGTGGATTCAAGAAAAAGTGTTGTACAACACAGAGCAAGGTTAGAATGATGGAGAGGATGAGCTTACTCTCATCCATATTCAGATCCAAGAAGAGAGAAGAAGAGAAATGTAGTGAAACTCCAAGAGGGTTTCAAGGAGGAGAAAATTGCGGTGAGACCTCTAGAGGGTTTCAAGAAGAAAATGCAGATGCATGCACTTATTGTCCTTGTAGAGGAAGTGAAAAGCAAGGAGACCACTTAGATCATGAAATTATGAGTGGGTATTTGGCAGAATACAAGTGCCAACCTAGGGCTTTCAAAGAGACCCTAGATTTTCCTCAGTTTATTCAACTGAGAGAAGAAAGAAGACCTTGCAGCAAAGAAGAGATCAAGGGAAATAGATTCCTATTGTCTAAATTTTATGGGTCAACTAAAGCAAGAGCTTGGGCAAGAAATCTTGAGGCATTCTTCATACTTCATCCAGTGGAAGAGAGGGAGGCAGCAGAAGTTGCAGCATTGCACCTGGAGGGTGAAGCCAATGTTTGGTGGTGCAGTCACTTAAACCACACAAGGGTGATTTCTTTTTCTTAGTTCACTCAAGAGCTGATCAGAACCTTTGATGAGGAAATATCAGAGGAGAGAAGACCCACACCACCATGGGAGGAGGCAAGTACCAATGCTGCCATGGCCTTGAGAGAGCAGCCTTCTACACCAGCAATTGGATTAGCCAACACATTGAAGAGAGGACCTCTTGCAGCCATAGAAGATGTCCCAAAGACTCACAGAGGTATGCATAAATTTCCATGTCTTAACATTTTAGAAAATTATATGGAAAGGGTTGGAAATTTGTTTGCATGTGGCCTAGGATCAAATGATATTGCTGAGATAAAGCAGCAGGATTACACTGCGTTGTGCAAGCTTGAATGGTTCAAGGGAGATTTGAACCATCAACCTCATGTATCACTAATGAGCTACACACACCCCTTGAGTTTGGAGTGTGATCTTTTGGAGGATGACATAAGCTTTGAGAGGAAGTATGAGGCAACAACTATGTCATTGGGGAGACTATCAGTGCTGCCAAAAAATATCAATGAAGAGGCTTTACCTTCTTCACTTTTTGATCTTGATGGATTCCAAATGAGATATTCTCTAAGAGATCTCCAAGGAGATGCCTTTCAGCCCTTCATGAGAGGCAAAGGAAAGAGACTTCTTGTGAAGGAGGGTAGACTTCATTGGAGGAATATTAAGATGAAAAATGATAGGAGGCATCCACATGGGGTTGAGTGGATGTGGGTGGAGAACAAGAGGCTGCTAAGCCACTTGCACCTTTATGATACAGGGCAGCAAGAGGAAAAGATGTGTTGGCTACTCTTGAGAGAGTTTGGCCATCATGAGGCATATCCTTTTCTCAAGGGTATGTGGATGGAAAGAGATTGGCGGGATAATTTCATCATGGGGAAGCAAGGAGTGTGGATGAATTATGATGGTATGGTCATTTTTTTTTCACTACAATAGTTGTATGATGGAGGTATGATGGGGCAACAAAGACATTTTTTGCTTTGGAGGATTGAGAGAGAGCAAAGGCAGAGTTTCTCTCACATTTTGCATGATGTTGCAATGGGAGAAGATGGCAACATTATGGGGGAAGTCTTTGACATTGGGCATGTCAGAGAATGGATTTATGAGTTGGCAGGAGCCTATTTGCATAGGCCAACAACGCAATCATTTTGGAGCATCAGCTTATTGGTGGAGTGTTCCTAGGATCACTTCATATTTGATGCACTTGATGGGCATAGAGGTGGTGAGATTGATAGATTGGTGGATGGACTCATTTGTTATTGTGGTATGTTCTCCTTGACCTAGATTTCCAAGCATGGGAAGGAGAATTTTCATGCAGCATGTGGTTCATTCTTCTTCATATGGGTATGTCATGCCACTATGAAGGATTCATCTATGGATCTTGTCACCATATTGTCTTCCTTACATGGTAAGATTTTTGTTTTGGCATTAATTGATTGTTCAGCACAATATTTGTGTACTCTTACCATTTCCTTGCAGTGCATTGCTCTACAAAGGGGAAAGTTTTTCTTTGTGCTCCATGGTCCATCTTTGGCCAGCTATTATGATGGAGACAACCATCAAATTTATGATTCGGGGCAAGTATATGGTTGCTTCTTGTGTGCTCAATTGACATATTCAGCCATATACTATTTTCTAGTAGTTGTGATGACTTATTCAGCAATCCATTTGTCAAGAGAC
This sequence comes from Pinus albicaulis, assembly GCA_034641835.2. Classification (NCBI taxonomy): domain Eukaryota; kingdom Viridiplantae; phylum Streptophyta; class Pinopsida; order Pinales; family Pinaceae; genus Pinus; species Pinus albicaulis. The sequence goes on along the minus strand of JAXQQM020063519.1, from coordinate 234,173 downwards.
AACTTTCCATACCATTGTCTAAAGCTGCAGTGGGGAAGACTACGCTGTGACCACTTGAGATGTTGTTGGTACCTTCCAACACCACATAGAACCTTTAGTATTTCTTTCATCATGCTGCTGATCATGATCCTATTTGCTGATATTATTTCGGCCTATATGAGGAGCATGATTGGAGGAGGAACACATGGAGTGGGTGTGTTCTTGGGGAGGAGCATCCCCACACCTTCTGCATTACATGCTCTAAGGGGATCATGGGGAGAGACATGGCCTCTACAGAAAAATATTTGTTTCTTTATGAGGAGGACCATGAGATGGATGGGGTACCACATGATGGTGATTTCTTACCCCTCATGTATGAGATGGGTTGGGCCAGCTTGATTCACAACGCTGGGAGAGAGACTTTTGGAGGTCTAGCTTCTTTCTTGCCATTGGAGGGAAACATTATGGCAGCCAAAGATCAAAAAACTCTCTACACTTATCTTAAGTGTAGAGGAAAGCAGCATGGGGTAGGCTACTATGTCTACCATGACCAAAATTTCAGCCCACCTATTTTTCCAGAGTTTCAAGTGGAGGATGATTTGCATGAGTTACCATTTTGGAGGGTGGCTCATTTTTCTTGGTTGATAGCTTGGGGAGGAGAAATTCAAGTGGGGATGATGAATCCCAATCTATATCAGCCTTCATGCCCCAAGAGGACCTTCAAACAACCCATTGTTTCCTCCATGGATGATCCACTATCATATAATGCCAGCTATTTGGATAGCTTACATACTTGGGAGAGGCAACTTGGAGAGATGTTGATGATGAAACACCTTGATCTTTGGAGGATTTCATCTTATGAGGATTTTTGTAGGGGAGAAGAGGATGCTCTTCAGTCCTATCCTTGCAGTTGCTTGAGGACAAGCAACATTTGGGAGGGGGGGACTGTAATATTCCAAAATTTGCAAGCAAGCAAATTGGAATATTAGATTTTGATATTTTCACCTAGGAGAGGAATAAATGGGAAATGTGGCCCATGAATAATAAAATATGAATAAATTCCACCTTAATAAGAAAAGGGATAACTTCAGGAGCTGAAATTTACACTTACAAGTGTGGACAGGGGAAAAATAGATGAGGACATAGTCAAGTTTGACTAAGTCAACATGCATTTTTGAGGAGGAAGAGATCACCTAAGAAAACCGGTTCAATATGAACAAGAATCAGTATAAGACTCATATGTAAACTAGACTGAAGATCCATAATGTGAAAAGAGGCATTGGAGGTGGATTAGTTGACCAAGTCAACAACATAGCCACAAAAGGAGGGAAACAAGCTAGGGCAGTGCAGTTTTGAAAGAGGAAGCTTCATGAAGAAGTCACCTCAACATTGTGTGGGGTCCGGGGTGAGGAGGCTCACCAAAGATAAAAGGAAGGCATAGAATCAAAGGGAATTCATTCATGTATTCATATTTCTTGGTCTAGAGACCAATTGCATACTTCAGCTGTTTAGCCAGAGTTGCTGCATTGCTTAGTGCAAAGAATTCCCGTGTGGGAATTCCATCCTCTCTTTGGATCAGCTTGCTTAAGGGATCAAGAGAGAAGGATTTGAGCTTAATTTTAGTACTTTGCTTTGGGCCACTCTTCCATATTCATCCAAAACATAGTCTCCTTCAGAAAACTGCGTCCCTTTATGCAGCAGCAACAACAACATAGCTGCACCCTTTGATTTAATGCAAATCCTTGAGGAGGAGGTGCTCATTTCCCTCTGGGAGTTCTAATAAGAGGCCTAGGGCCATTTATTTGTATTATTATGATATTCCATGTCATGTACAGCCATTTTTAATACAAAGATACAGTAACTACATTATTTTATACAGTATTGTTTGTTATTCATGTATTTTTCCGGAAACCTTTGTCGGGTGTCTTTCTCCTTGTGTATAAGTGCTTAAATCTCCATTTATTTGCTGTATGACTCATGTAAAATCTATATCAGAATGATATCATCATTTATTTTAGAAACCCTTTAGAAAATATGCTCCCTATGCTTTAGTAAATTTCTTCATACTCCAAGTCATGGGAAATCAACAATTTTAAGCCTAGTTGAGAATAGAGGGTCTGTTTAACATAGAAAAGCACTTTTTTTTTTGCTGAAATTTGGCATGTGAATCCCTCTTGACCTAATATAACATATCCCAGAGCCATGACTCTTTTTTTATGCATATTTCTGAATACAGTCATTTTAGGGCATGAAAAGCTGCTTTTCCTCACCTTTTTGAGAACAAAAGCTGAGTACAGGTTGCTGCAGTACTTGGAATTGGTTGCTGAGTGTTTTTAAACACCTTTTATGATAGCTGAAGCACACAATCCTGAAAATTTCATTTTTTAGGTATGTCTTGTTGAGAAATCCCTTTTGGGGATATTACACGCACATAGATATCATTTATCGGGCTGCGCCCAAAATGGGGAACTTGAAATAAATTCAAAAGCCATGCCTTGTGCAGGCCCAACACCCATCATTGTGGCTCAAGGCACACAAGGCCCTCTCATATGGCATGTGATCTAGATAGTGCTCAAGCGCAAACTTAGGAAACTTCTCCATATCTTTGATGTCCCAATCCTCCATCTTCAGTTGTGGCACTTTGGCGAACATAACACCTTCAACCGGGACATTTTCAGGAATTAAAAACATGTTAATGCTTGACCACATATTGTCTAGATATTTTGGAACTCTGACTGACACTTTGCGTAGTGCGACATAGGTCAGCATCTGTTTAGTCAATCTAATATCTTAATTTTCTATCATAAATTATCGACCGGAGTTGGTAAAATTGTGAAGTGCAAGTGCACAATATATGCTAGAAGCCTCTTTTATTCATTTAGTTTATTGGTGTGATGATTGGATTTGTAGAGATTACTTCTAAGGATTTTTTATTCTTATGTTCCTAATGAAATTGATAAATTTAAATTACAACTAATTTCTAAAAATCAACATGCTTTCTATTCTGTAAAACTTGAAACAAAATTTCTTTATCTTATGAAGAAATCTTAACTAATTTATTTGTTAGTCTCTAAAAATTCTTATTCTCTAACAGTCTTGTGCATGAAGATAAAATCAAATTCTAGAAAAGGGAATTTATACATTTTTATGTTTTTGAAATGAAATGTTATGGCAATGAAACTTGTAAAGAAATCATTATAGCTCTTGAAAATAAATCACTCATGAACGGAAAAGAACGCACTCATATGCTTAAAGGAAATAACTAGATCACTACTATTTTTAAAATAAATCACTGCTTAGGGGTAAAATTCTTTGGTGGTACCTGATGTAAATCCCTCTCGGGGCTTCTCGGTGCCCGAGGTAGACAATAAGATTAGCTGTATAGTTACAAAGACATTGCACACATGTTTATAATAATCCATAATCGATGAAGTGAGATATTGAAGGATTACCTCTTTGTGAATAGCAGATCCATTGGAGAGTGCTAAGTGGCATGGCTGAAGTCCTTCCTCACCAACTCCAAGTCTAGATCCTAGAAAAAACAAAGCACACGTGTAATATTCATAGTGGTATCACTTACTAGCAATTAAACAAGCATATAATCAACATTAAACTATGAAAATCTGAGCCATTTATATCATGCTTTATAGAAAAATAAACAATAAATGTGACACTGAAACATCAAATGGACAAAATAGATACAATTCTATTAATATATAAGAAGGAAGAATACAACCGTTGGTTGAACCAAGTCTTCCTCAGTCTTCTGACTCCTCTCTCTCTCCTCTATCTCCGAGTGTAATGATACTTGGGCTAAGAGTTCTCAATGAACCTTGCCAATCCTTAAGCATTGCACTCAACAATAAAGATCTGCTATACACAAGATCAAACCTTTGACCCTTGACCAAGAGACCAAGCCTCCAATTTATAGGAATTGGGGAGGACAGACCTTGCCAATCCTTTCAATCAATTTGAATGGGGAAAAATCATGATGTTTCCTTGCCTTTCCTTGATTTTTCCCTCTGTAGATGTTCAGTTGTGTTTAACAATATCCAATAAGAGGTCTACATTGCAGGTTGCCACATTTGGACTGACTCATTTTGAGAAAAAGTAGGAAATATCAATTAGTTTTTATGGGATTTTTTCATTTCTTCATGAAAACATGGATAAAGCTGCCCCTTAGGTAAGACAAAGTGTTAACCTAGGCACTAATTCTCCCTTTGAATGGCTGGGATGTGTTATAACTCAACTTGACTGTCTCTAGGGTGCATTACCTTGGAAAAATGGGTCTCTGTCTGGGTCATTTTCTTCCTTCTCCTCTGAGCTGACAAGGAGGTCATTTTTCCTGTAACAGATGCCCCCTAAAGTGTGAGGTCAGAGGTGAAGACGATGACCGAAATACTTTATAATATGTATAGTAGAGCAAGAGGATTTGGAGGACTGAGGAAAACCTAAAACAACAATGTATGTCAGAAATATAAGTAGCTGTCCTGAGTCGGGCATTCTCATGCTCAGTAGCTTTATCAAAATGATTTCTCTAGAAAGAGATATGACTAGTATGTCCACTGATAAGCACAATGTGGAAGCTTGTGTCATGACAGGATCAATCTGATAAGTTGTCTCCGAAAAAATTATCACAGCTTGGGAGAGGAAACACATCTGAAATGATGTAAGCCTCAACCCAAGGTGTTGGTCTCCGCTTCACTTAACTGCATATTTCCGTGTATGTGAATGAAGGAGTTATAGTCAAACATGCGAGAAATTGTCTGATTACTAGTAAATGATGAAAACTGTTAATAGACGCGGGGGTGGCCACCGATAAGGATGATGGTCCCCAAGATGCACAGTACAATATAGCGAGTGTGAATAAAAGGTGTTGATGTTGAACACTCATAGAATCATTCGACTGGGAGCCAATAATGAGAACCCCCAATCAAACACAAGGTAACCTACCATTGAGGCCTACAAGTACCCAGGCACTGATGTGTTTCTGGATCAACTTCCTAGATAAGATGTTGAAGTTTATAGGAAGAGATCCATTGAAAGGTAGGCACTGAGGCGTCCTAAATCAGTCAACACGAAACGGGAAAAGATGATTTTTTTTTGAAGATAGTCAAGAGAAAATGGTAGTAAATGACGATGAAAAATGATTTCTGGAATATGATGGCTTGGCTGATATAGGAAGCAGTAGATAGCGAGATCTTCTTGAATAATAGAAGGCACAATAACAAGGTACCAGGCAGCTTAGGCTTATGAACACCAAAGTGTGTCAGTATTCACCAATGTAGGGGCATCGACATATAAAGGCTAAACTCATACAATGGTAGGGTTCGACTAATTGCAAGTGAATTTTCAGGGAAGTGCCATGTTCAAGATTTTTTGCTGCCAAATTGAATTTCAAAGTGTAACAGAATAAGTATCCACTTTGTCCAAAATTTTCCCCATCTGATTAATTTTAACGAGTCCAGATGGGTAAAATTGGATCTTTTCATATTTATGGAGTCTGAAAAACATTGTAAAAGACAACTCTAGGGGGTACCTTTTTCATAGTTCTTCACCGTGGTAGTTTAACGAGCCCGATGAAGGAAACTCGAGTTTTTTATAGTTTTATGAGCTAGAAAAATTCCCTAAAAAGAAGGTTTGTTCTGGGTCGAACACGGTCAAATCTACACATGAACACTAACAACTCATCCGAGCATCGGTGACTTTGAAAAACCATTAGTTACAACTAAAAATAGTGGAAATTTACCAATTTTAACAGACCAGATGAGTGAGTCATACCTCCAGAATGTCTATAAGGAGGCAACAAACCTTAATTTTCATTGTTTGAGTGCTGTGAAAGAGCTCTGGAGTGAAAAAAGAGGTGAAAATTCTGTTGTTGATTGTGGGCGATCTAGACAATGGTTTTCGACTCAGCGAGTTCCAGGTAAGAGCTTAAGCCTTAATCTAGCTTTCCATTAGTATTTTAATTGTTTTTAATGGCTAAAATATGGATTTTTAGTAGGCCTTAAAAAATTTAGGCAGATAATGCGGGTGCCCAGTGCTAGGGTCGTGTTACACGCACTGCCTGTTAAGGGACAATGCGTTAGCACGCCCTGTTCTGCACTGGGGTTTGCGTTAGCTAGCCCAAAGAAATTTTAAACATGGTTTGCCCAATCCTCAAGTGTTTCTTCCTGAAACTGATCCACTGGAAACTTTCTTTGTGTAGGTGTGAAGCTGTTACCATGAGTATTTGGCATGAGAGAGTGCATGAATGGGAAGAACATGAAATGGTCATTGATCCAACTACTTTTCTTGTTCTCCAAAGATGTAGTTTACTGAAGTATACCCGGTTAGAGATGATGAGGGGGAAGAAAGGCCTTTTGAGATGGATAATCCAACAGTGGGATGAGCAACAGGATGTATTTCACATCGAGGGTCATGAACTCTCAATTGAGAAGGACGACATATACTTTCTTACCAACCTGTCATGCAGAGGACCAAGTCCCAATATGACAGATTCGAGAGATGATCCCCGCACTACTGTGGCATTGATCCAGGATCACTGCACGAACAACACTACGCCAGTAATCAACTGGATTGCTATAGCACGGGTGGCCTCGAGATCGACGGCATCTCTTTTTTGGATGATATTTCGCTTGGCAAGGGCCAAGAGTTAGCACGTGGCCACCAAGGCCCAGGTATTATTGGCACTAGATTGTATGCAGCCATAGGTTTTTAACTGGTGTGAAGGTGTTGTCCGTCGGTTCGAGAAGAACTGACGACATGTAAGACTCGGCCCCAATAAGAGTTTTGGTTTGGCACACTAATAGTTTCCTTCATACTAGAGCGGGTTCCTGTCATGAGGCCGAGGATGATCACTGATGCGATGGGACCGCAAGAGCATAGACAAGGTCGCTGGTCTACTTTGATGCCGCGGAGTGGAGAGGGTCCAATCCATCACTTTTTTGATGATGCATTCTTCGAGTGGCTAAATGGCCAGATCCTGATGATCCAAGAATATCCCTATGCAGGGAGGAACTACACAGGAGATCCGAATTTGAGATTGCCACTAGGCACTCTATGGAGCCCAGATGGTAAGAAGGAAAACAATCAATTTTAATTATTTTTTGTCTTTTGAATGTTTATGCAATTTTTTTTGTTTAATGGGTGAAAATATTTTGATATGAAGCTTATTTATTGACATAGATGTAGCACCCGTCTATCCAGCCAGAGCCCTTCACTATGGATGATGAGGAATTCAGCTACCTGGGGTTGGATAAGTAGCAGAGGTTGCAGTAGCCACCGAAGAGGTTGATGATGCATGCAATTTGCATGAGGTTGCGAGGAACCTCAAAGGATTGAGCATGGGCGTGCCGCCTCTTCCCATGAGGGAGATCCCTGTACACCTGCAGCGACACACAGTGGGTGTGCTGGAGAGGTTCTTGGTGCCTCTTAGGAGGTTAACCAGAGTAGTCGTCTGCTACCATGAGTAGCAGCCTCAGGAGGATTAGTTGATAGATGTGTAGATGTCAGAGCGAGGCTTAGTAGAGCCAATTTTCATAAAACAACCAAGTTTTGGAGAGTTTTTTTATGTAACTTGACTAGACATGACATATATATATATATATACATATATATATATATATATATATATATATATATATTATATTGGCGATTTTGATCTTGTGTTTTTAATTTTTATGTATATTTTATGATGGAAAAATATACACTCATGTATGAATCTTTCTATAATAAATGTGAAAAATGCCAATCTAACACATAATTCGCCAATGAATCAGCTAATGTATTATATTCTCTAGGAATGTGCTCAAAATTACTGAATTGAAATTGACATTCTAGGATTCATACCCTTAAGTAATAACGTAATAAGACTGGATTACGAACACGATAACAACTATTCATATGCATAACAAATAGCTGGGAATCTAACCTGACCACCAGATTGGAGATGTTGCGAGATGCAGATTCCATGAGGAGTTGTATCACCAACATGTACTCAGAAATATTATTGGTGGCATTGCCAAAAAATATTTTCTTGGAACCAAGTAGTTCCAACTCAGGTGAATAGAGGACCCAAGTAGCTGATGCAATGTGCCATGTGTGACGACTGGCACCATCCACATATCCAACATATGGTAAGGATGACAAAGACATCTGTGTAAAAGAAGAGAGCCTTTATGAGAAAAACACTCAAAAACCCAAAATATCCAAACACACCAAAAAAATACAAAACTTATATACGTAAAATTACAAAGCATATGCCTAGTGGGACACTAGGCAGAATACTTCTTCAGATAGAGCCCGTTGCGGGGCTCCGTGAGTGTAATCCCATTATAGTCCTGAAGTTCACAAGCTTCTTTCGAAATGAATTTCGTGATGACGTAAGGACCAAGCCATAATGGTTGAAGTGTTCCTTCCCCCAAGAGGTTGTGTCTTTGACTGTAGAGTAGAACGATATAACCTTCTTGGAAAGAAAGAGGCTTGAAAGATTTTTTGTATTGAGATTTTACTCGGCGCTTGTGAGATTCAAGTGCTAGTGTGGCATCTTGACGAGTTTCATCCAATTTATCAAGTGAGAGAAAGCACTCTTCTTCGGCAGTGGTACCAAGTAGGAGTTTGACAACTAACTGAAGTGATGGAATGTCACACTCGATTGGAAGGACTGCTTCCACATCGAATGCTAGTTGGAATGGCGTGAAGCCTGTAGCAGTCTTTACTGACATTCGGTATGCCCATAATGCGAAGTATAGTTTTCGATGCCATGTAGTTTTATGATTTTTGACTAACCGATGAATCTTGGTCTTGAGGATGCCATTTATGGCTTTGACTTGATCGTTAGCTTACAGAGAGTAGGATGAAGACTGATCTTGTCGAAAACCTAGCATGGAAGTTAACTCCGTCATCGTTTGGTTCTGAAAGTGTGAACCATGATCTGTGACGATTGAACGGGGTACACTGAAATAGAAGATGACCTGATTGAACAGGGAGAGAGCGGTAGTTTCTCCATCGACTCGAAAAGTGAGAATGGCTTCAGCCCATTTTTTGAAGTAGTTAACCACAACTTTGATGTAGTTTTGTGCATCAGCAGAAGTGGGATTTCACGTGACGAAGTCTATTCCCCATTCAGTGAAAGGACCAACAGAGATAACCGAATGAAGAGGGGCAGGATGGGTGTGCATTTTATTTGTAAAAATCTAACATGGATGGCACTTCTAGACCATTGTGAAGCAATATTTAAACAAAGTGGGCCAATAGTATCCTGCACGCAAGATTTTATGGGCAGTAGTTATGCGAGAAAGATGACCACCTCACGCCCCAGCATAGAAGTCATTTAAAATGTGTTCCTCCTTGTTAAGAGTGAGACAACCTCGAAGAACTGTATCGACACCACGACGATATAGAGTATCGTTCAACACACGATAGTGTTTCGCTTGGTGACGAATGTGATGATGGTCGTCTGAAGTGAGAGTTGGGTGGAACTGCTGAGTTTTGAGGTAGACTAGAATGTCTCCATACCAAGGATCAAAAGAATCAACCAGATAGATGGATTCATCAAGATGTGGATCATGAGCTACTTTTTCTGGGTCAATTCTGGGAAGGTCCAACAGTAATTCGGCAAATACTAGAGATTTATTTTCTTTGGCAGCACTGAAAACCAAATCAAACTGTTGGAGGATCAAAACCCATTTGGAATATTTTCCTCCAATGATCTGATAAGACAAGATGTGTCACATGGGATTATCCAAAGAAATTATGGTAGTCTACCATAGCAATATATGGTGTCGGAGGTGAGAGACAGTGAAGACCACTGCGAGAGATAGTTTCTCCACATGTGAATATTGTAATTCAGGTCGCATGAGACCTTCGTACAGATAAAATATCACATTATCACTATTGTCATCGTGAACTTGAACCAAAACCATGAATATCGAGGATGGTGAGGCTGCCAGGTAGAGGAGAAAGTCGTGTGAATAGTTGGGGGCACTAAGAAATGGGGTAGAAATGAGTGCCCATTTCAAGGCGTCAAACGACAATTGAGCTTGATCATCCCACAAATATGCTACCCCTTTCTTAAGCAAGCACATGAAGCCCTTTGTCATCTCAACATGGTTTACGATGGAACGACATAAGAAGTTTTCCTTCCCTTGCAAACGTTGGAGTTGTAGAATGGATTGTGGCACAGGTAATTCAATGATTGCCTTAACCTTATTGGGATCAACCCTAATCCGATGCTTGGAAAAAATGAAGCCAAGAAGATGTCCAGAATCGGAAAAAATATGAATTTGTGCAGATTTAGACTTATGTTGTAGAACCTACACTAAGCAAAGATTTCCTTAAGAAGCACAAGGTGATGGGATCATTTCTTGGAGTTAGACGGAAGGTCATTCACGTAAGCTTGTACAATGTGTTTGATATCGTGAAATGCATAGTCCATGGCCCTTTGAAAATTTTCTCTAGGATTCTTCAGACCGAATGGGAGTTTACGATACGAAAATGTGCCCCAAGGACAAATGAAGGTGGTTTTATGCTAGTAATCCTTCTTAATCGCTATCTGGTTATATCTCAAAAATCTATCCATGAAGGAGAAATATTCACATCTGGCACAATCGTCGAGAATATGATCTATGAATGAAGTAGGGTAATTGTATTTTGGAAAAGCAGCGTTCAGATCATGATAATCAATAGAGACTCAGATGGTGCCTTGTTTCTTATCTAAGGGAACTAGATTGGATACCCATTTCGTCAGAGGAACATGATAGATGAAACCAACGTGTAGGAGTTTTTCGACTTCTGTATAGATAGTTGCTGCTTTGCGAGGGTGGACAGGTCAGAGCCTTTGTCGAACATGCTTGGCATTGTCATAAATCTTGATTTCATGCTCGACTATGGAAGGATCTATGCTAGGCATTCATCGTAAGACAAAGAAAAAACGTCGCGAAACTTCTTAAAAGGGGATGTGAAGCGTACAATTTCCTTGGGACTGCAATTGACTCCAATCTGTATATTTTCCACGATACCCGTTTTGACCGAGATATCTATGAGCATAGTCTTGGAAAGATTACCCATGTTCCCTTCCACATCGATAGTTTGAACAGTCATGTAAGCTGAGGGAACGATCTCAGGTGGGTCGAAAGACGGGATTTGGATAGTGGTCGCGTCCAAATCAGACATTGAAGCGCGATGATGAAACTCTCCCCAAGGTCATTCCTTCAGAGACATGATCTCTTGGATAGCTCATTAGAGGAATTTTGAGGTCTAAAATGGGCCTCCTAAGGAAAATTTACAATCAAAATTCACTTTATGAGAACCAATCACATTTTAGGAGATGACATCATCCCTAATGGTTGAGGTGGCATTGCTTGAGTTAAAGGTACTTACTTGTCACATTCTCAATGGTGGATAAAAACTCATGGTTAACCATGGTAGTGCTCTAAGTACTTTTAAAGTCATAAAGTAAAGTATTCATAATAAATGTCATTTCACGCTTTTTGAATAAAATATTATTATTGTCATTTCAAATTTTTTGAAAGAAACAATGCATATCCCTACACAATCTTCATGTCTTTACACACTTTTCAATAAATATTATATTTGCATATTTTTATATATTTATTTTTAAATTATATATTCATCTCATTTTATTTAATATTACAATTTCAAATTAATTATAAGTTAATATCTATACATATATATTATACATATGAAATCAAATTAAATAAAAATATAACCTTGTAATTTTAGGATAAATCAAATCTATAAATAATATTATTATAATATTAATAGAAATACAAAAATATTAAAATTAAAGAAAAAAAAAACATATTAGTTTTGTATGATGAAAAAATGTATATTAGTTTGTATCTTGAAAAAACTTATATTAGATTCAACATAGTTTGGAGCAAAAAAAATCTAAATTTCAATATATATAAATCTTATATTATACTTATAAATATAAATTAAATCTATTTCAATACTTTTTTCTTTAATTTTAAATACAACTCAAGTCATTTGATTATGATTATATTAATATTATATATTATTATATATAATATTATGAAAAATAATCTAAATGCTATAGAATATATATTATATTATTTTTTATATTATATATTATTTCTTCTTATGTTATAAATCATATCAATTTAATATATAATATAAAATTCATACATAAAATAATATTTTACATTTATTATATTATTTTTATATATTATATAATTACATGTTATTATACAATTTAAATCATATAATTTTTAATTAATAGCATATTACATAATTAATAATTTATGAAACTATATTTATATTTTATTTTAAGTTATATAAGTACAAACGACAAATGCATTAGTTGTTCAATGATAATGACTTTTTCTTGAAAAGTTCATTCTTATTTATAGTTACATCAATACAATTTTTTTAATAATTTTATTTTGGTACAACTTTTGAATTGAATTTAACTATGGCTACATGGATTGTAGTGGCAAAAGTGAATTGCAAATTTATAAATATTATTTTATTGGTTTAACTATTATTTTAGTATTTCCTTACGAGGCCCATTTTAGACCTAAAAATTCCCCTAATGTTTATCTGTAGGTAGGACTTCATCGAGGAGATCCTTAGAAGGAACTGTGGTGGGCGAGAGGGTGGTACTATTGGTCGAAACCAGAGTAGTGGAGGGTTCAGATGTTGATTGGATGGCTTGATAAGCTAACTTAGCCGGTGATAGTGGCATCTGATCTCCATAGTAATCAATTTCTGAAGGCATCGGTAGGATCCAGGGATCAATAGAGCCATCTGAGATGGTGGATATCATTCAAATTGTGTGTGGAACCTCAAGTGACAGGAGAGGAACAAAACCCATTAGGGAATATGCCTTCAGAAGACCGGTACCAAAACTGACGTAAGAGTCAAGAACGACTCCTAATAAGAGTAGAGTGCTGCTAGGTAATGCAGAATAATCAGGGGTGAAAAAGGATAACTGGTCCACTGTAACTATATTCCCATCCAATGGAAAAAGGATGAGTCGGAAAACCAAAGAGACAATCGCAGTAATCACGTAAGACCAATTGCGACTCAACAAAAGATTATAGTCGAGATGATGATCTACGCATTTTTTGTCCACAATTATTGTTTTCCCACTAAGTTTAATGGGGTAGCCAGAAAGGTATCCTTTTGGGAGGAAAGTGTGGCCATCGAAAGCTTTGATGGAATTCGACGACGGAGACAAAGTGGGAGAACCCAAAATGAGCAAACACGTAGTTGACATTATGCAGGTCGAAGCACCTTAGCCTATGATAGTGCGATGGATTCATCTCCATTTCGACACAACTTGAACTTGGAAAGCAAGCTGGATTGAAAGGCAAGGTTTGCAATTTTCCATCTCGAAGACAACTAGCATAAAATCCTGGGGGTCAATTCCACCAATTTCCGAAACCAAATCTTTCCTTTGCACTGGGCAGGTTTACAACACTTCGATTGCAGACATAATTGATGGTGCTTGTGCCACGTCTTCTACAATGTTGTAGTTCTAGGCAACACGTGCATAGGTGTTATGAGTCATGCATCAAAGGGTCCCTTTGGGGGGACAAATAACAGGGTCAAAAGCAAGACTTTTGATATGCAAATCGTTAGGTGATAGTGGATTCGAACTTGAGCTAGGTTCTTGAGCCTCAATGATTGGATTCCCATAGATTTTAGCTTGAGTTTGGAGTTCAACAGTCTCCATGACATAAATGGAAGACGATCCTTGACTAGAAAGATGAGTACCACCATTGCCCCTTTGCGGGGGTTGTGGCGGGTTTGCAACCATGTGTTTCTGTTGTTGCTTTGGATTAGGGAAGGGATTGTGAAGGATGGTAGGTGTCCTTCGAGAGTCCTTTTTCATAATAAAATCTATGCATTCCTACAGCCAAGGAAATTTATATGTCAAGTGGTCCTTCGCAGAAATTTTGCAAGGGAATCTCATTGGTTTCTCCTTTCCTTTTTCGTTCTTAGCAGCGTTCCTATGATTGGGATTATTCTGAGTTTGGGGCTGCTCTTCAGAAGGAGTGGTCTTTTTCTTATTATTCTTGTTCTTACCGCTAGGTTTTTGTGTAGACTACATAGAGTGTACCTCGTGGTGGGAAGAGCAGTCGATTGGGTAGGGCGATGGCAGCCAAAGATGGCTGGGAAGCTTGCCTACCGAGCTGCTTTACAGCTACACTAGAAGTTGTACCAACGAGGCCATCAGCGTGCGCTCTAGGCAACTGAGTAGTAGGAGGATACAGGTTGCCTGTGGAATGGGGGAGTAACTCATACAGCATGCCAGATTGCATATAGATGAGATCTAGATGCTATGCATGCTGGATGGATTGGTCTTCCGCGACCGCACCAGACAAGGAAACGTCTTTAGAAAGGGGTGGCAAGAGTGACTTAAAAAACCAGTTTGATGAGAGATAAATTGGGATTAGTGCTTTGACTAACCTCCGCCTACGTCTCCATTCATGAATGTGATCGGAGATATGGGTGGCGGTGTCTTGGTGTAGTGAGGTTAAGAGTTGAGTTCCGGTTTTGTATCAGATAGGTAATTAGAAGTTCTTAAGAAATTTTGTTGCTAAGGAACCAAAAGTATTGACTACAGCACATGGTAACTCAATGTACCATTTGTTAGCGTTTCCTGTGAGAGTGTGGGGGAAAAGTCAGAGCGAGATACTATTGTCCACCATGGATTTAGAAACATACCATAGATGAAAGGCATTAGGAGAATTTTGAGGTCTAAAATGGGCCTCATAAGGAAATTATAAAATAATAGTGGAAATAATAAAATAATATTTGATTACATCATCAAATATTAGAGGGAAAAGAGAAAAAACTACTTTTTTCAACTCATATTTTTAACTTATCTCCCAAAGTTTTTACTCAAATTTTGAGTGGGAGTACTCGTTGGATGAAAAATTTAGTTCCTAAACCAAGGAATACCCATGTTTCATACTTTCGATGGGTTCTGATACACGAAAAATGATAAATACATGAAAGACGTGATTGTAATCATGTTTTTTTATGAATTTCTAATTTTTTCGTGTAGTAGGGTCCATCGAATTTATGTAACATGGGTACTCCTTGGATGATGAATTAAATTTTGCATCCAATGAGTACTCCTGCTCGAAATTTGAGCAAATAAGTTGGGAGATAAGTTGAAAATACGAGTTAAAAAAGTAGTTTTATTATTTTATTATTTTTTAATATTTTTACCCTTTTACTTAAAAAATGGTGAGTCATCCCCCATGGTTGACATCATCATCTTGAATTCTATTGGTTCTTATAAAGTTTATTTTTGTTGTACATTTTTCTTAGGAGGCCCATTTTAGACCTCAAAATTCCCCTAATGGTGGTGATGTGCATAGCTAGATCCTCCCCTTGTTTCCCTTCGAACTTAGGGATTTCAGAAGAAATCTTGTGCGGTACTGGAGGCCAAAGCGAGTTGTGGTTGATAGGATCATTGCTCAATTTGTAGAGGTCGGGGCTGTCTAATGCTGCCAAAAATGGAAATTGCATGGTTGTCCCTGAGTGTAGCCAAGGAGGTGTTGGCTGACCGTTTGGACCATAGGGTTTTCCCATCAGTGTGTTACCAATGGGATAAGTAGGACTCTGTTGATAAAAGTTTCTAGTGAGTGGAGGTGTAGGGATGTATGGTTGTTGTCCATAGGGGATGTTGTATTGAGGGGAAAACTGTGTTGGGAAAAATACTGAGAGGGGGGGGGGGGGGGTGAATCAATGTTTAGAGCTGACTGAAAACATTTTTCTTTCTCTCTCTCTTAAAACCATACATGAATTTGCTGAACCCAACTTGCGTATACACGTGGATATCCTTAAGAAAACTTGCGTATGTCCAGAGATCTTATTATGCATTTAGTTCTTTACTTAGATCATTGAATCATTCATTCATTAGATTTTTAGTAAGCAGTAGACATGTGCAGTAAGAACAGAATAAATCAACACACATAAGCATCACATATGAACACCAGGATTTTAGGTGGAAACCTAATTCGGGAGAAAACCACCACTGTTGTCGTCTCAGCCTTCAATATTTATTATAAAGAAAACATCTTACAACAATGTACTGGCGCAAACTCATACCAGCATGCAGGCACCCACCTGCAGAAAGCTACAACCTTCTCTTGTTTACCAGCCTCTCCTGGAAGGGAGCTACAACCCCCTGCTCTTGCTTACCAGCCTCTCTTGGAAGGGAGCTACTACCCCCTGATATAAGCACTAGCCTCTTCTGGCAGAAAGCTTCTACTTTCATACTGAATGCTTCAACCCTCAGATCCACTGCAGAACACGTTTCATCAATTTTCAAACTGGATCAAACAGCTTCAACACAATCCTTCACTTATCATCAAACATAATTTGCCCATTGCATCAAACAGAACAGTGAAACCACTGTAACCAGAATATCAGAGATAACCCAGACTTCAGAATAGATATGCAGTACCACATTCAGCCTTGAGCAACCATTAGTTCAGATACCATACACGCTTTTATTTAATCAGACTCGCGTATACACGCTCTTTTCAAGCAGCGATCCCGTGTATACATCTGTGCACTTTTCAGAAAAACCCTAACTGCCCATACACACTTTTCTTTAAGCGGATCCGCGTATACACGTGTTTTTCATGAGACGAACCTGCGTATGGATTTATAAAAGATAAACTTTGCAGAACATACCAGATCTATGAACTTACCCAGATTTCTTCAATTTCTTCATCAGACGTGCGCCAAGTCTTCATCACTTCTTTTCAGATCATTCTAGAGATTCATCATTTCTAGATCTGGAGATCTTGAACCTTCATCATATTCATCAGTGCATCATAGATTCAGATCTATCAATTAAGAATAGAGTTCAACCATGTAGATATACTTCAGAGTGAAGTATTCATTAAAACCCAGACACTTGCACACCCTTGCACTATCAACTTCTTCTCCTTATATAGATTTGGCCTTTATCAATACCATGAGTCAAAACCACTTTAACTTCTGATGGTATTCTTGGACGGGATCAAATAGATAATCAAGCGCTCAATACTTTGGGCCAATACCATGGTAATGTCCCCAGGTTTTACAATTTAGAGCGCAAATAGGCATACGCTACTTGTCACGTACATTTCCGCGTACATACGCGACTTCCCTTTAACAAACCTGCGTATGCTTTGTGACATACCTTGTTCATCATTATTCTGGCACTTGCTGAATTCCTTTCTTCTGCTACTCATCAAGTCAGGTTCCATCAAAGTCTCCATCAAGAACAACTTCATCAAATAGGTTGCCATCAACTTTATCAAGTAGGTTGGCCATCAAGGACAACACTCTGCATCATATTGCCAACAATCTCCCCCTTTGGACTTGATGGCAACCATGATGGTGTTTGATCACCACGACAGATAAATACATTTATTATAACCATTATGCAAACACCATGATATTCTCCCCCTATTTAAACACCATGTTACTCTCCCCATTTGACATCAAGGGCAAAGGGCGGATCAAAACCGAAACAAGATTTTTCTTCTCATGTAGAAAGAAGATCTCTGTAGATCTGATGTGTACTGAAGTGACCATGCTGCCCCTGAGGTCATGCTGAATCTTCAAACATATTTTTCAATGAATTACATGACTCTATGACCTTTCCTATCACCGAGGACTCATACTTACATCAATGATCCAACCAAGTGGATTTACATAAGTGACTCAAGTACCCAACCAAGTGGGTTTACACATTTTGACTCAACTACCCAACCAAGTGGGTTTACAAATTTGAACAAGCCCTTTACATGACTGAATATTACAATTTACATCATAGGTCATAGCCTTTTCATCAAATTACAAATATGAATTTTTATAACCAATATCAAAAAGACCTCAAGAGAGAGATCATATTTCAGAATCATCATAATGCCAACAATGTATTACTCAGCAAGGCTAATGATCCCCCTGAAACTTTGCATCCAATGCATCCTTTCCAAATGACCAACGCTCCCCCTTAGCTTGTGCATCTAAACACTTTCAACAACAAATCATCAAGGCATCTTTACCCAAAATCAGAGAATGAAATAGAAATATAAGAGCTGAAACATCACCAGAGATATCCATACAACATCAGAGATACCAAACAGTACTGCAGCTATGCTGAAGAATGCTGATCCCAAACAAAATTTTGTCAGCAACTACCCATATGTGGTTTTCTATGTAAAAACTCGCGTATATACGCGACTATCATTCAGGAAAACTGCGTATCCAATTTAATCTTCAGAATTTTAATCAGATATGATCCTCTGCTTGGCAGAGAATGCTCCAAGCTTCTATCTGAGATATTCAAATGCTTCTCTGGGTAAAGGTTTGGTAAATATATCAGCAACTTGTTCTTTGGAGGGAACATACTCCAACTTCACCTTTTGTTCCAGCACTTGTTCACGTAAGAAATGATACTTGATGGGAATGTGCTTGGTCTTGGAATGCATAACAGGATTCTTTGAGATACTGATGGCACTTGTATTATCACACATAATGGAAATAGGAGGTGAGCATTTGATTTGAATGTCTTGTAAGATTTGCATCATCCAAAGAAGTTGAGTGCAACATGATGCGGTAGCCACATATTCTGCTTCTGCTGTAGATAAGGCAATAGAGCTTTGCTTCTTGCTGAACCAAGATACTAACCGGGGCCCCATATAGAATGCACCACCACTAGTGCTTTTCCGATCATCAACATTTCCATCCCAATCTGCATCAGTGTAAGCATGAAGAGTGAGATCAACATTCTTTGGATATCATAGTCCAAAGTCTTGAGTTCCTTGTAGATATTTGAATATTCTTTTGACAGCCTGAAGATGAGACTCTTTTGGATTAGCTTGGAATCGTCCAACAATACCAACTGCATGCATAATGTCCGGTCTAGTCCCAGTGAGATATAGTAGACTTCCTATCATAGATCTATATTCTGGTTGATTTACCATGGGAGAATCATCATGAGAATTGAGATTACATCCGGTTATCATTGGTGTTCTTACAGGTTTGCATTCTTCCATGCCATACTTCTTCAGAATTTTATTAAGGTATTTTGTTTGTGATAAGAATATGCTATCTGTAGTTTGATGCACTTGCAAGCCAAGAAAGAATGTTAGTTCCCCAAGTAAAGACATTTCAAATTCTTGCTGCATAACAGAAGCAAATTTCTAACTCATGGATTCTTCATTACTTCCAAAAATGATGTCATCAACATATACAAACACAATTAGTAGTTTATCATTTTCAGTTTTTGTGTATAAGTTGCTATCAGCAGACCCCTTTGAAAATCCTTGTTGATGAAGATATTTGTCAAGACGATAATACCATGCCCTTGGAGCTTGTTTGAGACCATATAGAGCCCTTTTAAGTCTACAAACAAGATTTTCATCATTTCCCAAAATGAATCCTTTTGGTTGTTCTATATAAAATTCTTCTTCTAGATCACCATTGAGAAAAGAAGATTCAACATCCATTTGATAAACTTTGATTTGTTGGAAGCTTGAAAAAGAAAGAAACATTCTTATAGCTTCAAGTCTGGCTACAAGAGCAAAAGTTTCTTCAAAGTCTATACCTTCTTGTTGATTTTACCCCTTGCAAACAAGTCTAGCTTTGTTTCTTATAACATCCCCATTCTCATTTAACTTGTTTTTGAATATCCATTTAGT
The DNA here is from genome assembly GCA_034641835.2 of Pinus albicaulis. Taxonomy (NCBI): domain Eukaryota; kingdom Viridiplantae; phylum Streptophyta; class Pinopsida; order Pinales; family Pinaceae; genus Pinus; species Pinus albicaulis. The sequence continues at coordinate 214,488 of JAXQQM020063519.1, read as the reverse complement.
TCCAATGACATTTTTATCATGCGGTCTTGGTACTAATTCCCAAGTGTGATTCTTTTCAATTTGATCAAGCTCTTCATTCATGGCTTGAATCCAACATTCATCTTTGCTAGCTTGATTGACATTGTGTGGTTCAATAGTGGATAGAAATGCCAGATAGCTAGAAGATCCCATAAGAGTCCTTCTTGTTTGTACACCTGATCCCTTGTCACCCAAAATTTGATATTCTGGATGGTTCTTTTGAACATATCTGGATGGAGCTTTTTCAGATAATTCATCTTCAGATTCTTCATTGGGTCCACTGTCTATATCATTTATATTTGATGTAGAAGGATATACGTCATCATCACCTTCATCTGTTGTTTGTTTTTCTTCTTTTGGACCTACAGGAGACTCATCAATAACAACATCAATACATTCAACAATCTTTCGAAGTCTTCTATTGTAACATTTATATGCTCTACTTATAGAGGAATAACCTAGAAGTATTCCCTCATCTACTCTTGGTTCAAACTTGCCAAGGTTTTCATCATTATTTTTGATAAAGCATTTTCTTCCAAAAACTCTAAAATGCTTCACAGTGGGAGGATTACCATACCAGAGTTCATATGGCGTTTTGTCACTATTTACACGAACATGTGCCTTGTTGAGAATATTTACCGCTGTATGTGCTGCTTCTCCCCAAAATGTGTCAGGTGTTCCGGAATCATCAAGCATGGCTCTAGCCATTTGTTGAACTGTTCTATTCATTCTTTCTGCTACACCATTCTGTTGTGGAGTGCCAGCTACAGAAAACTGTCTTTTTATGCCATGTTGTTCACAAAATTCAAGGAATTCATCTGATGTATATTCACCTCCTCGATCAGATCTAAGACATTTGATTTTTAGATCTAATTCATTTTCAACCAGAGCTTTGAATATCTAAAATTTATCAAATGCTTTATCTTTGTGTTTAAGCAACCCAATCCAACACATTCTAGAGAAATCATCAATAAATAAGATATAGTATTGTTCACCACGTCGTGACTTTTTACTCACAGCTCCACATATGTCAGTATGAATGAGTTCAAGAGGCCCACTTGATGATCCTTCTTTGGCATTAAATTGCACTCTGGTCTGCTTACCGAATTGGTAAGATTTACAAATGATATTTTCAGGTAGAGTAATATTGGGAAGGCCACGAACAGCTTTAAGTTTGCTTGACTTGTTGATTTGAGAGAAGCTTAGATGTCCCAACCTTCTATGCCATAGCCAATTTTCTGAAGATTCGCTCAAGTAACATTGTTCTTTGTAGTTCCTCAATACATATAGGTTGCTTGGAGTTCTATTTCCTTTTATAATTGTTTTACCTGTATCAAGATAACGTACCACACATTCTTTTGAACTAATGACAACTTCAGTTCCTTGGTCACACATTTGACTTACACTTAATAGGTTATTTTTTAATCCATTCACATACATGACATTATTGGCTTTCACCTTTTATTTTAGGAAAACAGACCCTTTTCCTTTAATAACAGCAGGTGTATCATTTCCAAAAGTAACATTCTTTTCTTTTTCTAGAGCACTATATGCAAGAAGTTTGTTTTTGTCACCTGTCATGTGTTTTGAGCATCCACTATCAATGTACCATTGATTTTCTTCACCTTCTGCAAATAAAGCTATGCCACAATTTTCAACCTGCAAATCCTTCTTTTTCCATACTTTGGTGCTTGAAGGAACATGTTCTTTTAGCTGGACTTTGCTCCTGTATTCAGATTCTTCATGGCCAAAGTTATTGCAATAAGTACATTCAACTTCATTTTGAAGAGGAGAAAAGTTGTTATAGGTATTCTTCTTTGTTCCAATATCAATCCTTTTCTTTCTTGCTTCTCTTGTCATGATAGTTTTATATGCAACACATTGAACAACTTTATGACCAAAATTGTGACATGAAAAACATTGTCCATTGAAGAAGAAATTTCTGCGATCATGAAATCTTCTACTTGAATTTACTTGTTGATTGGTGTTTCTTTGAAAGATATTCCTGTTAGTGTTCTTTGAATTTAGATGATCATGCTTTACCTGTAAAGATTCTTTATTCCCCTGCTGAGTGGCAGAATGTTGTAAACCAGTTGTAGCTGCTTTTAGATAATTTGGTGCTGAAGCCTGAGAATATTCTCCGATATATCCAAGACTTGTCTTTATAAGAGGAGAACGTTGTACCTTGATAATCTCATCTAAGGTTTTAGATCCTTTAGCAAATCTAAGATTCAGAGTCTTTACTTTCTCAATTTCTTTTCTTAGAATTACCACTTCACATTCTAATTTCTCATTGTGTTTCTTCTCTTCTTCAATCTGATTTTTCAGAGTCTCTATGATTATTTTACTTTCTTCTAAGCATATTTTGAGTTGATTGTTTTCATCAAGAAAATCATTGTCCTCTAGAGCATCCATAAAAGTATCCTTTTCTTCTTTAGATTCCTTTTCAAATGCCATGAGAAGTCTAAGATCTTGTTCACATTCTTCCTCACTATCAAATAACCCATCACTATCTTCATGAGTATAGTAACTTTTTCTAGTGCTAGACCGGTTCTTATTCCTTCTTGCTACTTCCTTCCATTTTGTAGGAGTTTCTTTATGAGGACATTTAGCAGCATAATGACCAACCCTTCCACAATTAAAACATTTGAAAGGAAGCTTAACTTTGAACCGTCCTGTGCCAAGTTGAAGTTTCTTTACAAAATTTACTTCATCTTCTTCAGAGATATATCCTGATCCTTCTGCTTCTTGTAATTCTTTCCCTTTTGTAGAAGCTCTAAAGACGGCTTCTTTGAATTCAGATGGTCCTCCTCTTCTCATTTCATATGCAGTTAGGATGCCATGAAGTTGCACCACAGTAAGATTTTGAAGATCCTGTTTTTCTTCAAGAGCAGAAACTTTTGACTCAAATTTTTCCGTTAGTGATCTTAAGATTTTCTCAACCAAGGTAGATTATGCTATTGTTTCTCCCAGATTTCTCATACGATTTACAATATCATCAAGATGTAAAAAGAAACTGGCAATACTCTCATTACTATGCATTCTTAAATTTTCATATTCAATTCTGAGAGTTTGGAGTTTTGCACTTTTTACCTTTGCATCACCTTCATAACTTAAAATGATTTTGTCCCATACTGCCTTTGCTGTATTCAGCTGCATGACTTTGACAAATTTTGATTCAGTTAGACTTCCCAATAGAGCATTGACCGCCTTTGCATTTGTTTCATAATTCTTCTTTTCCGTTGGATCTGTTAGTACTGCGGCTGGATATTGATATCCTCCTTCAACAATGGCCCATACATCTGCTCCCAGAGACTGAAGATAGGATATCATCCTAGTTTTCCAGAAGATTAAGTTATTTCCGTTAAAAAGTGGAGGCCTGATATATGTTGTTCCATCTTGATTTCTCATCTTGCTTGACCTCTCTGTAGCGCGGTTTCTTCGTGAAGGACCGTCCGACACCAATTGTTGGGAAAAAATACCGAGAGGGGGGGGGGGGGGGTGAATCAAAGATTCCCGATCTGTCAATCAACTTTTTACTTTTCTTTTCTTAAAAACCCATACACTACTTTACAGAATAAAAATAGCATATATACGCGGATATCCTTAAGGAAACTCACGTATGCTCAGATCTCTTATTATGCAGATAATTCTTATCTTAGATCATTGCATCATTCATTCATTAGATGTTTAGTAAGTAGTAGACATGTGCAGTAAGAACAGAATAAATCAACACACATAAGCATCACATATGAACACTAGGATTTTAGGTGGAAACCCAATTTGGGAGAAAACCACCGATGCCGTCATCTCAGCCTTCAATATTTATTATAAAGAAAACATCTTACAACAATGTACTGGCGCAGACTCATACCAGCACGCAGGCACCCACCTGCAGAAAGCTACAACCTTCTCTCATTTACCAGCCTCTCCTGGAAGGGAGCTACAACCCCCTGCTCTTGTTTACCAGCCTCTCTTGGAAGGGAGCTACTACCCCCTGATATAAGCACCAGCCTCTTTTGGCAGAAAGCTTCTACTTTCAGACTGAAGGTTTCAACCCTCAGATCCACTGCAGACCACGTTTCATCAATTTTCAAACTAGATCAAACAGCTTCAACACAATCCTTCACTTATCATCAAACATACTTTTCCCATTGCATCAAACAGAACAGTGAAACCACTGTAACCAGAATATCAGAGATAACCCAAACTTCAGAATAGATATGCAGTACCACATTCAGCCTTGAGCAACCATTAGTTCAGATACCATACACGCTTTTATTTAATCAGACCCGTGTATACACGCTCTTTTCAAGCAGCGAACCCGCGTATACATCTGTGCACTTTTCAGAAAAAACCATAACTGCCCATACGCGCTTTTCTTTAAATGGATCCGTGTATACACACGTTTTTCATGAGATGAACCTGCGTATGGATTTATAAAAGATAAAATTTGCAGAACATACCAGATCTATGAACTTACCCAGATTTCTTCAATTTCTTCATCAGACGTGCGCCAGGTCTTCATCACTTCTTTTCAGATCATTCTAGAGATTCATCATTTCTAGATCTGGAGATCTTGAACCTTCATCATATTCATCGGTGCATCATAGATTCAGATCTATCAATTAAGAACAGAGTTCAACCATGCAGATATACTTCAGAGTGAAGTATTCATTAAAACCCAGACACTTGCACACCCTTGCACTATCAACTTCTTCTCCTTATATAGATTTGGCCTTTATCAATACCATGAGTCAAAACCACTTTAACTTCCAATGGTATTCTTGGACGAGATCAAATAGATAATCAAGCACTCAATACTTTGGGCCAATACCATGGTAATGTCCCCAGGTTTTACAATTTAGAGCGCAAATAGGCATACACTACTTGTCACGTACATTTATGCGTACATACACAACTTCCCTTTAACAAACCCGCGTATGCTTTGTGACATACCCTGTTCATCATTATTCTGGCACTTGCTGAATTCCTTTCTTCTGCTACTCATCAAGTCAGGTTCCATCAAAGTCTCCATCAAGAACAACTTCATCAAATAGGTTTCCATCAACTTTATCAAGTAGGTTTCCATCAAGGACAACACTCTGCATCATATTGCCAACAAACTGCTGGTTGCCCCCAGTGTAATAGTTTCCCCCTTGCCCAAATTAGTTTTGGGGAAGGACCACCCATATGGAAGCGATAGATTTAGCTTGTGGCATACTACTATTTGCATAGTTGACCATTGGCATAGACCCTACACTTGAAGTTTAACCACTTAAAGGAATGGCGTTAGCAATTAACGGTCTTGCTTATCCTATTGAATGTAGGGGTACCGAAGTGACCCTTGGAATATATGTATCGGTGACACTACCCCCTAGCATAGTAGCCAAGGGGTTTGAAATCAGTAATGGGTTCCAACCGAAAGGGTTGCTAAAAGGAACCGAAGTAGCCCCGCTAGCGGGAGTGGAAACTGTGGGTCCAGGTGCAGTCACTATAGGAGCAGATCCCGAAGGGTTCGGTGGTCTGCTTATAGTTGTGATGACCAGATTACTAGGACCAGGTATAGATTGGCTACTAGGGTTTACAATTAGTTGCGTAGAACTGAAAACGGGCTTGGAAGATGACGGTAGAACCGAGTTGGCCACTAACGACACCGATCTAATGGTCGTTGGTTGTGAAATTGATGTAGGTGAAGCCGAAGACATGACTACCATTGGTGTTACCTTAACTAACAATGGACCCCAATCAAACACAAGGTAACTTGCCACTGAGGTTTGCAAGTAGCCGGGTATTGATGTGTTTCTGGATCAACTTCCTAGATATGATGTTGAAGTCGATAGGAAGAGATCTCTTGAAAGGTAGGCATTGACGCGTCTTGCGTTAGTAGACACGAAACGAGATAAGATGATTTCGTTTTGAAGATAGTCAAGATAAAATGGTAGTAATTGACGATGAAAAATTATTTATGGCATATGATGGCTTGGCTGATACAGGAAGTAGTAGATAGTGAGATCTTCTTGAAAAATAGGAAGAAAAGTAACAGGATACCTGACAGCTTAGGCTTATGAAGACCAAAGAGTGTCAGGATTCACCATTGCAGGGGCATCGACGTATGAAGGCTAAAATCATAGAATGGTAGGGTTCAGATAATTGCAAGTGAATTTTCTCGGAAGTGCCATGTTCAAGATTTTTTTTTCCAAATTGACTTTCAAAGCGTAACCAAATAAGTATCCACTTTGTCCAAATTTTTCCCCATCTGATTAAGTTTAACAATTCCAGACGGGTAAACTCGGTGATCTTTTCATATTTAGGGAGTCTGAAAAACATCGTAAAAGACAACTCCAAGGGTGTACTTTTTTCATGTTTGATAACCGGACATGACAAAGGGAGAATAGTAAGCCTGACACAATTCCTTTTTCGTAATTTATTCCATTGAATCTGGATAAAGTGATAAACCTATGTTCAATGGACATCTACCTCATTTTGTTATGAGTACGAGGATACAGAGTAAACTCAATATTAATCGTGAAGTTTTAACGAGTCAGACGAAGAAAAACTCGATCCTCTCCATGAAATTTTAATGAGTCTGATGGAGAAAAACTCAAGTAATTTTTTGGTTTTTTAACGAGCTAGAAAAAATGGAAAATAATGGCTCATAGTTCCTCACCGTGGTAGTTTAATGAGCCCGATGAAGGAAACTCGAGGTTTTTTTAGTTTTATGAGCTAGAAAAAGTCCCTAAAATGGAGGTTCGTTCTGGGTTGAACACGGTCAAATCTGCACATGAACACTAACAACTTATCAGAGCATCAGTGACTTTGAAAAACCAATAATTGCGACAAAAAATAGTGGAAATTTACTAATTTTAACAGAATAGCTGAGTGAGTCATACCTCCAGAATGTCTATAAGAAGGCAACAGATCTTCATTTTCACTGTTTAAGTGATGTGAAAGGGATCTTGAGCAAAAAAAGAGGTGAAACTTCTGCTTTCGATTGTGGGCGATCCGGGCAGCAGTTTTCAATTCCGTGAGTTCCAGTTAGCAGGCCCTAAAAAATTCGAGTTCCATTGGTATTTTAAATTGTTTTTAATAACTGAAAAATGGATTCTTAGTAGGCCCTAAAAATTTTAGGCGGGTAACGTGGGTGCCCAGTGCTAGGGTCACGTTACACGCACTGCCCATTAAGGGACAATACATTAGCATGCCTTGTTCTACATTGGGGCCCGCGTTAGTTGGCCCAAAGAAATTCTAAACATGGTTTGCCCAATCCTGAAGTGTTTCTGCTAGAAACTGATCCACTAGAAACTTTCTTTGTGTGGGTGTGAAGTTGTTACCATGAGTATTTGGCGCGAGAGAGGGCACGAACGAGAAGAATGCAAAATGGTCACTAATCCATCTACTTTTCTTGTTCTCCAAAGATGTGGTTTATTGATGTTAATTTTGGGAAACTAGGTCCAAACTCCATGTTGTGATGCTCAGATGAATATGCCAATAATTTTATTGGACTCCTCTTTCAAAGAGGTGCAAGATCGATCTAAATATCATCTTGATCCGATGAGAAGAACATTTATTTTGAATTAATCCACTTATGTGCAAGGTCGGCCAGAATTGAAATGTAGGCTTGAAGCCCCAGCAAATGTGTCACACACCCTAACTGATGGATATATATAAGTCAATGTTGTAGGTCATTTTCATCCATCACATCGTCACACATTCTATTTCATCATCTTATTGGTTCGATCACCTTGGAGGCTCTTCTTCACTCATAGGTGGGAAATTTCAGCGAAGGAAAATTTCTGTTTTGACCTAGGGTTTTAGCACAGATTTGACCTATATTGACTTTGGTCAATGCATGTTAAAACTGACTTTCTCTCAAAGTTCCAATTTCTGCAATCCACATTTATTGGCATAGATATCGAGGTTGACCATTGAATTTGACTAGGTTGCATTGAATTTTTGCTGCTACTGTTTTGCATTGACCGATGACTGGGAAAGTATTGAATTTCATTGAATTTTGGTTGATTGATATAGAGGTGTCTGAGAGGGTTGTGTGATACTTTTGGTTGCTTGATTGTATCGAGACTTTGCTAGTTGAAGCATCCTGTTGACTGCCATAACGCATTACAACACATATATTTTGTTGATCAAGTTAAGTGTATTTTTGGCTTGTCTTCTATCAATCTACTGGTATGTTCTATCAACATTTTAATTTCTTGTTTATATGATTTCTATTTGATATTAGGGATAAAATTAAAGTTGCATCAAGCCTAGAACATCTACAAAAATTTACATGGTATCAGAGATAAGGTGAATACAAAGCCCAAGTTTGTAGCAATCACTAAAGAAGAGCATGGGCACCTCAAACTACAATGGCTTTAAAGTTGATGACAAATTGACTGGGAAGGAAGACTTCCATGTCTGGAATTTGACTTTGGATCTTATGTTGGAAGAACAAGATGTCATGGACTATGTGCAGGGTAAAATCCAAGAGCCTCCATCATCTGCACCTGCTTCCACCAAGTCAAAGTATAAGCAGGGGGAAATCAAAGAAAAGCTGATGATCAAGGACTCAATTCATAAAAGTATGGTTGCCTACATCTCTAAGCTGGGAACATCCAAGGAGATGTATGATAAGTTGGTCAACATTTTCAAGGCCAACAATGCAAATCAAGTCCTTTTCTTCAAGAACCAACTGAAGAATCTGAAGAAAGGCAAGGATGAATCCATTCAATCCTATTTTCTGAAGTTGATTGAAATCAGAAATAATCTTCTGGCCATTGGGGAGACAATAGTTGATTGAGAAATTTTTCTCACCACACTTGGAGGTCTCTCCTCCGAATGGCATGTATTCAATATTATCATTCTCAATAACAATGTCATATTTGATTTTGACGAAGTATTATTGAGATGCGTACAAGAGGAATAAAGAATGAAGGAATATTAAAATGAAGGAAATTTTGCTATCACTACTCGTGCTAAGAAGAATAACTATGGTGGTCCCAAGAACCAAGGAAGAGCAGGGGCTCAAGGAAAGAAAGGAAGGTGTTACATATGTAACGAGACCAACCACTATGCTAGAGAATGCCCCTACAAGAAGGATTCTCCTGGGGATGATGACAACAAAAACAACTAGAGGAATGGAAATCAAAGGAACAACAAGTTAAAATGAAAGAGGAAGGCTCCCTCTAGTGCAAATGGGCAACCTTTCAAAGGGTTGAGAAATTCCAGGTATGAGGAATCTAATGTTGCTGATAGAAGAAATGAATTCATTCTTGTATCTACCCTCTCTACTACATCTCGACCCGACACTATGGATGTCTAGTTGATAGATAGTGCCTCAAGGCACATCACTGGGTTCAAGGAAGCACTTTATGATATGGTTGAGAAGGATGTTAATCTGAAAATTATCCATGGAGATAATGCCACGTATCTCGTGAAAGGGGTAGGGATTGTGACCCTCCACTTGTCTGAAGGTCAAGTCCTCCATCTGCAAGATGTACTATATGTACCTGATTTGAAGAAGAACCTTGTGTCTATTTTAGCCATGGAAGACAAAGGTTTCGATGTGGTATTCATTGATGGGAAGGTGCGTATCTAGAAGAAGAGTTTCAAGGAAGCTATCATGATTGGGTTTAGATTTTATACACACTACTAGGTTGGAGGAAGTCCACTGGGAGTGATGACATGTGATACTATCCAACAGACTGAGCTATGGCACCAGAGGTTTGGACACCTTCACTACAAAGCCCTTCTCGAAGCAAGGATGGTGGTGACAGGGATGCCCAAGTTCAAAAATGATCATGAAGGTGTATGTCTAGGTTGTGCCAAAAGAGAAGTGGAGATATGCCACAATGAAGATGCTCCCCTCAGGACAGTGATAAATATTTCGAGCTCTGAGGAAGATTAGGAAGTAAGGGCTAGAAATCAAGAAGAACCGAAGTGTTAGTCATCAGATTTTTTCACCTATTGTTGATGACTAGATTCCTAGCTAAGTTTTCTAGAATCTGATCTCCATATGTCAATTTTTCATCTAGAAAACCCCCAAAAAAAATTTTGCTTTCCTAGCCCTTCCTGTCAGCCTATGATTAGAGCAATCTTCAGTTGTCAAATTCATGTCTTGTTTCAGCAAAATATCCCTGTCTATAGTTGTCTTGGTCTTTCTTGTCTACTCTCATTTTCCCCTTGGTTCTCATGAAACTCACTATCCAATATTTGACAAAGTTTCTCCCTTCCTATCCTTGATCTTCTTGTCAAACACAATCAGAGTCAATGAAAGTTTCCCCTAAGTTAGGTAGTGGCGCTTTACAGAATCCCTTCCTCGGAAAAAATAGCTTGAGCTAGAATTCTTTGTTAAATACCAACCAGCCTGAATTAGCACTTAATCTGTAAAAAAAATATCTTGATATACCCCTAGGTTGCACCACTAAGAGGTCTTGTTGTCTCAGTCCCGAAGAAATTCTTCAAATATCTAATACAAAAAGAGATGAGCATGTGCACAGTCTAAAATAATATGCTTAAGATTGGGCAAAATCTCCATAAGACACTAAAGGAGCTTTCAAAGGTTCAAAGTCATATTTTTTGCATCTTTCCAGGGTGCGAATTGGATGACAAACAGTAGCCAGAAAAGAACAAGGAGACAAGTCCAAATAAGTCTCTCATGTTGAAAAAATTTTCCATCAGCAGGTGGAGAGCTGCAATGAAAAGAAAGCAGGAGTACATTGTTTCAAAAGCCAAACTGATATAAGGTTGATCTGCAGTGTTTCATTGTGTCCTTCAGAGGTAATTCTACATAATTTTTCCCAAGGATATCATCATAGTACATAAGAAGACAACTGCTTCTTATGCTGCCTCAAGCTTGGGATAAGAACACTAGTCAAAGAGCAAATCCAATGTACCTCTGCAAACACAGTAAAAAGAGATTGTCAAGATTTCGCTTTATCACCTATTCTGATATACCAAGTAGAGACATGTGTGTCAAAGAAATATGACACAGTTTAGCAGGTGGATGAAATTTCATAACTGCATTAACCTCCTCCAAGCAAGAGCAGATGGTTGGGTGACATGATAATGACCTCCTCCAATAAAGAGTAGATGGCTAGGAACAGGATAAATAAGACCTCCTTCATTTAAAAGCAGAGGGTCAAGGTGTTTTAAGTGATTTCAGAGCTAGTGTAGGCCACCTCCTTCCAAGGGATGAAACAAAAAAATGCATCAGCAGGTTTAGATTATGTTTAAGAAATTTTTCAATTGGAAAGTCTGAAGTTGAAAATCAATGGGAAAAATTGAAAGTTTATAAGCAGAACAAAAGCTTGTGGGGAGTAAAAATGCTTTCCACAAGTAAGGAGGATGTTATGGCATTTTCCAATGGCATAAGGGACTTTTGACTCTGTTACTTATATGAGCCCATGATATGATATACAAGATGACAAGCAGGCTACTTATACCCTGATGCATTATGATTATGGAATTAATATTGAATCCAGAGAAATTTTGGGAGCTAAACTTAAATTTTTTGGAAGGAGTAAGAAGATGAAAATGGTTGCAAAACTACTGGAGTGTGGTTGACCCAACATTGGCATATTTAAGGGTGTTAACAGACTTCTCAAGAAACTGTGAATCCACAAATAGACATAAAATGAATAACAACATGGATGACTTACTTTAAGTCTCATCTTCCTCCATTTGTGTTGATATTAGCCCTCAAGGGACTGTTTTGAAAAGAGATAATTCAACATGACAAGTGGAAAAAGCACAGTCATCACTTAAAATGATCTATTCAAAGAGAAGAAACTCACTCCAAGTTATGAAGGAAAGGCAAACATCAAGGGTTACTCTTTCAGCTAACTCAAAGGACAAAGGACACATTGTGAAAATGGATGAGAAAGGCCATAACACAATGTTTCAAGTTTCAAGACAGCTTGTAAAGAAATAAGACATATCCTAATCATAGAGAAAACCTTTCAATATGCATAAGAACAACACTGTTGTTTTATATGGTGTTAAAAATTTGTATTAGTGGTTTTTTAAAAAGGGCCACTTCCTTGATGAACAGCAATAGGTCAAGTTTGGGTTTAAAAGACCTCTTTACTGCAACAACAATGGATACTTAGGGGTTTTGAAGGCTGCAGTGATTGGTATTTTTATAAACTTCTTCAAAAAGATACAAGGTCACTATTTCAAAATAAATGGAGTAGTATGGTGTTGAATACCTTATTCAAAAAGTACAGTTGGTATGGCAGTTGTCAAGCATAGGCCTCCTTCACAAATAAGTAGAGGGTCCACCATTGTTTGAGGATATCCAAAATGACAAGCAGAAAATCAATCATGACCTCCATCAGCAGATAAAGAGGAAAGCTTCATGATAGGTCTGGAGGACCATTTGTAAAGGATGAAACCGTATTTTGTAATAATCTCCCATTATACACAAATCAAGCATAACAAAGTCCTTATGGCCACTTTCATAGACAACAGAGTTTGGAAGGACAAAATGGTAGTATCTTATGACCTTTTCATTTTATAAAACAATGTAGGCATTATGGCTCTAAAGGGCTACATTGGTGGTTTTAAAGGTGAATGATTTCCTTGATTCAAAAACAGAGTTTTTAATCATGGTTTAGAGAACTTCCTACCTCATAAACTATATATTACCACATCATTTTAAGGATTATTCCATTCAATAAGACAAAGGTTGCAAAAGACAAAGGTTAAGGAGCGCCCAGGCAGTTTGTTTCAAAATGAGTTTCTGACCAAAAAGAGATGAAATTTACAAAATTGAGAGAGGTTTTGTCCCTCATAGGTTCAAGAAGAAAAACCTCCTTTAGTTTCTACACAGGTATCATGGTTTGTGAGAAATGTAAAAAATACAGATGTCACGGGAGAATTTCTGCACAAGGATTCACCATTTTGACCAGTGTTGGGACAATAAACTTTTGAGCAACAAAATGGATACCAAATGAAAAAAATAAAGCATATTTGGAAATTATACTTCCATAGCTTTCGAATGAGCCATCTCGAGCAAAATTCTGACAACAAGAAGGCATCCAAAAGTAGCCTGCAAACAACACTATGTTTTTCTGCACCAGCATTCACCATTTTTTACTAGTGTTAGTACAGTCACTTTTTGAACAACCAAATGGACACCAAATGAAACAAATCAAGAATATTTGGAAATTAGACTTCCATATATTTCCAACGAGCCATCTCGGGCCCAATTCTGACACCGGGAAGGCATCCAAAAGTGGCCTACAAACAGCACTATGCATTTCTGCACCAAGATTCACCAGTTTTGACCAGTGTTGGGAAAATCAATCTTTGAACAACCAAATGGAAACCAAATGTAAAAATTCAAGTTGTTCTGGAAATTAGACTTTCGTAGCTTTCCAACGAGCCATCTCACGCTCAATTACAACACTAGGAAGGCCTCCAAAACGGGCTGCAAAAGTGCATGGCACGTTTGAAAAATTGTGCGGCGTGCCTGGGAGAGAAAATACAAAGGCTTTCTATTGATGCGCGGCGCGCCCGTAGTGCCGGTCACAAACTGCCTGAAGGCCGAACTGACACCCCTCACTGTGCGACATTCTTGCTTCTGAACGTGCCGCTCACCTAAAAGCCTTCAAAAAAACTCTTTTGAGAGCTGCTCAACCAATCAAAAAGGGCCCTTAAGCATTTTTAATGTATTCTTCTCACTCCATGACAAATTTTGAATTTAAGAGGTGATATACTCTTACTGTGTTTCCAAGAGACAAATATTTTTAAATAGGGTGGGGTTTTGGTTTAAAATTAAAGGGTCTTGTTGCTGTGAATACCAAGGGTTAGTGCAGTGGTAGGTGGAGTGTTTGTATCAGTTTCAAAAGGCCTAAAACTGCCTTCAAGAAAAGTGATAAACCATATACTAATGACAAGACAAAAAACACAGTGGTAGGGGTTTCAAATTGCTGGAAAGTGTCCTAACAGGGTTAATAGAAGAGAGCAAACCTTGTCTGCTAAAACTCAGAAGAAAAAATGTTTGTAAGGTGAAAGCTTGTCATTTTTAAAGACTTCCTTCTTGTGTTATGAAAAAGCAAACTCTATGCAGCCTCTACAAGTCCTAAAAGCAGAGTGTGTGAGAGGCTTTTCAAATCAGCTGAGTGTTTTTGTCTACTTTGTAAAGAAACAGTGAAACAACAAAAATGACTTTGTTTGGGGATAGGTGATTGTGTTTTTGTCTAAACACAAGGAGATCCTTGTTCTAACAAGAAACCACAAATACCCCTTTTCAAATACCTTGCCCAAGCACAGTAACAAATTGACTGTTTGCTTTTCATTTTAACAAATACTTGTTGTTTGGCATTAAAAAGAAAAACAATGATTCATAAAAAGGACAAGGTGTGTGCTTGAGAAACCATTTCAAGGACCATTTGAGACAACTTGTTTTTGTCAGTCAGCAAGAGTATTCAAAACAAGATGCCTCCTAGGCAGGATAGTAGAAGTGGCCTTCACAAGAGGTTTGAGCCTATTTCAACTGAAAAGGAGCACAGTGAGGCAGGGTAGCAAGGTGAAAAGAACACATTGATGATATGCAGCACAGTGATGAAGAGCAGCGCCATGAAGAAAATAAAAATAGTGATAGATGATGAGGGCTTTGCAAGTTTGAAGGAAGAACTTTTTCTTTGAATAATGAAGAATAATGCAGTACCAGGTAGGAGGTTTTAGGAGCTAATTTGAAAATCTTTCCTATGCTATAAATGACTTAGAACACACCTAGTCTCTAAGAGAAAAACAAACTTAGGTTTTGGCCTTTAAGTCATTTTGCAAGGGTGTTAAAACATTGATTTCAAAGCTGCTTTGATCATCTGAAACCACAGAGAGAGACATTTATTGGAGATAGGGATTTTTTTCAAAATTATAGAGATATTCTTGCTGTGAGTGTTGAAAGAAAATTCTTGGCTGAAGCAAGGATAAAAACAATGATCGAAGGAAAGAGATTTTTGGTGCAAAAAACACAAGGATACTTCCCTTCAAAAACCACAAACATGTCTTGTTAAAGACCTCTTGGCTCAAACACAATACTGAAGAGATGACTTTAGTGATGATGAGGAACAAGGCAAAGAGTTTAAACATAGCAATGATAATGAAGAGAAAAGTGATGGGCAGTAAAGCAGTGACAAGGATAGACAAGACAACCCTCAAGCAAGCCATGACGAGGGCAAGAAAACACAAAACATAAAGCATGGAGGGAATTCTCCAAAGCATGTGCTAGCTGCCTCTCCTAGGCAAGGGGCCATGACTTCACCAAAGCTAAAATGCCAAACAACAAGGAAGAAAACCAAGAAAAGCTCAAAACTGCTCAAACGAGTCGCTCGGCACAAAAATTGAAGAAAGACACCTCAAAGCTCCAAATTTTGGCCTCAACTTCATAGCATGTTTCTGAAAACCCTTGAGGGTCATGCTCGCCGAAATTGGGCAAAATTCAAAAAGTTTTGGTTTTTGGTCATTTTTGGGCTTTTTGCTTAAAAACATTGGCAATTGCCATTTCTGTTCGAGGCATCCTCAAGGGATGAGAATGGTGTCATTAGATTCCATAATTTCAGGGGCACCTACTTAACGATTTTAAGAACAATTGAAGATGATTTTCTCCCTCAAAATGGCAAAAAATAGTCACTTTTTCAACACTATGCCCGCATATCAGCAAGGTCTATTTTTTGGGTTTTTACAGAAATATTAGTTTTTTAGGGACTTCCAGTGATTATATTTGGACAAAACAAGAATTTTCAGAAAGTAGACATCTAGAGCTTTCCGACGAGCTATCACGGGTCTCATTTCAACATCGGGAAGGCCTCCAAAGATTGTCCGCAAAATAGGGAACCTTCTGCTGCTAAAAATTTGGAGTATTTTGGAAAAAATGCAGTTTTCTGTGTTGGCTTTTCAAAATGTGCGTTTAGCCATTTTTAGACTATGTCAGCTTAGAAAAGTCAATATTTTTCCCTTTTTTGGCATTTTTTAGATATTTTCTTAGATTTTTTGTGCCTTGGGCTTTGCAAAGCCTCAAGGACAAAATCAGGTATTTTTGAGGAGCCAATGAGATTGCAAATTGAACCAAGAGGTTTTCCTCACTTTGGCCTATATGTTCCGAAGGCTTTCATTGTAAACGAGGCTGAACTTGATGAATAGAAGCAATATATGGTCATATAAGCTTTGGAAAAAATACTTGTCTCGTGCTTTTGGATAGTTTATTGGATTTTCTTGGATGATGAAAGAGGATTGTTGTTGGATTCCATGACTTGGTATAATGGTATAGTGTCTCTATCTCTGTTTTGTTTCCTAGTTTTCATTCATAATTCCATGTTCTTGCTTGCTATAAGAAAATAGAGAATAGATTTGAGACATGCCCTTGGAGGCACCTCAAATTTCCTATTTCCTTATAGCTTCCATGTTTTCTTCATTCTCAGTCGCATTAAATAATCCTTGATTGCTCTTTAATAACTCAAGAATATTGTTTGCTTGTTTCATTTATGGTTTTATGCATGCTAATTATGATTCATGGTATGCCCTGCTTACTCATGGCTAGCCATAGCTCCACCTATGAAACCTCTCTTTGATTGATTAGATTGTCATTTGTTGAACCAAGGAGGTCTTGTATTGATCTTTCCCTTTGCCTAAAACTATGCAATCTTGTTTTCAAAGTGCCCAATAGCTTGAAGTACTATGTTTAGGCATTCCTACATAGTGATTTGAGTTGTTTGTCTCTCTTAAATGTATTTCCCCAAAGTCTGATAGCCATTTCCTAAAGTTAGAGAGTCATATATCTCGATGCATGGCTTGAATGTTTATTTCTATGCATTGATCAGTTTACAGTTACATTTCTCATGATTAATGGCTTGCCCTACCATGTTTATGTCAGCTATTAAACTAGTTATGTTTTAAATCCTTTGTTCTTCATAAGTTTAATGTCCATCTCACTCCATTTTTCCCAAATATCCATTTTACCTCGAATCAAATCGGCCCTTCAACAACCTTGTATCACCACCTGAAAGCTCTCTTGACCTTTTCGACCCCATATCCTAGTTGATCTGACATATTTTTACCTATATTATGTATTTGATCAGTTCATCCGGCCTCACAACCTAAAAAGAAAAACTAAAAACCTACTTCATAACTAGCCTAATATCAAGAACACAATAAGCAAACACACAGATATCCCTTACAAAAATAGAGAGAGCCCTCTCTGAGTCCAGGAAGGCTAGGTCCTTGGGCTTCAAATATTGGTTTGATGTTACACTGTCATTTGCCTTGCCAATCAGCCAAATCACGGGACCCAAACACAAAGGATGAAATGATGTACGATGTTGAAGGATCGATAGACCCTATTGATCCACCTCCTTCAATGAGGAAAAGACCATCATGGCTTAGGGACACTCTCGAGGATGCCAAGAATCATATTGCCCCAAGGGGGACATTCCGTGAAAGCAAGAAGTCGTTTAGATACCAAGGGTATCTAGTAGCCATGAGTACAATCATACAATCTGAGCCTGAATCTTTTGAGGAAGCCACAAAGAATCAAGTCTAGAAGGATGCTATGCACGAAGAATATGAGTCCATTATGAAGAATGATGTATGGGATTTGGTTCTGAGACTGGAGGACAAAGAAGTTGTCACCTTGAAATGACTCTACAAGATCAAGCATGGATCTAATGAAAGTGCTGAAAAGTTCAAGGCAAGATTCATTCCCTGAGGCTTCTCTCAAAAGGAAGGCATAGAATATGATTACATATTTGCACCTGTGGCTCGATATACCAGCATCCAATCTACCATAGCCCTTGCTGCTATGCAAGGATGGAATCTTCATCAGATGGATGTGAAGATCACGTTTTTGCATGGCGCGATAAAGGAAGAGGTGTATGTGGAGCAGCCTCTGGGGTTCAAAGTCCAAGATCGAGACATCCATGTTTGTAGGTTGAAGAAAGCCCTCTATGGGTCGAAACAAGTACCCAAGGCTTGGTACGAGAGGATAGATAGTTACTTGATGAAGCTAGGCTTCACTTGTACTAGTGCTAATCCAAACCTTTACTTCAAGGTCGATAGAGAAAAGCCTCTGATTCTGGTGTTGTATGTGGACAACCTCTTCCTGACAGGTGCTGACCCTCTTATTCATCACTGTAAGAGGGAGCTTGCTTCTGAGTTCAAGATGAAGGACCTAGGATTGATGCATTACTTCCTAGGCCTGGAGGTCTGGCAACTGGTGAGATTTTCCTTTCTCAGGGAAAATATATTGTGAAGCTGCTAGAAATATTTGGAATGGTGGACTGTAACACACCGATGGAGCTCAACTTTAATAATTTGAGTGGCAGCGCTACTGGGCCCGTGTTAGAAAATATTACTAAGTATTGTCAACTCGTAGGGGCCCTGATGTTTTTAGTGAACACCCGTCCAGACATATGTTTTGCAGTGAGCACTTTGATTCAACACATGGTTGATCCTCATAAAATTCACATGGTTGATCCTCATAACATTCACTGGGGTGGGTGGGTTGATGACACTCCATGGATATACTGATGCCTATTGGGCTGGCAGTGTGGTGGATCGCAAGAGCACATCTGGATGTTGCTTCACACGTAGGTCTTCTTCGAGCAGGAAGCAGAAGTCAGTAGCCTTGAGCACCACTGAAGCCAAATACATTACAGCATGTATGGCCTGTTTTTAAGTCACTTGGTTGTGAAAGCTCTTCAGTGAGCTATTCGAGAATGTGCTAGATGCCATCGTTATCCTTTGTGATAACTAGAGGGGGATTCTTTGTTAGAGGATCCCATGTTCCATAATCGATCCAAGCATGTTAATGGCCGGTACCACTTTATCCAGGATATGGTACAGCGAGGCGCCATAAGGCTCGATCATATAGGAATTGATGAGTAGGTCATGGATATTCTCACAATGCCCTTGGGGAAGTTCATGTTCCTAACCTTCCATGAGAACCTTGGAATCGTGGAATGACCCTATTATGAGGGTCATGTTGGAAGATGAGCTCTAGAAGCTCTAGGGGGCTTTGGGAATAGCTTCTAGGAGCTATAAGCAACCACAGGGCTAGGCTTGTCGAACCTTGTTGGTTTGCTTCTACTCCACTGTTATGATATTGAGTTGGTTCACCTCTCATGATCTGTGCCCCGTATGCATCCTACCCACTGAGTCCCAGACTCATGGGAAGTACCTCTTAGTTGGCCAGTGAGGTGGGAAAAGCTAGAGACCAGTAGCAAAGACCGATGGTTGCATCAGAGATTTCCGTAATCTCTATGTCTAGGATGGCACATGTCAAACCACTTGATTTGGGATAAATTCTATTTAGGTTTTAGACCTCCAACTTAATTCAGGTCTGTTAAACTAACTTCGGGTTAGTATATGATTCTCTTGAGTCCAAGTGAGGTTTCAGACCTCCAACTAACTTCGAGTCAGGTAAACCAACTTCGGGTTGGTATGTGAATCCTTTTGAGTCATATAGAGGTTTCGGCCCTTTGGGATGAATTTTTCATCCAGGAATGATGTCTTTGTGACTGACCCTTTTCTGTTATAAAATAAAGAAGCCAGCGAAGCAAGTTACAGTGGGATGACGCATGATGTTTGGATGGCATAGGTGGATGGAGTTCTCCCTAGTTGAGAGGGAGTGCTAATTTTGGGAAAATAGGTCCAAAATCCATGTTTTGATGCTCAGATGAAGATGCCAACATTTTTATTGGACTCCTATTTCATAGAGGTGCAAGATTGATCTAAAGATCATCTTGATCTAATGAGAAGAACATTTATTTTGAACTAAATCCACTTATCTGCAAGGTCAACCATAATTGAAATGTAGGCTTGAAGCCCCAACAAATGTGTCACACATCCTCACTGATGGATATATACAGGTCAATGTTGGAGGTCATTTTCATCCATCACATCGGCACACATTCTCTCTCATTATCTGATTGGTTCGATCACCTTGGAGGCTCTTCTTCACTCACACGTGGGAAATTTCAGAGAAGGAAAATTTCTATTTTGACCTACGGTTTCAGCGCAGATTTGACCAACGTTGACTTTGGTCAACACATGGTCAAACTGACTATAATTTCTCTCAAAATTCCAATTTCTTCATTCCGCATTTATTAGTATAGAAATCGAGGTTGACCATTGAATTTGACTGGGATGCGTTGACTTTTTGCTGCTGCTGTTTTGCGTGGACTGTTGACTAGGAAAATGTTGACTTTCATTGACCTTGGGTTGATTGATATAGAGATGTCTGAGAGGGTTGTGCAACACTTCTGGTTGGCTAACCGTATCAAGACTTTACTTTTTGAAGCATCCTGTTGAACATCGTAATGCACCACAACACATATATTTTGTTGATCAAGTTAAGTGTATTTTTGGCTTGTCTTATGTCGATCTATTGGTATGTTCTATTATCATTTTACTTTCTTGTTTATGTGATTACTGTTTGATAATGGGGATAAAAGTAAATTTGCATCGAGCATAGAACATCTACGGATGCCCGATTAGAGATGATGAGGGGGCAAGAAGGCCTTCTGAGCTGGATAATCTAGTAGTGGGATGAGCAACAACATGTCTTTCACATCATGGGTCATGAACTCTCGATTGAGAAGGACAACATATAATTTCTGTCTGGCATGTCATGCATAGGACTAAGGCCCGCATTGATCCAGGCTCACTGCACGAAAAACACTGCGTTGGTAAGCAACTGGATTTCTATAGCACGGGTGGCCTCAATATCGATGAGGTCTCTTTTGTGGATGGTAGTTCACTTGGTGGGGACCAAGATTCAGCAAGTGGCCACCAAGGTCCAGGTATTATTGGCGCTGGATTATATGCAGCTATAGGTTTTTGATTGGTGTTAAGGTGTTTTCTGCTGATTTTGAGAAGAACTAACGACATGTAAGACCCGGTCCCAACAAGAGTTTGGGTTTGGCACACTGATAGTTTCCTTCATACTAGAGCGGTTTCCCATCATGAGGCTGAGGATGATCACAGATGTGATGGGACCGCAAGAGCCTAGATAGGGTCACTGGTCTACTTTGATGTCGCGGACTGGAGAGGGTCCAATCCATCACTTTTTTTATGATGCATTATTTAAGTAGATAAATGGAAAAATCCTGATGATTGAAGATTATCCCTATGCAAGGATGAACTTCACAGGAGATCTGAAGCTGAGATTTCCACTGGGCACTTAGTGAGGCCCGAATGGTAAGAAGGAAAATAATCAGTTTTAATTATTTTTTGTCTTTTGAATGTTTATGCAATTTTTTTGTTTAATAGGTGAAAATATTTTGACATGAAGCTTATTTCTTGACACAGATGTAGCACCCATCTATCCAGCCAGAGCCCCTCGCTATGCACAGTGAGGAATGTAGCTACCTGGGATTGGAGCAACAACAGAGGTCACAACAGACACCGAAGAGGTTGATGATGCATGCAATTTGCATGAGGTTGCTAGGAACCTCGAAGGATTGAGCATGGGCATGCCGCCTCTTACCATGAGGGAGATCCCTATACACCTACAGTGACACACATTGGGTGTGACAAAGAGGTTCTTGGTGCCTCTTACGAGGTTAGACAAAGCATTCATCTGCTACCATGAGCAGCAGGCTAAGGAGGATTAGTCGATATATGTATAAATGTCAGAGCGAGGCTCAACAAACCTAATTTTTGTAAAACACCCAAGTTTTGGAGAGTTTTTTGATGTAAATTGATTGGCCATGGCATATATATATACATATACATATTTTGGCGATTTTGATCTTGTGTTTTTTATTTTTTATGTATTTTTTATGATGGAAAAATATACACGCATGTATGACTCTTTCTATAATAAATGCGATAAATGCCAATCTAACACATAATTTTCCAATGAATCAGCGAATGTATTAGATTCTCCAGGAATTTGCTAAAAAATAATGAATTTAAATTGACGTTCTAGAAGTCATACCCTTAAGTAATAATGTAATAAGACTGGATGATAGAAGCGATAACAATTATTCAAATGCATAACGACTAGCTGGGAATCTAACCTAACCACCAAATTGGAGATGCCGCGAGATGAAGCTTCCATGAGGAGTTGTATCACCGACATGTACTTAGCAATAATGTTGGTGGAATCGCCAAGAAAGATTCCCCCAGAACCAAGTAGTTCCAACTCAGGTGTATAGAGGACCCAAGCAGCTGATGCAATGTGCCATGTGTGACGACTGGCACCATCCGCATATCCAACGTATGGTAAGGATGAAAAAGAAAATTGTGTAAAATAAGAGAGCCTATATGAGAAAAACACTAAAAAACCCAAAATATCCAGACACACCAAAAAATAGAAAACTTATATACATAAAATTACAAAGAATATGCCTAGTGGGACACTAGGTGAAATACTTCTTCAGATAGAGCCCGTTGCGGGACTCCACAAGTGGAATCCCATTACAGTCCTAAAGTTCATAAGCTCCTTTCAAAAGGAATTTCATGATGACGTAAGGACCAAGCCATAATTTTTGAAGTGTTCCTGCCCCCAAGATGTTGTGTCTTTGATCGTAGAGTAGAATGATATCTCCTTCTTGGAAAGAGCGAGGCTTGACATATTTGTCGTATTGAGATTTTACTCAGTGCTTGTGAGCTTCAAGTGCTATTGTGGCATCTCGATGAGTTTCATCCAATTGATATAGCAAGAGCAAGCACTCTTCTTTGGCAGTGGTACCACGTAGGAGTTCGATAGCTAGCTTAAGTGATGGAATCTCACACTCGATTGGAAGGACTATTTCCAGATTGAATGCTAGTTGGAATGGCGTGAAGCCTGTAGAAGTCTTTACTGACGTTCGATATGCCCATAACGCGGAGTATTATTTCTGATGCCATGTGGTTTTATGATTGACGACTAACTGACGAATCATGGTCTTGAGGATGCCATTTATGGTTTCGACTTGAAATTTATCTTGCAGATAGTAGGACGAAGACTGATCTTGTTGAAAAACTAGCATGGAAGTTAACTCTGTCATCATTTGGTTTTGTAAGTGTGAACCATGATATGTTACAATTGAGCAAGGTACACTGAAATGGAAGATGACTTGATTGAACAGGAAGAGAGCGATGGTTTCTACATTGGCCTGAAAAGTGGGAATGGATTCAGCCCATTTTGTGAAGTAGTCGACCGCAACTATGATGTAGTTGTGTCCATCAGCAAAAGTGGAATTGCATGTGATGAAGTCTATTCCCCATTTAACGAAAGGACCAACAGAGATAACTGGATGAAGAGGGGAAGGATGGGTGTGCATTTTCTTTGTAAAAGTCTGACACGGATGGCACTTCTTAACTACTGTGACACAGTCTTTAAACAAAGTGGGCCATTCGTATCCTTCACGCAAGATTTTTTGGGTAGTATCTATGCCAGAAAGATGACCACCGCACACCCCAGCGTGGCAGTCATTTAAAACGTGTTCCGCCTCATTAAGAGCGAGACAATGTCAAAGAACTGTATCGACACCAAGGCAATATAGAGTATCGTTCAACATGAGATATTGTTTCTCTTGGTGACGAATGAGATGATGGTCATCTGATGTGAGAGTTGGGCAGAACCGTTGAGTTTGGAGGTAGACCAGAATGTCTCTGTACCAAGGATTAGAAGAATCGATCAGATATATGGATTCATCATGAAGTGGTTCATGAGCTACTTCTTCCGGGTCAATTTTTGGAAGCTCTGATAGTAATTCGGTGAAGACTAGAGATTTATTTTCTTTGGCAACAGCGAAAACAAAATCAAGCTATTAGAGGATCACAATCCATTTGGAATATTTTCCTCCAATGATCTAACAAGACAAGATATGTCACATGGGATTCTCCAAAGAAATTACGGTAGTCTACTGTAGCAATATATAGTGTAGGAGGCGGGTGACAATGAAGACCACTGCGATAGGTAGTTTCTCCACATGTGAATATCATAATTTAGTTCCCATTAGACCTTTTGATAGATAATATATCACATGCTCACTATTGTCATCATGAACTTGAACCAAAACCATGCCTAGCGAGGATGGTGAGGCTGCTAGGTAGAGGAGAAATTCACGCGAATAGTTGGGGGCTCTAAGAAGTGGGGTGGAAACGAGAACCCATTTCAAGGTGTCAAACGATAGTTGAGCTTGATTATCCCACAAATATGGTACCCCTTTTTTGAGCAAGCGCATGAAGCCTTTCATCATCTCGGCATAGTTTACGATGAAATGAAGTAAGAAGTTTGCCTTCCCTTGCAAACGTTGGAGTTGCAGAATGGATTTTGGTGTAGGTAATTCAATGATCATCTTAAACTTATCAGGATCAACCCTAATCCTGTGCTTGGAAAAAATGATGTCAAGAAGACATTTAGACTAAAAAAAAAAATGCATTTTTGCGATTTAGACTTATGTTGTAGAACCTACACCGAGTAAAGATTTCTTTAAGATGTGCAAGGAGATGGGCTCATTTGTTGGAGTGAGCTGGAAGGTCATCCAAGTAAGATTGTACAATGTGTCTGATATCGTGAAATGCATAGTCCATGGCCCTTTGAAAATTTTCTCCTAGATTATTCAGACCAAATGGGAGTTTACGATACGCAAATGTGCCCCAAGGACAAATAAAGTCAGTTTTATGCTAGTCATCCTTCTTAATCACTATCTGGTTATATCCCAAAAGGCCATGCATGAAGGAGAAAGATTCGCATCTGGTGCAATTGTCAAGAATATGATCTATGAACGAATTAGGGTAATTTTGTTTTGGACAAACGGCATTTAGATCACAATAATCAACACAGACTCGGATGGTGCCTTGTTTCTCATCTACAGGAACCAGATTGGATACCCATTCTGTCAGAGGAACGGGATAGATGAAACTAGTGTGTAAGATTTTTTCGACTTCTGTCTTGATAGATGTTGTTTTGCGAGGGTGGACAGGTCAGAGCCTTTGTTGAACAAGCTTGGATTTGTCATAAATCTTGATTTTGTGCTCGACTATAGAAGGATCTATGCCAGAAATTTTGTCGTAAGACCAAGCAAAAACATCGCATAGCTCCTTAAAAAGGGATGTGAAGCATGCAATTTCCTTAGGACTGTAATCGGCTCTAACCCGTATATTTTCCACGATACCCATTTTGACTGAGATATCTATGAGCATAGTCTTGGAAATATTTCCCATGTTCCCTTCCACGTCGATAGTTTGAACGATCATGTAAATAGAGGGAACGATCTCAGGTGGGTCGAGAGAAGAGATTTTTATAGTGGGCACATTTGAATCAGACATCGAAGCGTGATAATGAAACTCTCCCCAAGGTCATTCCTCTAGAGACATGATCTCTCGGATAACTTCGTTCGTAGGTAGGACTTCATCGAGGATATCCTTAGAAGGAAATGTGGTGGGCAAGAGGGTGGTACCATTGGTCTAAACTAGAGTAGTGGAGGGTTTAGATGTTGATTGGATGGCTTGATAAGCCAACTTAGCTGGTGATAGTGGCATCTGATCTCTGTAGGAATCAATTTCTAAAGGCGTCTTTAGGATTTAGGGATTGATAGAGCCATTTAAGATGGTGGATATCATTGAAATTGTGTGTGGAACCTCAGGTGATGGTAGAGGAAAAAAAACCCATCAAAGAAGATGCCTTCAGAAGACCGGTACTGACACTGATGTAAGAGTCAGTAATGCCTCCTACTAAGGGTAAAATGCTACTAGGTACTGTTGTTATAGCATCATTTCTCACCTTGATATGATTCATGATTGCTTCATGGATTTTTGGGCACCCATTCCTACAGACTTGGACAAATTCACTTAAAAACAGTGTAAAAATCCCCATACGCGACTATGCCCGTACTTTTCCGCGTGTATACGTGAGTCCAGCTGCACTTTTCCGCGTATGCCATTAAAATGATTAAAAAATATATAAAAAATCCCTAATTTCGCGCTGGGTTGATGGTTACTCAGGTAGTTCAACCACCCCAGCCCGTGGCCAACTGTTTCCAACTGCTGAAACTACTTGGAGGGACTATAAAAAGCCCTCATGTGTATGGCCTAAGGGAGAGAGAGAATTATTAATATTATACTCTGTTGGTATTCCCTATCCAAGTCTGATTCCCCGTGCCCCGTGCCTCCTGCACTTTCCCAGTTCATAGTAGGAAACCCTTGTTTCCTTGAGATACGCATCCCTTTATATGTTATCTCGTATGCACCAGTTTGGAAGGAGTCTTAGCGAGGCAAGGGCTGGATGGATCCGGACGACGGTCTGCGAAGGCCTTGGAAGGATCAGGTGATCTCTCCACTCGTACTTTTGTACATGCTATTTATAATACAGAAGTACCATGTTGTTCCCGAAATAAACGTGTTGGTGTATGCTTATATGTATGAGAATATTTGTTATACAAGCATTCATTATGATTTATTTAATGTTTTATATGAATCTCACTAACATTTAGAGTAGATATATGTTGTACAACTTGTTCTTCGTGCTGGTTTCTTCTTGTCTTTCAGGTTAAGAAGGAAGGACGGTTGCTGGGGGTTTGAACCCTGCTAGATCTACTTCAACCGTAGGACCAACGGGTAACTTTCTCATTCTACTCTATTTAGTTTTTCTGAACGTGCATGGTTGTGTGAGTCTCTGTTAAGTAGCATGCCCCTGCTCTGTGGAGGTTGTATCCCAACCAACCTCTAGGGTGATATTTCCCCGAAAAAACCGTAGAATAATCTGGGGTGAAAAAGGATAGTTGGTCCACTATAACTATCTTCCCATCCAATGGAAAAAGGATGAGTCAGAAAATCGAAGAGATAATGGCAGTCATCGCGTAAGACGAACTGTGACGCAAAAAAATATTATAGTCGAGATGATGATCTACGACTTCTATGTACACAGTTATTGTTTTCCCAGTAAGTGTAATGGGGTAGCTGGAAGGGTTGCCTTTTGGGAGGAAAGTGTGGCCATCAAAAGCTTTGAGGGAATTCAACGGCGGAGACAAAGTGGGAGAACCCAAAGCGAGCTAGCACGTAGTTGACATTACGTCGGTCGAAGCACCTCCGTCTATAATAGTGCGATGGATTGGTCTCCCTTTCAACACAACTTGAAAATGGAAAGCAAGCTTGTGTGAAAGGCAAGGTTTGCATGTTTCCATGTTGAAGACAGCTAGCATAGAATCCTAGGGGTCAATTCCACCAATGGCCAAATGCAGAGCTTTCCTTTGCACTAGGCAGGTTTGCAACACTTTGAGTGAGGCATAGCTAACAGTGCTTACGCCAAGTCTTCTACAATGTTTCATTTCTGGGTAGCACGTGCAGAGGTGTTAGGAGTCATGCATCGAAGGGTCCCTCTGGGGGGACAAATGACACGGTTAGCAGCAGGCCTTTCAATATGCAAATCATTAGGTGGTGGTGGATTCAAACTTGAACCAGGTTCTTGAGCCTCAATGATTGGATTTCCATAGATTTTAGCTCAGGTTTGGAGTTCAACAGTATCCATGCCATAAATGGCAGAGAATCCTTCATCGGAAGGATGAGTACCACTTTTTCCCCTTTGTGGGGGTTGTGGCGGGTTTGCAACCATGTGTTGTTATTGCTACTGTGGATTAGGGAAGGGATTGTGAAGGACTATAGGTGTCCTTCTAGAGTCCTTTTGCGTAATAAAATCTGTGCATTCTTGCAGTTGAGGACATTTATATGTCAAGTGGTCCTCCACACAAACTTTGCAAGGGAATATCATTGGTTTTTCCTTTCCTTTGTCATTCTTAGTAGCGTTCCTCTGATTGGGATTATTCTGAGTATGGGGATGCTCTTCCGAAGGAGCAGTATTTTTCTTATTATTCTTGTTCTTACTGCTAGGTTTTTGTGTAGACTGCACAGAGTGTGCCTCTACGATGGGAAGAGCAGCTGATTGGGTAGGGTCAGTGGCAGCCGAAGATGGCTAGGAGGCTTGCTCGCTAAGCAGCTTTACATCTACACCGGAAGTTGTGCCAACGACGTCGTCAACGTGTGCTCTGGGAAACTGAGTAGTTGGAGGATTCGAGTTGCTAGTGGCATGGGGGAGTAACTCATACAGCGTGCCAGATTGCAAATAGATGAGATCTAGATGTTGTGCATGATGGATGGATTGGTCTTCCATCACCGCACTAGAAAAGAAAACGTCTTTAGCATGGGGTGGAAAGAGTGACTTACAAAACTAGTTTGATAAGAGATGATCCAGGATTAGTAGTTTGACTAACCTCCACCTACGTCTCCATTCATGAATGTGATCAGAGATATGGGTGGCGGTGTCTTGGCATAATGAGGTTAAGAGTTTAGTTTCGGTTTTGTATCGGATAGATAATTGGAAGTTCTTAAGAAATTCCGTTGCTAAGGCACCAAAAGTATTGACTGCAACACGTGGTAACTCAATGTACCATTTGGTAATGTTTCTTGTGAGAGTGTGGGGGAAAATTCAAAGCCGAATACTATCGTCCACCATGGAGTTAGAAACAGACCATAGATGAAAGGTGGTGATGTGCATAGCCGGATCCTCTCCTTGTTTCCCTTCGAACTTAGGCATGTTAGACGAAATCTTGTGTGGTATTGGAGGCCAGAGGGGGTTGTGGTTGATAGGATCATTGGTTAATTTGTAAAGGTCAGGGATGTCTAATGCTGCCAAAAATGGTAATTGCGTGGTTGCTCCTGATTCTAGTCAAGGAGGTGTTGGCTGACCATTTTGACCATAGGGTCCACCCATCAATGTGTTACCAATGGGATAAGTAGGACTCTATTGATAAAATTTTCCAGTGAGTGGAGGTGTAGGGATGTATGGTTGTTGTCCATAGGGGATGTTGTACTGGGGGGCAAACTGTTGGTTGCCCCCAGTGTAATAGTTTCCCCCTTGCCCCAATTGTTTTTGGGGAAGGATTGCCCATATAGACACGATAGAGTTAGCTTGTGGCATATTTCTATTCGTATAGTTGACCATTGGCATAGACCCTACACTTGAAGTTTGACCACTTGAAGGAATGGAGTTAACAAATGACAGTCCTGCTTGTCCTATTGAATGTAGGGGTACTGAAGTGCCCCTTGGCATATATGTATTGGTGACACTTCCCCCTGGCATAGTAGCCAAGGGATTTGAACTCAACAATGGGTTCCAACTGAAATGGTTGCTAAAAGGAACCGAAGTAGCCCTGCTAGCGGGAGCAGAAACCATGCGTCTAGGTGTAGTCACTATAGGAGCATATCCCGAAGGGTTCGGAGTTTCTCTTGTAGTTGTGATGATCATATTACTAAGACTGGGTATAGGCTGGCTACTGGGGTTGCTAATTAGTTGCGTAGAACTGAAAAATGGCGTGGAATATGGTGGTGGAACCGATTTGGCCACCAACGGCACCAACCCAATGGTCGCCACTTGTGAAATGGATGTAGGTGCAGCTGAATACAAGAATGGAACTAGTGTTACCTGAAGTAACAATGGCCCCAACGGGTTAGTGAGAGGATGATTGTAAGGAGGTTGAACTCCTTCAGTGAAAGGATCCTCTGGAAACTCTGTATGGTAGGGATCAATGTGAAAATCAGTGGTCAACACTAAAGACTAATCTTCTGGAGAAGGCATTGGGTCATTGAGACTCGACTCCTCCCCCGGTGTCAATGGAGGGAGACCTTGCTGCCTTCTAGAAAGATGACGAGGGTCGAAGGATGCCATGGATGACACATTAGGCTATCAAAAGTTTTATTGTGATTCATTATTAAGTCTCGGTGATGATAACCACACACCTAAAAAAAAGAAAAAAAGAACTACAAAATCAATCGATAAAGAAACCATAAGGGGTAAGACCGTGTACGAGTACTATCGTTCTTTGGAGATGAAACCCGGTATCATGTATACGAGAGAGAGCTAGTCAAATTTACGGTTACAATTACTCTTAGGCTGAACCTCGGATGATGGGGCGTAAGCACTCTCGTGGATTTCGTACCCTCCCAAAGGTGAGAGACGAGTAGGTTCGTACGTAGTAAGTTGCTAAGTTGCTTTGCGGTCACCTTGTGTGCGTCCTAAAGTAGGCAACTAAAGATACCTCCAAATCGGGAGACACTATCGGGGGTCACGGTCATAGGAAACACGCTATATGGGAAGACACCTAGATCCTCGGTCTGGTTTCGACATCTAGAGAACCCCAATATATAGAATTCCCAACATTATGCTCTCGAAGGTGGGGTTACCTTCTCATGCACCCCCGAGTGTTGTTTCATGCTTAACTTTCTGGTAGTAGTGGAGCGGTCCCAATAATATGTGTAATATTCCCAAATTTACACACATCATGTTTAGAATATTAGAGTCCTTTATTTTCTTAATAAATTAAGTAAATAAAAGGGTGGAAGGACCCCAAACCTCAACCATGAATAAAATACACTTTTAATATGTGTATGTGGATATTCTAGATCTACATCTAAATCATGGAGTAGTGGAGCAACTCCATTAATGGAATCATGTCTCATTTATGAGATAGATTGTGGACGATAAACAGTCAAATAAGATCATGGATCTTAAATATAAAATCATGAGGATCTTTGATAAGGTCAACTAAGATCATAGTGCATTCAAAGAAGATCATGAAGAACTTGTGATAAGATAGTGGAGGAAGTGGTAATTTAATGCACACATATGATGGAGGGGTGATCACCCCATGTGAACATGATGGAGGACATGAAGCAAAAATGCGATCAAACATAGAGACTTTTTCACATGCTTCAACACAATTTTGGAGTGGGCCTAGGCTATGGAAGGCTCATGCATATAACGAAGATGAAGGCACAATGGAAGGCATAGTTGGATTATTCATTCTTGATGTTTGTTTAAGATCTAGATTTGTCTTAGGAAATTTACGTACGGACTTGAACATTTGAAAATTTTGAGTCTTCATTTGCTTGTGAAATTGATTTCTCGAGCAAGAATCCCTCTTTCTTTGAGTAGCTGCGGAAAAGTTTTCTTCATTCCTTATCGAGCATTGGTGCCATCTTCGGAAGTTGTTTCGCATTCAAATAGGAAACTAGTGGAGGATTCATCATACCAACTTGTTCTTTAGAGCCAACCTTTCGGAGTAGCAGTCTATATCCGACATTTAGGCCATTAGGTTTTACCTCCATGCCTTAGTGATCCCTTCAAGGATTGCACAGTGACTCAATCTTGTAGACCTATTGGAGAAGGAAGTTTCCAATATATTTTCAATTCCAAATCACCAGCAAGGGATCATATCCTCACATTGGATCTATTATTTCCATCGATTGGGAGTTGATTTGACATATCTGGCAATTTATTGAGCCTCTATATAAAGCATAGTTTTCTAAAGCGGTTGTTCATCCGGCGGTATTTTCGGTGGGTAGATTGGAGGGCTAGATCTTGACTTTTAGCCCAAAAGATCTGGTGAGGATCAACCACTTCTTGCATAGATCTGATTGTACATCATTGCGGCCATCATATCATCGGAATCTGGCTTCGGATCATTGACATATATGTGAAGCCTAAATTGTTTTCTTAGACTTATAGACACCGAAACCCTTCCTAGGTTATCTTAGAATCCACCATCATAGAGCGCAAATCTACAATTTCAACATCATAGACTCCCATGCACTAGATCTGACTTTTATCTTTCGGGAAGTTGCAGTCCTACGTTGTGAGGGACAACGTAGTTTACCTTCCATTAGTTGTGATACATAGTCCTCTTTGGGAATCATTGCGGGGTCATTCTAGGCCATCCTTGTGGCTTGAGTGTCTCATATTTTGAGCACTATTGTACTTGCTTTCACCTCCGAAACATAATAAAATGGCTCGGCTATTTTTGTTACATTGATGTGTATATAGATTTTATTGTTACTTTAACTGAGTTCTTATATTGTGTTTTAGTATTACTCCATTCTCCTTTTTGGGATATTACGGTAT
Source organism: Pinus albicaulis (assembly GCA_034641835.2). Classification (NCBI taxonomy): domain Eukaryota; kingdom Viridiplantae; phylum Streptophyta; class Pinopsida; order Pinales; family Pinaceae; genus Pinus; species Pinus albicaulis. The sequence goes on along the minus strand of JAXQQM020063519.1, from coordinate 182,582 downwards.
GAGTGCAACAAGATTTTCCTCTTTAATGACTCTAGTCTCAAGTTTTGTGATCTTGGGTAGTTTCTCACTTCTCTATCCCAAGATCCTAGCACCGACTAATGTTGGTGTAAGCTCGAAAGAGTTATATGATTGATTTTATTAGCGCTTGATTTTTAGTGTACTTGCTTGTATTATTCTTCTAAGGGGATTGAATGTGAAATGTCCAGACTCGACTCAAACCTTGCGAGAAAATGATTTTAATATTCGATTTGATGAAGTGATTATTCTACGGGGAGAAATATTTCACCGCTACGTACGGCAGACATCCAAGTAATGCGATTTAGCCTACAAAGATTTATACATCTATCTATCCTCACTAACAACTATTTAACCCCCAAAAAAAAACTCGGAATGAAATCAATTATGTTCATAAAAACTAAAAAAAAAAAAAATTTCCTTTTCAAAAAAGTAAATACGACTAACACTAACTTTTCAAATAAGAAGACTAAAATTCTAGCGAACTGACAAGCACAAAGTCCAAAATACGAAGCTAATCGACAACCAACAACTCCACGACCAAGGAAATCACGGTAGAGGTGTAACGACAAATTTGAGCTGGAGTGACACGGTCTAGCGAGGAGGCACAAAGTGTTAATAGTAGGACTAACCTTACTTGTTCTAAGAATTAGCGAGCGTTATAACACAACTGGAACACACGAGAGGGGTGTGTTACTCAAGGATAAGTTGAAAAAAATGGCTAAGCTGGTCACATTCTAGACATTGTGACCCTGCGGGAACGATCCTGCAGGCATATGAAATGGTTAGCAAGGGATGTGGCAGACGAGGGAAGTGACAAAGGGAAATAACCAAAGGCTCGAAACAAACAATCAGAACTAAAGTTAAATCCCTTGTATGGTCTCAATTCTACATAGGGGTAAAATGCATGGGTGGTAGCTGATGTAAATCCTCTCGAGACTTCCCGGAGTATCGGGAGCAAATAATGAGATTAATTTGTATAGTTACAAAGACATTGCACACATGTTTATACTTAATGCATAACAGTGAGATGTTGAAGGATTCACCTCTTTGTGAACGGCGAGATCCATTGGAAACCTTAAGCAACGTGGTTGAAGTCCTTCTCCTTGCTCCAAGTCTGAATCCTTGAATAAACGAGCACATGTAATCTTCACCGGTTGTACCACTTACTAGAAAGTAAAAACAAGTATATAATCAACATTAAACTATGAAAATATGAGCCATTTATATCATGCTTCATAGAGAAATAAACAATAAATGTGACAACATTTGAAACATCAAATGGACAAAAAAAATATAATTCTATTAATATATAAAGAATATTACAACCATTGGTTGAACCAAAGATTCCCTCGATCTTGAATCCTCTCTCTCTCTCCTCTATCCCTGAGTGTAATAATACTTGGGCTAAGAGTTCTCGATGAACCTTGCCAATCCTTAAGCCTCACACTCAAAAATAAATCTACTGCTCTTGCACACGATCAAACCTTCGACCCCACGACCCAAGCCTCCAATTTATAGGAATTGGGAGTACATCACCTTGCCAATCTTCTCAATCGATTTGAATAAGGAAAAATCATGAAGTTTCCTTGCCTTTCCTTGCTTTTCCCTCTATAGATGCTTGATTGTGTTTAGTAACATCCAATAAGATCTGCACAGCAATTCTTTCCCTTTGGTGACTCCTTTTGAGAAAAGTAGGAAGTGTTGGTTAGTTCCACGGGATTTGTCCTTTTATTCATGAAAACACGGGTAGCAGCTTGTCCTTAGGTAGACAATGCATTAACCTAGGTACTAACGCTCGCATTGAAAGGTGAGGGTGCATTATAACTAGACCTAGCTATCTCTGGGTGCGATTACCTTGGAAAAATGGGTCTATGTACGGATATTTCTTCCTTCCATGTTTTCCTCCTCCTACGAGACGATGAGGAGGTCATTTTGTCCTATAACAATCTTGTTAAAATTATTTGAGTTTCTATAGTATTGATGGCATATATACTTTCGTATGGTTAATTGGTGTTGAATATAATGTTTAGCCCAAAATGATGAAATCTATTATTTACACATTAAAATAAAGGAAATGGGATCACCACCATTAATGACCAAATATATAAGGACAAAATATTATTAATGCTACAATATTTTTTAGGGAAGCCAAAATGACCGATGATATTAATTAGACAAAAACATCCTTGATTGATTGATGACACCATTGAAGTTTATCTCATGTCGATTCTAGGGTTTGAAATTTGGATATGAGAATTGAAATACAGGATATGAAAATTTTTAACTATTTAAAGGATTGAATAAGAAAGCCTTGGGGTATATAGACAAACCTGGGGCAATTAATGTTCCTTCAAATTAAGAAACCTATCCTAATGAAGGAAGGAATGACATCCATGCTAATGATGAGAATTAAAGGATAATAAAGTCACAAGATGAATGGAAGAGAGCTAAGATCAAGAGGGTAGGAATTTCCTAGAATCCTCAAAAGATAATTGTTTATATGTCTCTTATTTTATTACTATTGTTGAAGTCTCGTGTCTTTGTATCCTTTTCTTGGTTGTAATTGTTCTTCCATGGCCTCTAGTGAGCTGTTTTATAGTAAGGATTCCTAGACTCTAGCAAGCAAGTGGAAGTAGTGGAAGAATAGAATAAAGCATGTGATAAGAGGAATTTCCTAGAATCAATGATTTGTGAAGTATTAATGATAGATGAGATATGATATCGAGAGGAGAAAAGAAGATTGTCGATCTTGAAGTATAAGTTTATTGTCATAGAAGAGAAGTCGATAGTGAATTAAAAATGGATGCACTAAAGATCTAGCATGCAACATAGACAAGTATAAAGTGATATTTGAGAATACAGGTTCTCCGGAAGAAGAGGATCACGACAAAACGTTTGCTCAGTTTTAGGTATACACTTACGTTAGAAATAATATAATTTCTTTGAAAATTGCACTAGGTGGATGCGAGAGATTATTTTTCTCAATGAAGTAATTAAGGAATAATAAGTGTACATAGAATTACCTTAGGGCTTTGAGGTACATGAGAAGAAGTCTCATGATTGAATAAATCTTTATACTAGGAAACATTTTAGGGGCTAATATTCACCACATTAGGCCTAATTTTCCATGCTTTTCCAAAAACAAATATTCGTCAATTTCCATTTTTTTCTAAAATGATTCACCCAAGTTTTATATTACACCATTATTTTGCAGAAATTTCGAAATATTATATCGACTAATATGAAATCATTGGAAATCTGAAATATTTACTGAAATATCACCAAAAATTTTACAATTTTCATATTAGGAATAGTAAAATTCACGGAGTTTTCTAAACTTTAAGATAAACTTTTAAAATTTTCTTTGATTTATATGATCACAGAAGAAATATTGGGCTTGAATGATGTTGATCCTATTTTATTTGTCGAGATGGAAGCATAAGGACTCATGTATTAGAGGGATCAACTATGAAATTGATTACGCAATAGAGGAAAGCGGAGTCAAATAGCCTTGTTTTAGCTTAAGTGTGAGTTGACCTATGAGTTCAAGATGATGGTCTATTAGGATAAGGAGAATCCAACATTACCACAACATGATATGTTTTAGTGTGAGAGGGATTACCCGGTCGGGGTGATAGGAAAAATTGTCTTGATGGATATAATGGAGGAAACATATCATTGTTTATGATTGAGCCAAGGCATGTGGCTCAACATGTGTTGAAATGCCAACATGGTAATTACAGTTAGTCAGTATATTCGAGTTATGATATATACCTCAAATAGTGAAGTACAACTATTGGGACTCCCAAGATTGAGATAAGGTAGAGAAGGGAGTTGAAGATAGAAGGAGTTCATCGAAAATTGATTTACTTTGGGCTACGTTATGATTTCTTGGATGATTAGGAAAAATCATATGCCACACTCAATATTGTAGAGATATGGTATGTATAGATGAGTTGGAAATTTGAAGAAATATGGTTGGATTGTCTTGATTAGAGTGCGAGGTGATGATCATGATGGCAGGTCAAAGCATAACTATCTAGTACCAGTATGAATTACGAAAAGTGATGTGGCTTCAATCTTATTCTACTGTGCCAACATATTTCTGACAGATCATCTGTACGAGGACAAAGTGTACACACACTTGAATGGAAGCAGTGTGATTGAGAATGTATTTCTCAACAGAGGAAGTGATGAAATTGTAGCATCTAGGATAATGATTCTCCCCAGGTCGGATTGATCAAGATCGGAAAATGGTTTAGAGAAATAACATAATGGGCTGACATTCTTTCGTGTCAAATATATTGACACGAATTATGGAGAATGGTCCAACCAGGACACCATTCTTCTTGTGTCAAGTATGTTGACACGACCTAGGAAAAATGTTCCTTGAATATCAAGCACATTTATCAACCAAGTGCGAGATAGAGTGTGGCCTTTGGAGAGCCACGATGTGTCAAATATATTGAATATAATGACGGTGAACCAAAGACTTTATGTATCTGAGTACGTCGGATAGACCCAAAATTATGGTGACTAGTTGATGCTAAATGATGTACCATGTATCAAAGTCTTGAGCAAGATTATGGTGAGAATATACTATACGTCTAAAATCTTGACAAAAATTATGGTAACTCATTGATGTTGTTGACTTACCATGTGTCAAAGTTGTTTTACTAGATTATGGTAATTGGTTGATGCTATTGGTTTACCCTGTATCTGATTGTTGACCCGGATTATGGTAATTTGATAATGTTGATGTTGTTGATTTACCATGTGTCAAAAATTGTTGACTATATTATGGTAATCAAATGATTACGTCTTGATAAATTTTTATAACCTTTTCTTAGAGAAATTTATCAACATGAGAACATCTAGATAGTCATTATGAATACCTCCCTAGATAATAGGGAGTGTTGAATTTTGTAGCTACGGTTAGTCTTCTGTGATATTTTTAGCCCTTGAAATATATAATGAAAATGTAGGACATGTTCTTCATGTAATTTAATTGATTATCTCTTAAAAATTATTAATATACGACATGTTCTCCATGTTGGCCTCAAAGAGAGGAAATTTGAATTTTCAAATGATATTGAATTTACCACTCCAAAATGTCGTCAACCCTCCAAAAATTGATAAGATTTCTCCTTTAGTCAACCATTCAACTTCCTAGAATAGTGTAAATAGAGGCTTTGACCTCCTCAAAGAAAATTCATTCATCATATGTTCAAGGAAATTTCAAATCATCTGAGCGAGAGGTAGGATAATTTCTACGGCGGTAAGAAAATTTCTTTGAGGCGGAGACAAAAGATTTTTTTTTAGGCGGTAGAGAGAGATGCGAGATCTTATTTAAAGGAAGTATGAACAAGTGTGACAAGGGATGTGTTTGAATTATATTTGACTTGATGTATCTTTGTTAACTTAATGTTTCTCTAAGAAAAGGTTGTTGGTATTTTCCCCCATGTAGGTTTCCAAGATAAACTCTTGTGTTTCTTGTTTGGTTGTCCCTCCCATGATCCTAATTTCATATATGGTATATTGTTGATATATTTTTGTGTAATTTCTTAGTGATGGATAATAATATGAAAATAATTAAATCATTAGAAGTAACTATTAGTTTAGAAGACTCTTGAAAAATCAACACATATATGTTCCAAGGAGGGAGTTGGTGCTTCTCGTGGGTGGTGCTCATAAAACATGATGTAGTATGAGTGGTGGCTTTAGATTCACATTATAACAAACAAGATCTGTGGTTTATCCCTTATGGGTTTCCATGTTAGATCACTGTGTTCATATGTGTATGTTGCTCATGGTGTTGTTGTGATGTTCGGCGTGATGTTTAATTTATTGTTTACGTAATATCTTTGATAGTTACACATGAATGGTTGTCGAAGTAAAACATGAATTATAAATTGACAATAATTGTAAAAATTAGCTTAATATTAATTCCCCCTCTCAATATTATTGTTTCCAATAAATTCATGTTTCATAGATAATCTATTTGTATTAACATTCATAAATCCTTGAAATCTTCTCTTTATATCATACACTTTATCCATTGTTAAAAAACCTCTTTCTAATGCATTACCTTTAATATTTTACATTTCAACTCGGAAATTTTGCAATGCCTTGAAGTGTTCTTCGTTATATTCATTGAATCTTTGAAAGTGTCTTTGTTGGTCAAGAACATGACAATTAGTTCAGCATCATTAAATCCATCTGGTAATTAACGTGCGGGAATGGATGGGATAAATAATAATTTAATAATAAACCCATCATTTATCATGAGATAGTTTTGGAAGTAGCCATCATTTAAAAGAATAAAAATTCATAATCACCACATGTACCTTGAACTAATAGATTTTAAGTAATTGATAAGTAGTGAACGAAAATTTCGGTTCATCTTACAATTGGTTGGAAATCATGGAAAACTTTCAAAAATTTCACCTTTAAATAAATCATCTATTAAGCCTTGAATTAAAGCCTTCAAATTTGTAGTATTATTTTTTCATTCAAGTTAATGTCTACATTAAATAAAGTTAGCATTTTTATATTGTGGTGTAATCAAATGCAATCAACTCTCGCAACTTCTTGTGATTTAGAACCATAAAAAATTAGTCCAAATGGTTAATTATTTACACTTAAATTAGTTGAAACACTATTTTATTTTGTACATCTACCATAATACAATTATCATTTTCACTAGCCCAAGTGAAATGAGTAAGTTTAGACTATTCATCAATTTCATAAGTTGATTATTTTAATTCTTTTTCAATTGAATTGGCTCTTTAATTCTTTCCCAATTTTGTAATCATACGCTTCGTATAGGATTCCCAATAAACCCATTTCAATTTTGTAATCGCCGCTTCTATGAGATTCCCAATCAACCCATCAATATATTTGGTTAATCTTACACCCCATGGTAACCTGGTGAGACCAATCCATGAAAAATATGCTTGTAGTTTCTAACCAATCGCCATTAACCCGTTGGACCATAAGATTTAGGAATATCAACAACAATAATATCTATGATTTGATACACCTTTGGGTTAGAGGCTCGTGTGGTCTAAATATTTTAATTTCCCTAATAACCTTAACTTCCAATCTATTGAGCTCGATAATCCAACTCATATTCTTGGTTGGAGTAGCATTTAATTTGCTACATATAGAAAAAGGTTACTTGGAATTTGATGATGTTGTCAGTAAACCAAACAATTATGCACATTGTGATCATACCAATTCAGAAACTTAACAAAATAGGTGGGGTTTAAAACTTGGAATGACTACCAATTATAGCATTAATCATAACAACATTCTCTTTTTTATCTCAAAATTTGGTTCTACTAGAGATAAATGTCGTTTTATCTCAATTTTTCATTGTCTTGTGAGATATATCCAAAGATGGCACGAAATGTTGCAAAATGAGGTCCCTTGGTTGAGGGATATTATAGATGTCAAAATGGGAAATATTTTCTTTCATGTTTTGCATATATAATCTCATTATAGTCCATGTTCATTCACGATTATTCTTGGGTGAGTGATAAAAAATTTCTTTTTCTTGGGGTCGTTAGTATGTTTTGATGTGGAAAGATCAAAGTTAAAATTATCCTTATTTGGGTTGTAATTTCTTTGTCTTGGTATCTTAATTTTTTCAACTATCTATTCATCCTTGTCTTCTATACTAAAGAAATTTAAGAACAGTACAGGACCCACCTCATTCTACTCGGTTCTTCCTCAACTTCTTTCTTTATAACAAAGTTTAATTACTACTTGTTAGATTTTAGATGGGGTGGATTCTTCACCAGGCTTTCTGTAAACGCTTTCTTAAAAAAACCCCAACTAGTAAAGGATTCTATTGGAAAATTAAAATACCACATGTAATTTTTATTTTCAAAGTATAAGAAAGAAATTCTAGTTATTACATCTTCATGTTCTACATTTAATATTATAATTGAAACATATAAAATTTTAATATCATAATGTGGTGAGTGTGGATTATCTGGGTTAAAATTTGGGATGATATGTTTGGGATGTTTAGAAAAATGATAGAGTTGGTTTGTAAGGGTTAAGAGTATTTCAGTTTTCTAGGAAAGCATTTACGGTTTATTTTAGCCATTTGAGTAGTAACAAGTTGTTTAAGAAATTCACAATACTTTCTACTAAAGTTGAGAGTCAGAATCAAGCTTTAAGGTTCAAAAATTGAGAGAAGATGAAATAAGATGAGATTATTAAATTGCATTCAAAGGTTCATGATTTTCCAGCGTAGTAACACTTAGGTACTCTATAATTTTACAATAGTCTTTCTATTAATCTTATTGATATTATTGATATTTCTCTTCCATCTAGGTAGTAAATGAGTGATGGGTAGCTTGCTAATTTTCTTAGTGTATGCTTAAGTATAGCAGCATAATTATTTCACTTCATAATTATGAATTATATATAATGGTTTGTTTTAACATGATTAGGATTTTAAGATCAATAATTGTATCTTCAAAAAAATTTCTTCTAGTAAGAATCTACCCTGAAAAGATTGTGTGAGTAATCACTATGAAAATTATCTTTATCAGCAATAAAATGGCAACCTTCCTTTTAGCACCCGAATTTGTTGATAGGGTTGAATGACCCTATATAATTAGTAGAATCTCCCTCATGAGTCCCAATTAGACCTTACCTTGTAAGGAATATAGATTTGTTTGATATATGACTTGGCAACCTTTAATTGGTTTTGTTTGATTTTAATAGTTGTGGCCCAATCTATCATATATGTATTTTAAGATGTAATGGGTTCTGATAGATATAACATGCAAAGTTTGTAAAATGACAAGATAGATAACAATACTATTAAATTGACATAACAAATATGTCACCATTGGTGGGAGTATATGCACACTTAGGACCTCTTTGATCATCTTCCATACATTATTAGAAACTCAAGTTCTCATTTGACCTTCTTCCATACATTATTATATGAAAAATGTTCACTCTTCTATCACTACACATTCATCATCATTTAGGATCTTCTTATATTTTAGCATTTTTCTATTTTTGGAGAAAGTACACTTTTAGTGAGTGACACCTAGGATGTCATATGGTAGTAGTTAATCATGACCACGAATATTTTGTTAACATTATTGTGAATTACATATACGTAAAGTCCCTAATTACTAATGCAAATTCCCTCTCTTATTTTAGGAGACTACCTTATCCACTCTTTATCAATCTTATCCTTTGGAAACCATTATTTTGGGTTTCTTGCTATTTTAGTAAGGAGTTGCATGAGGGAGTCTACACTTCATATATAACTTATTTTGAACCCATTTATATTTATTCAACCCTATGTTATACTCTCACTATATTTTAGGGTGTCTACTCTAATTTCAAGATACTAGCTAATGTTAAGTGCATTTCTATTTTCCTGTGTGCATGTACTATGGAATATCAGCTTGTGCACATTGGTTCCCTATGAATAAGGGTTATATTGGGAGTGTATTGATGTCAAGAAATAATATGTGCAAGAATTTATGAGAAATTTGAATTGGTCTCTTTAGTTACTTAGTATTTTTTAGTGAAACTTCATTTTCCCTTGTTTCTTTAAGCAATTGGTAGTGCAATATTTTTTACACAATAGATCTTGTGCTTGTGTTTAAATACAACATGGTATTAGAGGAATATAGTGTTTGTGAGGAATAATAATGTATTATTTTAAATTTGACAAGTTAGAAGAACCCAAAGAGAGTGGACCAACTCACTATGATCCTCCTTTCAATTATTATTTGAGTGGAAGTCAAATATCCAACTTTTGTTATTGTAACAAAGGAATTTATAGGATCACCATGATAATTGACATTGAGCCTACATCATCCACTGAGAAATATAAGTAATTCAATGGAATGTATGAATCTTGTTTGTCCATATCTATGATTTGTATTTCATTTTAAAAGGTTGTAAAGCTCCTCATGAGGTTTGGACCAAATTCAAGGCTTTGTTTGGAAAACAAGATGCATTGAGGGGGACATCGGTGGAGAATAAGATAACCACTAGATTCCAACCATTTAGAGACCCTATAGGAATTATTCTTCGGTTCTAATGCTTTGATGACTCAAGTAAAATCTTGTGTAGATAGGAAATAGGAGAAATTTTATCTCTGATACTTTATAAACTAGGTCTTAAATATTATATCCTTGTCTCTTCATTCCATACCAATAGAATATACATAGGTAAAAAATTAGAAGATTCCATCTATTGATGATTTTACTAAATCCTTGATACATGACTAGACTAAGCTCAATTATATGGGGACCATTCATACCCCCTTAAGTCTCCAAATTCCCATGAGCTTATAATGAAAGTTGATATCAAGAGAATAAAAGAGAAAAACACAAGGGATAATTATCATATAAATGGATAAAGCATTGAATATTTAAACCCTAATGGAGAAAATATAAGAATGAGATCAAAGTAAAGCTCATTGATATAGTATTTCATCCTAGATATTTCTTGTATAGTGAATACACTTTATCTCATGGAGAAAAGTACTTCAACAATACAACTTAGCATATTTCATATCAAACAATGTCAAGAAGAAGATTAAAGACAAGCTATCAAAGGATGAACGATATGGGTCATGTTGTGATTTATATTACGTCATCGTCTAATAGATGGATTTTACAGACTTAGGTTATAATCATATATCTTATTTGAAGAAATATTTTTCTTCTTTATTTTCTATTCCTATTACAAAACTTCTCCACCACCTCTTTTTGGGGAGATATTTGAAATGATTTTGAAAAAAATTCGAGATCTTATTTTGATCAAATTTTAGGATATAATTTATAATTCCATCATCATCCTATTTCATATCTAGTTCACAAGCTATGGAGAGACATCATACTTTACAAGCAACTAGAGAGCTAGTGGGAAATACTACCCGGGCTGAAACTAATTTTGAGTTTTTGGTAGCCTGGGCTCTCACTTTGCCATTGTTGGTAGGTACATGGGTCAAAAAATAGAAAAGTGTTTTTACTCAAATTATCGCATTGGATATATTTTATGATACATACATGATGGGGGCAGATAAAAAACACAATCCTTCTTCATATCAACTATATAATAAACATAGTATGCATTGTATTTGAAGGGGGTTTTATTCCCTACATTGAGGATTCACAGCTCTTCAACTCATATTCATAATATCATGTCTTGCATAAGGATTGTTTCATAGTACCTAACATGGTTGAAATTGTCGGGACTCACTCATTATCCACTCTTCTTGATTGTGCTTTAGGGGGGGGATGTTGCTTGTCATGCACACTTGGAACCTCATTAAGAATTCAATTATGACATAATTGTACCCTATTACATATATTATTATGGAAGATGTTACCACTTTTATTTCACTACTAAATATTCCCTACCATTTGGGATCATCTTCAATTTTAGTAAGCCTATTTTTAGTAGGGGTAACACCCTAGGATGACATGTGGAAATGGCCGTGGAAATTTCACTCTCCATTATTACACATTAAATTATCCTTAAGGTCCATAATTACTAATGCATATGCCCTCTCTTATTTTGGGAGGCTACCTTATGCACAACATTATCCTCACCTACGATACATATCATTTCACTTTTTACTCTTAGTTTTGGAGTTTTGTTATTTTAGGGTTAGGAGTTGCATGAGTGAGTCTAAAGAAACAGTTATAACTTGTTTTTACTCAAATTCTTTGTAAACCCTATGTAGACCCTCACTCCCTGTTTTATGGTTTAGGTACTATAATTTCATGCTACTAGCTAATAACATAACGTGCTTTTCTATTTTCTAATGTGTATGCATGATGGAACACCAACCTAGTGAACATTGGTTCCATATTAAGGATGGTTATTTAAATGTATTAATGTATATAAATAGTATGTACAGGGTTTATGGGTAATTCTATTTGGTCTTTTTATACACTTAGTCTTTTTTCAATGCAACTTCATTTATTGTTCTTTCTTGTTATGCAATTGATGATTATAGTGTTTTTTGAATGATGAATATTGTAATTATCCATAAAATTCAACAATTGATTTCAAATTTTAGTAAAAATTTACCTAAAAGAATAAAATAAAAAATTTAAGTAACCAGAAACACGTGATATATAAAATTCTAGTAAATAATCAATAGTACATTACTTTGTTTAAGGTTGCATACAAACAAATTTGTGAGATAGAATATTAAAGGAAAACTAAAAAATCTATTGTAAGTGAGAAAAATATGTAATATAAAATCAAATGCTTATACCATTCGAAAAATTCCCATAAAATTAGTAGAAAAAGTTCCACAAACCACACATATTAGAACAAATATCACTAAATGGGTTGGCCATAGTAGCATCCCATTTAAAATTTCATAGAAAGGCCTACAAAGGTTCACGAAACAAATTCCTTTCAGAATTTGAATTCATCTCACTTATAGAAGAGAATAAGGAGGAAACTTATGATCTTAAGGAACCATAATGAATACTTTTGTCCCTTCCTTTCTGTTTGTTAGTATGAATCCTTTGTCGAAGTGTCTGAAAAGACCACTTCCTTCCCCTTTCTTGTATAGCCCTAACAACAAAGTGGCTATCAATATGTTCGGATGCGGTTAGTTGAACAAGAAAGAGGCACCAAAAGCAGTCTATGCATGGAAAGACATTAGCGGTAAAAAAAGGGTTTACTCCATATACCAATAGACAAGACAAGAACAATTTTTGAAAAGAATTTTTGTATTAATTGGGCACACAGGAGAAAACAAAGAGCGTATCAATTCTCCTCGGTGGGATGGGTTCTTGGAAGTCCTCGGCCACACTTAGAATCTAAGATTTCTCTCTCTTGTTGGTGTAAAAACCCAATGCAAAGAATAGAGCTCAATGGGAGCTCACACGACAAATGATGGAAAAATGTGACCAAGTGTATAGATCCGGAGGTAGTCTAATAGGTATGAGTGAAGAATGATAGGAAAAACCCTCATTATTTATAACAAAATATTGGGTCATTCTAGATCTTGGTGCATGATTAAAATAATGTTAACCAAATCTAGATCCACCTTTTATAGAATATTTTATTATATTTGTTGGAGGGAAAAGTGTTGACTTGGGTCAAATCCCTTGATTTGTCAAAAATAAATAAATAAATGATTTATTTATCTTTTAAGGAAGCGATTAGAAGATAATGATAAATAATGATTTATTTAATTATTTATTAGGTGTTAGTCATATTTAACAAGGAATATTATCTAAATAAGATTTAAATAACTATTCCTAGAAAATAATAAGATAAATAAAGGTCTATCTAATTAATTTCTTTGTTTTTGGAGTTAAACATGGTGAATAATAATTAAATTATGGTTTAATTAATTATTCCATGAGGAAAATCAAACGAAATATAGGTTTGTTTAATATTTCCTTTTGGGGTTTCTGTTTAGACCATAAACAACCTAATAAATGTGGTTTATTAAGTTATTTAACATAGTGAAGGCAATTTTACTTGGAGTAAATTGGTCTTACATGGTGTACTTTGGTCATCTAATGATAATAGGTTAGATGACCAAAAAAATGAATAACATTGTTAATTATACTTATCACTTTGTATTCTTTTACTCTTAGAGGATTTTCTCATTTTGAATTCCTTGAACTTCCACTTAGCTATTAGCCACTCCCTTTTATGCCATTCAAACTCTCATGATAAGTTGGCCAATTATATATTTCCTTTTATATTTTCTCATAAGACCACCCATGCCTCAAAATATGAGTTTATTCTTTCTCCATAGGAAATAGGATGCTTCTTAATTGAGGATTTGTATGATGTAATTATTTTCCTATCCTTTTATCCACTCTAGGAGATGTATTCTTAATTCATATTATGTGTCTAGCGGGAGATTTAATAAAACTATGGATAGTTGGTTCATTAAAATTGGGAAGAGGTCTTATACCTTTCTATTGGAGGAAATTTATTTTCCAAATATTTGGACACTTTCTTGTGGAAACCTATATTGAAAAGTATTGAATGAAAAATCTATTAAAAGTTCAAATTGGGAAATACGACTGCATTTAAGCATTACGTGCAAAACTATTCCCTTTTGAATATTCAAATTGAAATGTCTTAGAGATATGTGAATTTAAGCATTATTTATAGTAGTGGTATTCTTTTTTATTAATCGTAATTATCCACAAATCATAATTCATGACATTTGAGATTTAGATTCATGCTTCAAAATCATCTCATTTCTCAAGTTTGAAAGTTTTTCTTTGAGTATTTGACACTAGTAATTTATGTTTAAAAGCATACATGAAAGGACAAGCAACATGCATACTCTAATAAAGAAAAAAATTAACTCATAATTTTTTTCTTATATGAAAAATTAAAACCAATGGGCGAAATTTTTTGAATAAGGGACAAGGAGAAAATTGATACTTTCACCACTATCATAAGTGAGGCTAACACAATTTTGAAATTAGCCTCTATTAATTGGTATGGAGTTTTCTTAATTGAGGTTCCGATTCAGAAATAGGGACAGTTGAGAAATCAAGACCTTAAGTCGCAAGATTTAAGAAAAGGAAAATCCAATCACAATTGAAAATTAAAAGGATATAGATATACAATAAGTATGGATGTAAATTTTGTTGGAAAATGTAACTAGTTTCATTCTTCATAAGTGTCGATGTAATCAAATCATTATGTATATTTTATGTTACGAAAGAAAAAGAAACATAAATGTTATTTTAGAATGTGTTTCATTCTCAATTTTTATGGTCATCTCGGTTCGCATGTTCTTCATGATTATAGGGTTTGTCATATTTTCCTTGAGTCGAGAGTCCTTTTCAATTGTATAAGACACTTTAGAAAGTTGTAACATGTAAAATAAAATGATCTCAAGTCTAGAAATTCCTAGAAACCTCGAAGCACAAATTGGCCTAGAATGAAAATTAAGCCTAAAGAGTCGAACCTTAGACATGTGTATAAATTGAAGCAAAATTTGTAGGTTTTAACCCTATCTGATGCACTGCCAAAGCAATTTTTAAAACAATAATGAGAACATACAACAAATATACATAGAGATTTTCACTTGGATCCCAAAAGCAAGGGACTGCAGGTTATTTTCATTGTATTCCTTTCAATGTTATAATACATATATATACATGTTGACATTCATAAACCTAATCCATTAACCCTGGAATTAGAACATAACCATACTTTCCTTGACGGATCCCTGCGAAATACCATGGGGAAGAAAATCAACATGCCCAAAACCATAGGTGAGTGCCCACCTATTATGAGGTCCAATTTGTTTTCTAGGGCGTTGCCTTAGGACCTATGTGAGGATACGCCCCCCCTTCTTCACCGTGTAATGAATAGGGAAATTCCCCCCGCACGTGCGAATAGTCATGGAAGAATACAACACACACTCATCAACATTGACCTGCGGTGATCACATTGATACGTCTCAAGAAGTTTGATGCGAGTAAAATCATCGGAAGGAAGAGTGAGGTCTATAAGGAAAGAAAAACTCAATAAGAAAGAAAGAAAAGTTTTTTGGGCCTTATTCTCTCACATGTGCGAAGGATAGGGTTTTTTCTTCTTGAGGAAGGCCAAAAATTGTAGGTTTGAATTGCAAGAAGTAGAAATTTCGGATCCAAGTTGTAGGAGGAAATTGAATATTTTGATTTGGTCTAGTTTGACTTTGGATACTTTTGGCTAGTTGAAGGAATACTTCTTGAAGAATTGTTAGATGCCAAAATTAGGGTTTATACACCTACTACGGGTCAAAGTTGCATGTCAAATACGGGAGTCGATGTTTAAGCTAGGAATTTGGTTAGAGTAGTATTAACTCTTGTTGTCTTGGTTGATCTTTGCCCTCATTGTAAGAACTTCTTGGAGGGCTATGTGGTGCTTAGAGGATAACTTGGTCTGGTTTGCATCTTATTTTTCTCATTTGAAACATATTATAGAAGAATAGAAGAATTATTTCGAGGTTTCCCCTTGGATGGGGTTTTTCCCGACTTAAGGAACTGGAACTCTTTGTGTCCATTATCTTTATTATTTTTGCACTTTATTTTTTTTTTAATAAAGAAATATTAATAAAGAAACACAAGAATATAAATAATTTTCTATTAATTATTAATGTTAAGGAAAATTGAATTAATAGATGCCATACTACATTCTCCAACGGGGTATCAAAGCTAAGGTGACGAAAAGGCAACTAGAAAATCATATTTAAGTTTTTTAAGGGGAATAATTTGCGAGGACGAAGGAAATAAAAATAGTATCTATTGACCTAGAATGAAGATAACTACATCAATATTTCATTGAAGAAGTCCTCATAATCAAGCTCCCATTGAAGGGAAGGAAGGGAAAGTTATTATTAAAGATTCTCTAGTGTGTCATCTTAAATGAAGAAGCATTAATGAATCTTGAGATCATCTGATTTTTTGAAGTTGTTTGAAGACATGATTATTGAAGGCACCTAGAAGTCATCATTCTAGGGCATATTTGAGAAGTCGTCCTTAGAGGCATTGAAAACATCAAGATAGTTGGAGACATCATCAAAAGGAAGGACTCTTGGTTGACAAGTAATTATTATATTATCTTCTATGTCTCAATATACATATCACATGGCTACATTTTTGCAAAGAACGGAAACAATCTCTTTGGATCAAAAAACTTCCTAGCATGGAAGAAAGTTGACTTGTTACTCATAAAAATTAAGTCATGGAATATGTACTTAATTGAAAGTAGTTGAACACGACAAGGAGAATACTCGAAGTTAATAACAAAGTAAAATAAGGGAGAAGGTAAAAGGATCAAAGGATCATTGTAGAATCCATTAAATATAATCATGTTCCTTTATTTATGATTTGGAGACATCAGGCTATGTATATGATAAGTTGGTAAAGTTGTACTCTATAAGTACATCAAGTCAAAATATTTCCTCAATGAATCAACCATATAGAATAAGAGAAGTCAAAGGATGAATACATGGCCACTTATATCATGGATATATCACAAATAAGGGATCAATTTTAAGGGATTGGGAAACTATTTCTTACTATGAAATGATTGTTTGTGTATTGAATGCTTTGTCACACGATTGGAGGCAGTTTACAATTAGTATTTATTCTAAGAAGGATACTACATTGTTTGATGAGTTATGGGCTAATGCATCTTAGAATAATCCAAGATCAAGGCAAGGGATGAGACAGATTAAGAAGATCAAGCCTTTGTGCAAGGACCACGAAGATGAAGAAAGGAAGTTTGGAAAGTCCATGAGAAATCCATACATGTCCAAGATTCAATGCTTTGGATGCATTGATTATGGAATCTTTAAGAGGATTGTCGAACAAAAAAGATAAATATGAGAAGAAGTGAATGCGAGCATAGATGAGGAGATAGAACCTGAAGGAGTCAAAAGGAGAAGATCCCAAGGATCTTCTATTGAAGAAGCTCCATCTATACCGGGTTATTTATGAAATTGTATTTCTTTTATTAAGTATAAAGTGGAGTAGCATTCATTTTTGTATACTCTAAAATAAGTCTTGATTTTTTTTAAAGCATGAAATTATATGTAGAAGCATATGATACTAGAAAAAATAGAATCTACTTGATTAATTTCTTTGGGAAATACCATCTAGTTTAAAAGGAATGAAGAGGGTAGAACCATATTGAATATAATTGTTCATCCAATAATTTTCTAACATCATGTTAGAGGTAGTCATTTTGCAAAGAGGGATCATCGAATCCTATGAGAATCATAATTTTGGAAGGTTCTTGGAAATAGCATTATGACATGACTAGTATATATTCCATCTAGTATGGAAATAATAACTCTAAAGGATGAAGGAATTTAGATGGTCAAGTTGTAGTGTGAAAGGCATAATGAAATTATTTCTCTTCTTGTGAAAATAAATTTATCTTTGATGGGTATAGGAAGAAATTTCATTCAATAGGATGACTAGATGATTAATGAAATCAAAGAATGAATATTTTAAGTAACTCTTCTCCTAGGGAATGGTCCATATCTCTGAAATATTGTAGAAAGAGTTGAATGTAAAAGTGCTCGATAAGTCTACCATAAGACTATATGATGCTCAAAACTTAGAAATTTTACATGTTGGAGATGTGAGGAACTCTATCATAAGATTGCATGGTATAAATACAACAATATTGATCAACATCGAAAGAATTATCCTAAAGAAAGAAAGGAGTTAACAATGACATCTCCAAAGAGAAGGATATTGTAGCATGGAAAAAAGTTTGATCCATGGGCACTCCGATTGTACAATACGGAAAGGATCATGCAAAGGATGTTGATATCAAAGAAAAATACCCTTGATAGAAAAGTACACCATGATAAGGTAAGTATACTATTAATATTGTGATATTAGTTATCTGGTTAACATATTTTTTGTATTTGTTGGGTGCTAAAGAGTGCCTATTAAAACTCCTATTTATCCCACATTAATTATCAACCGGGCAAGTCCTCTTATTTCAAGAGTGTACACGAGTATGTGCACGCTATAATCCAGAGAGTAATTTTTTTCCAATTTGTGATCGGTGTTTCAAATACAAGATTAAACGCGAAGGCTTGAAAATGAAATCTAATTACTGTGATATGAAACTCAATGCTATAAAATCCAATCACTCACTCAACAATCATCGGTCAAGGATACGGTAGTAATAACTCTTTCCTCTGGCTTAGCGATGTAAATGAAATAAAACATGTGAGATCTGAATCGAGAACGTAGGCAACAATAACCAATGTCCTTCTGATTGATGATCTTACACCCCCACTAAAGAAATTAAATGGAAATGGTCTTGGAAGCCTAAATCACTAATGTTTCTAATGAAAATAAACTAAGCAAATGCTCACATAATACCTTCAAAATCAAAACCAAACTCTTGCAAAAATGAATAAATATTAAACTAGTTAATGAAAATGAACAACAAATCTATTTACTAGAAATGAACAACAAATGGAAATGAACGAGTAAATATATCTAATGGAAATGAGCAGCAATCCATGAAATGAACAACAAACTCCTATCTAATGGATTTAGACAACAAATTCTATTGAACAACAATACGAAATGAACAACAATCGGAACGGAACAACAAATGGAATGGAACAACAAGCTTGCTGAACAATGAAGCTGCATTAAAACATAACAATATAAGTAATACGAGGATTAAAGATTCTTATTAAATTAGAAAGACGACAGCACAATTCCTGTGTAACACACCAATATTATGAAGCAATTAAGAAATAAAATATTAAACTTGAAATATGTAATGAGAACAAATGCAAAGCTGTCTCACAACAATAATTGAAAGATAATAATACAAACAACGAGATGGATCCACGAGTAGGGCCCTTATTTCTTCAGGGAAACACATTTGAGCTACTCAGGAAGTCAGTGATGGAGACTAAATCATGTATTAATCATGCATAGCAGTGTTTAAGCGATCCTCTCTACTTGAATCATGAGAGTCGGTAAGTTACGAAATTCTGAAAAGTTTCAATGGTAATCCATGCTCTCTAATACCCTCACTTCTTTGATCTTTGTTTCACATTTAAATACACATTGCGCGAGAGAAGAAGTTACAACATAGATGATTACAAAATGATTCTCATAACAAATTTGGATTGTCTTTAACCAATTGATCGACGAGATTATAATACGGGTATATTTCCATCAATCATTCAATAGGAACGAATTCGAATTTGGATTTGCGGTTGAGGTAATTTGGAAAACGGCGCAACGATTGAATGCGAGAAAATCATCCTTAGAGAACCTTTTGTTTCTCTTAATACGGACAAATTTTGGCATATCGTTCTTGATAAAGTTAACTCGGTCGGGTTTTGGACAAAACCCATGTTCATATTTTCTAGATTCTTCTCCATTTACCTAGAATGTCCAACGCAAAATGACACTTCTTATTCCAACGAATTTTTGTGTTGGAATATTTGATGATGAAGTGGAGATCAAATACGCAATCTGGAAAATGTCTTGAAGGCTAAAATGGTGAGTGTTGTTACAAAATATATTAATAAACCATCATTAATAAAATCATATAATAATCATTAATTTATTAAAAATAAGAGAGGAAATAATATTTATCCATAAGATCATAAATGGTTATAGATGGAATTATATGATAAACCATGATAAATGACATGATAAATAATGGAGAAATGAATTAAATAGGTATTAAAAGTGTGTTAATAATAATGACAAACTAGCGACACAATAGTGACATGGAAGGATATTGCAAGAATACATAGTGATAGTTGACGTAAGTCATTAGAAGAAATTTTGAGGTTTAAAATAGGCCTCAAAAAAATGTTCAACAAAATGAACGGTATAAAAGCAATGGATTCAACATGATTATGTAAACCATGGGGGATGATTCACCATTTTTTGGGTAAAAGTAAAAATATTAAAAAATAAAAAATAAAAAATTATATTTTCTCATATTTCAACTTATCTCCCTACGATTTGACTCAAATTTTCATGGGAGCACTCATTGGATGCAAATTTAATTCCTCATCGAGGGTACACAAAGTTTCATATTTTTGATGGACCATGTTACACGAAAATGTGAAATACATGAAAAAACGTGATTGCAATCACGTTTTTCATGTATTTCACATTTTCGTCATGACATGGTCCATCAAAACATGAAACACATTGTACTTTCCTTGGATGAAAATTCAATTGCATTGTCCATTAGACTTTAAATTTTCATGGTACTTCCATTGGACAATTACGTCACAACAAATCTTATAATATTATATAAAAACAAGGAAATTATACACTATTGATTTTATTAAATTTCGGAATCTATATATTTTACGCAATTGGTGCATTGTGCATGTGAATGGAAATTATGCATAGAATATAAATGTAAATAAAATCTCACACATACACATAAGATCTGAATGTGCTGGGAAACCTTTTTGGGGAGAAAACCTAGGTGGAAGGTGATGTCACTCTTGCTCTCTTTCTCTTAATGCCGAAATATGGTTGTAGGTACAGGAGAAGTATGGTATTTGTACATGAAATTTTACTACAATGCACAAATCCTACATTTTTTTCTCTACCTACTATTCCTCTTGAGTATTTTCTCGGCCATGGAACAAATTCACTAGAAAGAATACAATGCGTCTTTCACTCCTGGTGGCTCGGTTATAACACAACTAGATAGCCTATTAATGGTTAAGTTTGACTACCTAATCTCTTAACCGGAGTTACAATATAGAATATTCTAGAGTATTTTATATCCCAATAACATGGTTAACCAATTTTGCATGAATAATGGGGGATGAGTGTATCCTCTTGAACCATGGTGGTGAAAACAAGAAAGGTCAAATTTTGAGTGGCATAACTTTCACATACGGAATGCGATTGACACGATTCTTGCATTGTTGGAAATATATTTGTGTGTAGAATAGAATTAAAATGTGTTATGCTAAATCATCAAAGAGTTTTTTGCCAAAAAAATATCATTTTATTCCTGAGATGCTCAGTTTCCTTTGTTTTCCAAACTAGGTCCTCCTAGTAAAAATGGTCTCGTGAGATTGATTCCTCCAATTTTCCACTCCCATGAATCGAGATGTATGGAAAAAAAATACAATTATCCAATTCATACCATCGAACGAAGTGATCACAGCTCAAAATTAAATTAAAAACGGTAGGGAGATAAGTTGAAAATACAAGTTAAAAGTATTTTTTACTTTCCTTCTAAAATTTGATGATATAATATAATATTGTTATGTACCGTCTTCCCACATCTACCCAAGTAACCGACCAACTAGGGTAAACATGTGATGAGAGGCTACTAATATGAATTCAACCTCCTAGATGACCTTGAGGAAGTGGAACCGACGGAAACCTCACAAAACAGACCTTACATAACATGAACAACATCCCCCGGGAGGTATCCCAACCCTTTGAGCCTCTTACCCTTGGGTTAGACTGAATTTTTGACCATTTTGAGCCTTATACGCATGCACGACTACTTTGAATTCCGGTGGTTAGGAGGCTATAGCCACGGACACAACACAACAAGCTTGCGAGAAAGACCCCAATTGCTCGGTTGTAGCACGCTCAGGGATTTGAGCCACCTTTTTAGGCCCAGGCTTGATTCATTGCCTGCTTCATTAAGCACAGGGAATGATAAATAACATTGGAACAATGATGCAAAAGCAATCACATCGACAAAGACCCATCGGACCCCTCCCATCATGACAAGAATTTTGTCAAACATATCCAAACAGTGAATCTAGAGGTGTAAGCAGCCAGATTCAAGCATGGGGGTCTCTTGCTATCTGAGAATCACTAAGAAGAATTTCTCCCTTACACACATAAGTGAAATAGAATATGTTTACCATGAATTACATTGTATTCAATTACAAAAGTAAAAACATTGATAAGAATACACACCATCACTAATCGAATACATGCTTATGCAAACACAATAATAGCAAATACGAATGGATACAACAACAATAAAATCCGCATACCTAAGTAAATACATTTTAATAGAAAAATACAAAGTGAATGAATCACTTGGTACTAAATGTAAAAACCAACCGGAAGATTGGGCTTCCATATTTCACAGAAATATAGATTAGGCAGGCAAGTCTCACTTCGGTAATCACCCCCGTGCCATATTCCAAAACATGAATGTGGGATCTCACTAAACACATCAAACATAACCAATCTAGAGGCTTTCACCAGGCCAAACCACCTCAACCCTCAACCTTCGGTGATTCCACCTCATTTTCCGACATCACACCCATCACAGATTCATCTCTATCCAAGTTGTTCCGGGGGCTCCAGTGGATTTGTTCCAACTAGGGATTCTAGGACTAGTAACTCAACCCAAAAAGCTGTTACGGGGTTTCGAAAATTTTTTCCAACCAGGGCTTCCGGGACTAGTAACTCAACCCACCTAGGACTTCAGGATAATTTCTCCAATGAAGGCTTCAGGGACTAGTAGCTCAACCCACAGTTTTAACATTAGAACCACAGAGTGTTTTCCGACCAAGGCTTAAAGGAACTAATAACTCCAGCCCACAGAATAAAGGAATCATGAGAACCAATTAGAGAAAAATCAATGAAATAAACCCACAACACCATGGATATCCGGGAAATGGCAAGGCTAGTAAAATCCATGCATACACCATGCATGCCAAAACTAGTGAAGAAAAAATACATGCAAATAGAATTTACTACAATCAAATCTTCTTGTTCTGGATCTCGATGTCTACTTTCACTTTCCTACTCTTCCCTTGCCTTCTTGCTCCAAATCACCAAGTATCCACACTCTCCAAGAGTGCTCAAAGAAAACTCTAAGTATCCAAGAGTATGAGAGAGAGAGAACAATGAGAGAGTTCCAAAATGCAATGACAAAGAGGTACCAACTAATCCTCAAAAGCCTTTTTATGAAGTGGCCTCTATTTTCTTTATTTTCCATTATTTTTCCTTGATTTTCCTCCTAAAATACAACTGTGATATTTCATCTCCTTTTCTCTAATTTCCATTATTTTTTCATAAATAAATGTTAAAAACACTTTTTTCCTCTTTAATGCCTTAGCCATAGCATTTTTTTCATTTTCCTTAGCCATCATAACCATGTGAACACCGCCTTTAGGATTTTTTCCTAACATTCGGCTTGGAACACGTTTCCCATCAACCGTGGTTATTATTTTTAACTTTAATACATCGAATCTTCACTAGGGATGTTACGAGAACCCTCCCCCTTGAGACACCATCCTACGGTGTTCAATCAGAAACATATACCTCGACAACACCCTTTGAGATGCAAACATATTGCCCATGGAGACTTTATATCATAGCTCGATGCGGTATTTACAATTACCACCTTGTTGAAAAGCAAACCAACGTGACGTCCTTAACAGCATGACAACTATAATTACAAGACACCATCTTGCTTATTGGGCTTTTATAGCATAACTCATGGAGGTGTTGTATGTCCCTGCATATGTATATATGCCTAAAAATCACATCAAAACATATACCAATACCACCAAAAATTCTTTGCCTCAACTAGAAAATAAGGAAGGAAACACAAAGCGCATCTGATTCTCCATCTCCCTTGTAGCTTCATTGGAGCTAGAAGATGCTTATTTTTTAGCAGTGATTTCTTGATTTCGGATCATGAGCATATTTTTACGCAAAATGCATCATGGTTTGGTTGGAACTCCCATACACGGATCCTACTTATTATAGACCGATCAATAACATGATCAACATATTTAACATATTTCTATGATGATATGAAAAAATGCATGGACTTTCCTTTGTGGAAGGAAATGAAAGTTGATAGGATATTGGCCCAATCCTCGAATGATTCTAAAAGGGTCACAAAAACTTGGTGCAACTTGGCACATGATCCAATCCACAGAGGAGCTCTTCTTGGGCTTGATGTGCAAGTACACTTTGATCTAACTGAAACTCCTTGAACAACTGTTCCTATATGCATAAATCTTCTACCTATCATGTGTTTCTTTCAAGTTCTTCTTAGTCACTTGCATTTCATGTTTCATTTCTACCAACATATTTGGTTCAATCGATTTTCTTGTTAACTAGATCACTTCAATTGATAGGAGTGTTGCAACTCCATATCTGATACCTCAGAGGACTCATCCTCAATGAATCTGATACATGTTGTTGTGGAGTGAACTCTAATAGTGGAAGATATTCTTCCTTGTGCGCTAATGCATTGCATGCATCCTCAACATATCCTCCAATATCTGATGACCCTCTCAGTATGTCATGCTACATGGATGATAAGTTGTGTTGAAGGCCAACTGTTGACCAATCCTACAAAATCCTTCCAAAACTTGAAGTGAACTGCATCTCTTTTGGACCACGATCTTCTTTGGAACACCATGCAATCTAACTATATCTCTGATAAACACACCCATTGCTACATAGCTAGTTGAGTATGTAGTCTTCATCGATATGAAATGTCGCGACCTTGGTCAAATTTTCCACCACAACCATGATGGAGTCATCATCCTAGCTTTCACGGAAAGCACATACGATGAATTCCATGGAAATTACCTCCCATTTACACTCTACCTAGAATCTGTCGGCTATAGCGAGTCCACCCCGGATGTTTACACTCTTGCCTTAACGTAACGAAAATCCAAACATACGGCTACAAACTCTACCACATCCTTCTTTGGAGATTCCACCAATAATAGAATATCTTCCCGCTGCGGTCAAAGTCTTATGGTAGCACGGGTGACTTGAATATGGTTTAGCATGGAAACTACCTCAAGATAACCTTCTTGAGCTCTTTATTTATCCTATATATATATCACACGTCTCTAAATCCAGCCAATCCATATGTTGTTGACGATTGCTCAATCTATACGCACCTGCATGCACCGTACCTATACACACGTACTTCCACCTATACCTATACCAACACTTATTTTATAAAAACATCTATACGTAACAACACAATATAGCTATTACCCTGCTGCTTACTTGTACCAATAACAATGCTTGTACATGTACTCCACAGCTGTAACCATGGGCCAATCTCCATATACCTATGATCCAAGCTTGACTTGCCTACAAGATCACATCCTATAATTCTATCCCATGGGAGCTCCTCGTACTTCCATGTGATTTACCAGAATACCTTTGCTAAAATAATGCGTGACCTGTTCTCCTTTCTCTTAATGTACACGATCTGCGAATTCAAACTCACCTGAGTGGCATTGTGTGTCCTGCCTGAGTGTTGATTGAGATGGTCAAATAAATTACCTTAACCCAATGTGATCACTCATCGGTACAAATCCTTCCAAGAAGACAATGCCTCCACATCTTCGATTGCATGTATGATCGTTGCTAGCTCAAGATAATGTGTCGATCAGTACGATCATTCTCATTCATTTTGCGACTCATAGCATACCACATGTTCATCTGCATGAAATTCACCAAGTCCTCTATTGCAAGATTATGTGCACACTACAAACTCCTTGTATGGATCACCAATCTTTAACAACTGAGACATGTGTAAACAACTGCCATAAGCTACTCAAAGCTGGCCTAACACTCCTCTATCCACTCAAACTCATACCTTTCCTCTGCAATGATGTAATAAGATAAGTGATCTACGAAGTTCTGATGAACCTCCTATAATATCCTGCTAATCCCACTGAATGATCTCCACCTAATCTCCCCTGCTTAAGACTACCCATTCCATGATGGACCTTATATTTTCTGGATCTCTCTCAATGCACTCCTTGGAGACAACATGTCCCACATAGTGTACCTCGATCTAGAAAGAAGAAAGCGCATTTCTTGAGCTTGGCATACAATTGATGCTCTCTCGAAAACCCTCGGCCACTTTGCCCTGAAAATTCTCGACATGTTCTTCCTCATTTCTAGAATACTAAAATATGTCATCGATAAATACAATCACAAAATTGTCCAAATAAGGACAAAGTGACATTGTTCATTAAACACATAAATTTAGCTAGGGCATGGCATTAGTAAACCTGAACTACAAAAAAATCATAACCTTTGTACTGATCTTGAATGTGATCTTGTATATTTTCTTCTCTTTGATGTGTACTTGATGATAACCGATCTTAAGTTGATCTTAGATGTAACACCCTCTTCCCACATCTACCCAAGCAATTGACTAGTCAAGGTCATGTGTGATGAGCTACTATAATGAGATTCAGCCTCTAGATTACCTTGAGGGAGTGGAACTAACATAAAAATATTAAATAAACCTTACAAAAGATCAACAATATCCCCGGTAACCTTCAGGACCCCGGCCCCTAAGGGAGGCGGCTTTATAACCTTCTTGGACCATAGCCGTGGCCAAGCCAAGGTAGTGAGCGAGAGCCTATAGTTGTAGGCACAACTGACAAGCATGCGGCTAGGGCCCCGATTGGTGATTATGTGCTTATAAAATCTAGAATTTGTGCCACCCTTTTCGGCCACAGAGGCCGGGTCACTACCCAAACTTGAGGAAATTTTAGGAGATGATAAATAAAATTAAAACAAAGGTATAGAAAATCACATCACCCAGGGGCATTTGGACCCCTCCTATACATGAAAATGTTGCAAACATGTCACAAACATTGAATCTACGGTATAAATAACAAATTTAAGCATAGGGGTCTCATACTTATTTGATAATCGCTAAGAAGCATTGCTCCCTCACATCATTAAGTACATATTAGCATATATTTGGCCATAGATACATTGCATTCATTTACAAGTAAAAATGTGGATAGAGCCATACATAATCATTGATCAAATACATGTTTATAACAAACATATTAACAAAAATACCATGGATACAAAAATAATAGAATCTACATGAAAACCTATACATTTCTTTACCAAATACCAAAGGATTGAGCTAATGCATTATTGAATGTAAACCAACCAAATATGGGACTTCCATGTTCCACCCAACCATAGATTGGTTGAGCCAATTCTCACTTCAGCCAATCACCCTACTGACATATTCGAAGCATGAATGTAGGACTCGAACCAAAGGAACCAGCCAAGGAATCTCGAGGCTAAACCACCTCACCCTCTGTCATCTCAATCAAGCTTTACCATAGTCATCCTGGATCCATAGTTCCAACATAATAAACATGTCATAACTAAATTTACCATGATCTACACACGATCTCTAGGCCAATACAAACATGGATATCACTGGATTCTCTCCACCTACACCGTGAGTAATTTTTCTTGTCTCCTAGTCTCCACCAGATTTACGCAACCCACAGTCTGAATCGGTGGTCACTAGGCCCTAAGCGATGGAACCACCCTCTGGGTTTTACTATATATCTTGCCATTCACACAGTGAGATTCCTAGGCCTAATTAATGGCAACCACCTTTTAGGATTTACCACAATCTAATACTAGATCACTAGGCCCTAAACGAGTACCAAAACCTCTCCAGACTTTACCACTATCTAAGCCAGAGATCACTATGCCCTAAACCAAGATATACATAAATAGGTTTTGTGCCATAATAATAATAATATTTGAAAACACCTCACTTAGCTTTTAATCACACAAATAAATCCTGACTAAACCAAAACTTAAGAACTACACAACACCATGGATATCTAGAAATGAAGAAAGGCTGAAGCTGGAAAAATTGTCACACTTGGAAAAACTAATGCCAAGAAATACCACATGAAATACCATACATAACATATTTAGCAAGGAATCATACTGTGAAAATAATATAAAGAATCTGATGTAGTTGGTGAGTTCCTGCTCCTCTTTTCTTGCTTCCTCCTTCTTATTTATTTCTTTCCTTTCTTGCTCTAATAAAAAGTGCTCCAAAGAAAATTTAAGAATTGTCCAGAGTGAGAGAGAGAGAGAGATAATGTGAGAGAGCTCCAAAAAAATGCACTAGAAAAGGTAGGCAGTCTCGAAGCCTTTTTATAGAAGAGGCCTCCTATTATCTTTGGTTTCCATTATTTTCATTCAATTTCCTCTCACATAAAACATGTGACCTTTAATCTCCATTCTCTCCTAATTTCCATTATTTTCATAAATAAATGTGCCAAATATGCCATTTTCCTTTCCAAATCATTTTCCTTTTGTATTTTCCAATTTCCTTGGCCATAATAAACCAAATGAACACTGTACAGGATGTTTTCCCAACATTTTTTCTTGGAATAAGTGATGTACATCATCGTAGTTGTGTACCTTTATTACATCAAATTTTTCACCAAGGTTGTTACATTAGAGAACATTGTTTGCTCCTTGATAGATCGAACAAATCATCAATCCTCGGTAATGGGTACTATTCTTGACGGTCACTTTTAACAACTTCACATAGTCAATACCTGATATTAGAGTGCATTATTTCTTCTTCGAACAACACGATGCACCCCATGGCGATACACTTGGCCTAATGTACCCTTTTTCAAGCATCTTTTTCAAATGCAACTTTAATTCTACCGACTTAGGTGTCCTCATCTGTAAGGTGCCTTTCATGCTAGAGTTTCTCACGACATCAACTTAATAGAAAAGTGTTTATTTTGTAGCATGAGAGTATTTCCAAGTCTCCAAATTTTGGGAGAGGCATGGACAACAATATTCGAAGAATGCAAAAATGACTGGCAAAATTCCACTCATATTTTGTTTTATTAAAATAATTAATTATTTTAATGTGATCCTAAGTCTAAACTTATGGAAATTAAATAATTAAAGGTTATTAATAAAGAAGAGTGTGTGAATCTTCTGAAAAGCGAAGATCAAGTCATATTTTAATCGTTCATTGATTAAAGATATAATGCGAATTAAGTTTATTAATCAATAGAAGACTATAGAGGAAGCTTGAGGGTCATTTGAAGTGGAGTCAAACAAACTCTCAATGCAGAAATCAATTATGAAGTAAGAGGTCGATTTGTTGAGTGATTTTGTAGAACGTAGTTGTAAATAGAAGGACGAGGAGAAACGTGATCGGAGAGGAAGAAGGCGGAAGGAGATGAGGAGGAGGCAATGATGAGTAGCAAAACTTGATATCCACGTAGAAATTACGCGATCCAGACGGGGCTTGCGTAGAGGCTACACGGGCGCGCGAGGAAGGGATGCTGGAGGTCATCACAATGTTTGAGGAATTCTTACGGGGTGTTTGTAAAATTCACATAAGGTGTGTGCTGCTTGATTACGTCCTTCAGATTTTGTGAAATTTCTATTCACAATTGAAGATAAAAACAAACCCTCATTTGTGGCACCGAGTTTTTTCCCATTTGGTTTTAGGGACAATTTTCCAAATAGCTATCGTTCCTTTATGGTTGTTTCTATTGTGCTATATGTGTTATTTATATTTCTTTTTCTTTGATTAGAGTGAAATCTTGCTTGTGTTTATTTCAAAATTTCTTGAAGCATCTATAAATAACTTATCTAATAAGTTGGGAGAAATAAATCAATCATAACGGTAATAATTTCAGTTAGAAAATTTCACA
The DNA here is from genome assembly GCA_034641835.2 of Pinus albicaulis. Lineage (NCBI taxonomy): Eukaryota > Viridiplantae > Streptophyta > Pinopsida > Pinales > Pinaceae > Pinus > Pinus albicaulis. The sequence continues at coordinate 152,545 of JAXQQM020063519.1, read as the reverse complement.
TGGTATTAGAGCAAAAGGCTAAATATAGAAGTGGAAGATGTAAGCATGAACCCAATACCCAACATCGGAAGGGTTCACGCGATCGAAGGACTCGAGCGGGTCTATAGAGCACTTAGAAACTTAAAGGGAACATGACATGACTATCTTCCGGTATCCAGGACTAAGGAGGATCTCACTTGTGTTTCAAGCACGGCCTCCTCCGGGTGTTTGGTATATTAGCCGATTAAGACTATGCTCATATGGCTTGAAATTAAAAAAAAATTTCGAGCTACCAAGAAGAGTAGATGAATTTCTAGATTACAATGGGAAAGCAAGGCCATGTGTACCCTCGTTGGAAGAGGTACCATAATATTCTAGACATAAGTGACAACAAAATTCGAGGCCAAAACATTACGCATTTCGGGGGTTGGGGATGAATTTTCTCTCGGTGTCTCGGATCCATAACAATGGTTATGACGTATACTTTATTGGATACAAAGTTTATGTCAAACATCCTAGATAGAAAAAGAAGGCACAAATAGGTTTTAAGGATCGAAAACTATGCAATATCAGCTTGAATCTCCAATGGCTCTGATCGACGGTTCAAAACGGAGGATATTGAGCAATTATGACATGGAGGATGTGGCTGCCATCATGAACTGAGAATAGAAGAGCTATCATAGGGCTCATAACTCGGCCTGAGGAGAGATGGGGTGCGAGGGTATTATTATAGCCTAAATCTACCTTAGGTTGAGAAAGGTAGAGTCTGGGAGGTAACATCAAACCATGCTTAACCTGGTAAGCACAACCCTACCGGATCGGGAAGGCTCTCTGGTAAATCTCAGCAAAAAATGATCGGTGAGGCAGGGTAGCTGAATGAAAGGCTGATTTTAGGCTAGGTATATATGCAGAAAGTTTGATTTTATTTTAAGGGTGTTTTGTTGGATCGAAAGGAAAGGAAGATTTTTGGGTCCCCAGGAAATGAGGCCTAGTTTTTTACGGAGAGATCTGAATGGGGCAAGGTAGGAAATTGTTTTGACCTTCAATTTGAATCAAATGGATAGCTCATAATGGTGAGGTTAGAGGGGCAAGAAAAATTTTAGGGAATCCTCTTCAAGCTTAGATTGAAAACATAGAAAATTAAACAAACCCTGGGTAGAGCATTACAAATTTTAATGAATTCCACCTTATCACTTGTTTGTTTAACTAAGAAGAAATAAGAGGGAAAATGATACACATGAAACACCAGAGTAAAGTACATTAACGAGAGAGAAACACATCCCATCAAAACAAAAAGCTTTATGAATCCCAAAGGAGTGCTACAAACCACAGTGCTGATTCCTTTGCCAAAATGCAAAGATGAATGTACCAATGATGCTGAAAAGAAATCCCAAGTGTCCAACCATTCCTAATGGTAGCTTACAAGATATAGACAAAAATAACTCATCCCAGGCCTCTGGGAGTTGAACTCACAAGTTAAATTTGTTTCAACAAGATCTAAGCAAGGAAGCTGAGAAAATAAATGAGTGGAACAACTTGCCTCTATAAGATAAATGATTCATTCGATTTACCAATTCTGCTGATGGATGAATCTACCTCCATAGGTAAAAATTTAAAAAAGATACATCAAGATCCTTAAAAATACATCCAATTACATCATGAGTTTAACATTTTAGAGTAAGAAATTCAAAATGTCAAAAACTAGGCAAAAAGCAGAGTTTACGAGTCAAAAATAGGCAAAATCCTCCAATCATCCATGCTTTGATTTCTACATGTGTAGCGCTAGTTTGTGGCCCCTAATTTTGGAGGCCTTCACAGTGTCCAAATTTGTTCCAAGTGGGCTTGTTGGAAAGGTATACACATCTGAGAATTTCCAAAAGCAAGTGGAATTTTTTAGTTGGCCTCCATTTTCCCCTCCAAAGCGAGTTCTCACCGAACACGCACTTCACATTGTGCCAAAAAAGGCTGAGAAGGTCATTTTTGGGGTGTTTTTGACCCCTTTGGAAGCCCAAAACTGTCAAAATATCTTGGACATAAGTAGGCGTGCATAATTTTCCATGAAAAATCCAAAAATGTGGGGATTTTCCCCCAAGAGGGAGTCCCCCCATCAAGCGCGCGCCAAGTGTATAGCCTTGTAAATTTGAAAAATATGTTTTTAGGCCAAAAAAACAAATTTGCAAAAAGTGTCCCAGAATTTCTTGAAATTTGGGTTGATGTCCCTCCATCATGTCTTATCTTGGGCCAAAAAGCCTGGAAGCAAAATCTGAAGTCTATCTCCTTTTCCGATGCTTTAGGGCCTTCTTTAACAGCCTTCAAGATTTTGATTCGTGCCTTGAAAACATGATTTCTTGCCCAATAATGATTAGCGATGTGCCTCAACATGTTATTTTCCTTGTTGGCCTTCTCCAACGGCTTTTCCAAATGAATATTTACCTTTCAAGACAAGTTTCACAATCGATCTCAATCTCTTGCTCAATGGATGTCATCTCGTTTGCTACACACAGCGGCTGCAGTTCTCACGTATATTTTTACACTCCATGATGGTTCTTGATCTTCTAAACATTTTGTTTTCTCACCCCGCTCAAGGTAGTTGATTATCCTTTGGATCTTTGCAATTTGAGGGAAAAAGTGATTATCTCGCCAGCTATTCTCTGAACAATCTCTCTCGGCTTTGAGCTTGGGCAGAGCCCAAATCATCATCAATGAGTATGAGCTACGTATCTGGCCTCTTTGAAGGCCCCTCATCATGTATTGGCCTCTTACCCTTGTCTGACCTGTACAACGATGAAGGCGAGACCCCTTCTACACGAGGTGGAGATAATACTACCGCGTTGCTACCAAACAACCCTCTAGTGCCCCTCACATTAGGTGACAAACTGCCGACACACCCCTAGCGATCTGTGTCTCATGACCTTCCCTGCGATATGAAGGTTCATTTTTCCTCATGAAAAACCTGCGGAAAGGTACACGAGAGGCTGTGTGGGCTCATTGAAAATGAAATCCTCCCATGAAATATCACGCAAACCAAAGTTGATACATAACCACAATTTTGATGAGTGCAAAGTGATAGATCTTGTTATCACTGGCCCCTCGGGAGTTTTCCTTGCAAAGGGTGGTCATCTGCTCAATATTCGACACATGAGTAAGGGAGGTTCATCGTTCTCACCCTGGTAAAATGCATCGACAGCATTATGATAGGCATAGAGGCGAAACGGGCCCTCCTGGCGGGAATATTTGATAACGAGTTTCATCAAGGGAGCATATGAATCTTTCGGGGAGCCGAAAAGGCATCTGTTTGAGTTGTCTCAACGGGGCTTGATATATGGCTCATAGTGTTCCTATCAACTTCTTGTCTTTTTGTTCATTTCTCTTAAAATTTAGGCTTGGGTTGCTAGAGAGATAGACTCGAGGTGTTAAGTGAGATGTCACACTGCCAGTGACTTGGCCATTATGTAAATGCAACACAAACAATGCAGCCCAGCTCATGATGGTGGTGGACTCTAAACATCTCCGCAGCGTATAAGACTACGTGGCTGTGAAATAGCAAGAGGACGGACTGCCGGCTCGGTAAGGTGAATTAGGCTCCTCCCTCACATGCACTGCCACTCTTGTGAGGTCTCACAGGTGCATGCAATTCGATTTGTGAGAATCCCAGCATCTCTGTCATAAGAGAATTTGTCTCCATGTTGCCAAATTCTATGTTGTCTTAGATGAGCATGAGGAGTTTTGGTATCTTTGGTTTTTTTGCCAAATATATGACAATATGTGAGGGCTATGGAGGAGAAGTGGGGAGATGTTGGGAATATTGATAGTTAGGGAATTTGCAATTAAAGAGTTTTAGGGGCGGCTCCCAAGTTTTTGGGATAGCCTTGGGGGTTGGGGAATTTACATTAGTTAGGATGGGATAATGGGAATTAGGATAGGGAATGAGTGAATTTAGGGATATGGGGAATAGGTTGATAAAACTAGAGCAGGTATTAAGGAAAAACAAAGATTAGGAAGTGGAAGTGATAGGCACAAAAAACAAAATATAAACCCTAAGGAAGCATTTATTGAACAAGTAAATAGGGTTTGAATTTTTTGTTTAATGAAATCCTCATAGACATCATAAGACACAAGTTCATTTGGCATTGACAAAGTTGTTTGACTTACTTGAATGGGAGGAGTCGAGGTAATTTCAAGTTTGGACAAAATTGGGGGTTCAAAACAAAGTGGCAACTCTGTGGCAGGTACCACCAACCCAGCGACGCGCCACTCCTATACCCAACGTGCTAGTGTATTCTCAACACGGTGGAGGCCGACCCAATGCGTCGCGCTGTCAATCTGCCAAAGCGTCACCAGCCTATGCACCGCGCCAGGCTTTGCCAGCTTCCCCATTTATGATTTCTCTCTTCGTTTTACTCGGCCCTTTCCTTTGCTCACTCTACTCCTCTTGGAACACAAATGAGCCTTTGAACATGGAGATGACATATGCACCAAAGACCTTTTAATTTTCACACTTCAAAACCCACTTTGTAATGTTTTAGATTTGACACTTTTTAAACCTACGGTTTTAAATGGCTTGCTTCATTTTTGGCTTTTTTGATTGACTAAATGATGTGCTTTGTGTTTGCCTTGTAGGAATGAATTTGGCAGACTCGACAAAGGTGACCAAGGTTTCCCGGTAAATTATTTTTACAAGGCGAGAAAACTGTACATTACATTTATACATAAAAGATGAAACACTCTATTTTTCTTTCAAAACGAGTTTTGAAGAAAAATACATTGTCATATGATAATGAAGTTCTTGATGCGGAACCTTATTTCAAAATCCTCATGCACTTTGATGACCATTATTGGGCATTTTTAGAGGCCATATTAATGAAACCTGAACCTAATGACACAAAACCTAAAAATGACTCTTTGCAAACTATGAGACAAAAAGTAGTACCAAATGATCTTAATGAATGGAAATGGGCCCGGCGGAGTAAAGGACTTGGGGATATATGAAAAGCAAGCCACTACGCGTCGAGATGATCCCTTACTCTAATGGAATGCGGTCGGCCAAGGTGAGACACCTAATATGCAATGCAACAGAGGATTTTGATCAACGATGGAGGGATGAAGATACAGAAACACTAACACGAGGGGATGTGTACTAGGGAAGTATGCCAAAGCAACATTTCCAAGAAGCAACAACAAGTCAGGTGGCGTATTGGAGTTGATGCACACTCGAGATGTTGTCGTCCGATGTCCTGGCTTGATCTCGGTGGTGCAAGGTATTTTCTACCTTCATTGATAGCCATTCCGGAAGACTTGGATCTAATTTCTCAAAATCAAGATGAATTATTTGAGCGTTTTAAAAGAGTTCGAACCTTTGGTAGAAAATTCAGGCGGAAAGAAGATCGAGAAGTTGTGACCAAATAATGGTGGAGAGTATATTAATAAATACTTCTCTAATTTTAGCATGAATGGACATCAGAGAGAATGGACAACTCCATACTGCTTTAGATCGGAATAGGTTGCGGAAAACGTGCACCATTACATAGAAGATGTGAGAAATGCTATATGACCCAGAGACATGCCCAAATTTTTATGGGAAGAAACACATGTACAATTGTGTATGTGCGAACGGGGTGCCCCATAAAGAATTAGGGAAGGCCAGCTACGAGAGTGTGTTCACGAACCTTGAAGAAAGTGATCCATATGAGTATTTGGTAGTGGTGTATTGCCACGTACCGGATGAGAAGAGGAAGAAGTTGAATCAAGCGCGCTGGAAAGGGTTATCTTAGCAGGCTATAAGTGAAAATGTGAGAGCATATCACATCTATATTCCGAGAAAATAGGAATATCGTAGTAAGGCGAGTGTTAAAATTCATGGAGAAGGCTTTTAGGAGATCCTCGAAATGGCTACGGATACGTAGATTATGGAGGATCCACTAGTACAGCCTCTACGACCTGAGAGGATCGTCAGTGCCCTCTCCCGCGGCATAAGGAGTTTGAGGAGGTTCCTCTGAGAGAAGAGTGGCGGAAGCGGAGTAGATCACCCACCACTAATGGGAGACCGAACGAGATAATTCCAAAAAATTCTAAGGGATGCGGCGAGATTTGTTGGAGCCCGAGGAGAGACGGGAAAAGGGTACAAAGGAAACTTTGATAGATACTAGGCCTTGTGGCTCGGGTCTGAACACTCTAGCTTTCGGGAGAAGCATTTCAACATCGGGTGTGGGTAGATACCATGGTGGAAGTATGGCTCCATCGTGACAAAGAATGTATGGGAAGTAGTCCCTAGACCACATGAAAAAGATCATTTGTGGGATGAAATTGGATGTGCACAAGATCAAGTATCACCCGCAGACGGTAGCATAGAAGCTGAGCTAGATTTATGGCTAAGGGGTACGCCTGAGAAAGAATAGATCGACTATGAGGAAACCGCCCTTGTAGCTCGGTGCACTTGATCACTTATCCATCATCTCTCACAGTAGCACAAATGTGATAGGAGATTCACTATATGGATGTCGAAGACAAAGTTCTTAAATGGGGTGATAGAAGTGTATGGGAAAAAGGCAGAGGTTTGAGACACATAAGGAGAAGACTCATGTTTGCGGAGAAACAAATGACATGCAATCCTAAAACAAGCCTAGAGCATGGTATAGGCGAATGATAGCTATTTGCGAAGTTGGGATTTGTCAAGAGTGGTGATTTAATCTCACTACTTGAGATTAGGGGATGAACCGTTAATGCTAGATATGTATATGATATGTTTCTTACTAGATCAGCCAAGCTCATCAAGTTTCTGAGAAAAATCCTAGCTACCCGAATTCAACATAGGGGATCTAGGGTAGATGCACCTATTTTCTTTGCTTGGAGGTCCTAACGAGGAGAAGGAGAAATATTCCTTGAGCAGGGAAGATACAAACTGAAGAGGTTTCGGATGGAAGGCGAAGACAGCAGCCCACTTGATGATTACCAGGCGGGAAGAAGATAGACACAACATGGGATGATGAAGCTGATCCACCTTGTATAGGTAGCTCATCGAATCATTGATATCCCGGTCAACACTAGACCAACATTTGATGAAGTGGTACCCTGATCGGATCATGGTGGAACGAGGAGGGCTCCTTTGAAGAGCGTGACAACGTTCTCGAGGATAACTTTAGGGGTAAAATCCGGTATGGATTGAATTACACAAGAAATGAGGTCTATTTGAGTGGGTTTATAGATGTAGGTGTGTTGGAAGCACGGTGGATCGGAAAAAGTACCGGTGGGTACTATTTTAGTTTGGTCCGGGAATGACTTCCTGGTGCGGTAGGAAACGGAAATCTGTCGCACTAAGCTCGGCCCAATTACAGGGTATAGCAAGCGTGACTTTTGACTTCATGCGAGCCATATGGCTTAAGCAGAATTTCTCAACTTACTCAAGAAGGATGGAACCAACCAGCATGGAAAATTTTAGGGGCTAATATTCACGGGTGGGCTAATTTTCCATGATTTGTCTAAAAAAGATTCATAATTTCCATTTTGTAAAAATAATTCTCCCAAGGTACAATATAAATTATTTTCCCTTAAAAATCGCCAACGTTATATAAATATTATATATAAAATCATTATAAATTTGAATATTTTTACAAATACACAACAAGCATTTTATAGTTTTCATATTATGGACTAGTGAGATTCGCCAATGTTTTAAACTTCGAAGATTTACCATCCTCAAAATTTTCCTATGACAATTATGTGTGATAATCGAGAGTTGTATCAAGCTCTACGAGTGTTAGTATGAATCTTTCGTTGTAAAATATCCCTTTAGCTACGCATAACAAATGGCCCTAACATCGGTGTAATTTTGCAAAATATCTTTAAAATTACGCTACATAAATTGAATCTAAAGCACAAAAAAAGACATTAAAAGCGAGATAAAATATAGTATGGCTCCATGCATCCAATAGACAAGACAAGAACAAAGTGTTTAAAAGAAATGATTTGTATTATATTAAAGAATGGGGCACACGAGGAAAACAAGAAAGGTGTTTTGGTTCTCCCTCGATGGGATGGGTTCTTGGAAGTCCTCGGTGTTTCGGATATGGTATTCCTCTCTACTTATTGGTGTAGAAAAACAAACATGGAACTCAATGGGAGTTCATAAAACAAAAATGGAAAATGGTATTAAGAGTAGATCCGGAGTGATCTAATGCAATGAAGGTGACTAATGAATGGGAAAACTATTCTAACATAACAAAATATTGGGGTGTTCTAGAACTCGGTGCATAGACAGTAATATTAATCAAATTCTAGAATCACCCTTTAGGAATATTTTTATTATATTTGTTGGAGGGAAAAGGGTTTTTGACTTGGGTCAATTCCTTTATTTGTATATAACAAGTAAATAAATGATTTATTTATTATTTAAAGGAAATAGAATATAATTAAATAAATAATGGTTTATTTAATTATTTATATTTGATTTAGTCAAATTTAGCTTAAGAATATTATTTAAATAATGATTTAAATACTTATTCTTAGGAAATAATCAAATAATATGATTTATTTAATTGATTTCCTTGTTTTAGGTTAAATATGACCATGCAATATAGATAAATGTGGTGAAAGAAATTTTACTTAGGGTAAAATTGGTCTTACATGATAATACTTGGGTTTATCTAATGATAATAGGTTAGATGACCAAAAAATGGTGTAACAAGAATCCTGTGTTCATGACCGATAAAACACATTAAATTTAGTGCCACTTCATTAGGGACTATGTCCAAGGGGAAAGTTTGTGAAGTTGGTACCTCTATGGAAGCAATTAAAATATCTCACAGAGACTCAGTAAGATTAATTTTACTTACTTAGGATAAATATGGGGATGGATTGAGAACCCATTCTTGTATAGGGCCAGGTGGTCTTGAAGACGGAGGGAGCTACGGTACGGATGAGCGGTCGCGGTTAGTTTCCTTGCTTCATCTACGAGAGGGTGTTGGCTCAAAGGGGTCCTAGGCCAGGTTTAGAGGTTAAGGTTTGTAAAAACCCCTATACTACGCCCCTTTCGGTAGTGACTGCTTACGTAGGCCAGGGTCTCACCGAAGCCGGTATGGGAGGGTGTTGGAGCCGGAGTTTCCGCACCACAGGAGAGAAATCGTCAGTCAAGCGGGCGCACCGGCCTACGTACCGGATCGTATATCAGGAGACCCGGATCTATAGATCCCTTCGCATCCACGGCGCAGCCTGGCAAATGCATCCTGATAATCAACGGATCATAAATTCACCAAAGAACAATAACACAACTATCACATATATTCTTGCACAAAGTATAACAGAGCCAGATCAAATCAAATGTCAACGCAACATAAGCAAATAACACGGTTACTTTAAACAGCCCAACATAGAACAACATGCATAACATAGTAGATATCATAGATTCACATTAACGAGATTCATATATTCCAACAACCTTAAGCTTTCATTAATCCTTGAGATCCTTTTACAATACGAAAGCCAACCTACGCACATAGCCGACGGAATGCACTGCAATGAGAATGAGATCTCAGCGCACAATGTAGTCCTTTCCCCAATAACCCAAACGAGTCTACTAGTCGTAATTCGCACCAATCTTGATTCATGACTTCTATTGACTCAAATATTACTTCCTATTTTATAACGATCTAGCCTAATCTTTCTTGTGGTCTACAAACCATGGTTTTGGAACTCTAGGTCTACTGCTGACCCATTACAATGCTTTCGGGGCTGACCCACCCCAAAACACAACGTAGACTAAAATATGCCAAAAATATACAAAATATAAAATTGTCCCAATTCCATGACCTTTGGGGAATGACTATGATCCCTAACACAATCTTATGTGGCTAAAATCCGAGTCAACGTGGTGTCAGGAGTCTCCCACCACACTGCAACGAGTTCATTGATAGCTGTAATAGTAGGGGCAACACTTCTTGACTCTAAGCAACATCATTCCATGCAATATCCACGAGCTTACGTGATGTCGGTCCTTACATCATGACGGTGACACTCTCCGATGTCGGTTGGTCATATGACAACATCGATATCCTGTGAGAAAGCTAGAGGCTAAATGGGCTAAGCATTCTCCAATGACGTGCTTCTTATGTCAAAGCTCCTCAATCTCATCTTGGAGGGTTTTTCCGGTCCTCAATCATGCCAAATGCTGTGCGGGAACTAAGGTGGGTAATGTAGCCTCGATGCAACTCAGCTTCCTCATACATAGCCAGTCTGATTTATTTTCAGGGATCAGTCCTGCTGGACCTTGGTCCATAAGCACATGGTGTCTCTAGTAGTATTTGGGTGCCATAATCTGCCCTTTAATGGTGTTTGTAAGCCATGGTCTAACGAGCGCAACGTCTTTCGGGCTCGACCTATAGGAGGTGTTTGTTCTGGTGCAACATGAAATTGAGTCGATTTGCTACTCTGTTTGCATCTTAATGACCTACATTTTCATCCTGGAAGCCTTCAGCGAGCGCGACCAATCCTTCAGCTTTGGCAGGGGTGGGCGTAGGCGGGATCTCTTCTTTAACCTTTGTGCGAGCTAGTGGATCGAGTTTCGAGCTCAGCTTGTTGCGCGGCAGTAAGGAGCACTTACGCGTTACGTTGTGCGATGGTTGCTCGACCAGGTTGTTTGTGTATAGCTGGTCACGATGGTGAATCTCTGAAACATGGCAGTGTGGAGACCTGCCAATGTAGGTAGGGCAACTTGGCTAGATTCAAGCTGCACCCTTGCACCTACTTGAGTTGTATTCCCTAGTTAGGCGAAGCTGATCAAAGGCGGCGCTAGGTAAGGAACATGGCTTGACTTTCCTCTGTAACTAGCGTTGTACTTTTAGATGTCGAGGTCATCCTTGAACCACACTGGTCTGTGCTGGCGATGTCAGTCTTTCGCCCACGGGTGTGAAGCTCGCTTTTGGATGGTGTTGATCGTAGTCTTCTACTTGTTCCTCTAAAGCTACCCATTTTTCTTCGTAGCCGGTATCCTTGATGATAACGGTGGGAGCATCGCATTCTAGTACTGCGGTGCTCCTTGTCTTTGGTTTAAACCTATCTTGTAATGAGAGCCATAAGCATATCCCTGTATCAATTTCCTCGTCTGCTACCATATAAGGAAAGTGAAGTCCATAATGTTTTATCCTTGTGGCGCGATTTGAATTTTTATTTTGTAAGTAACACAGAATGATGCAATACTTTTGTATCATCATATACTATTGAGGACAGTGAGGTCGAGACTTGATGGCTCTTGCCATGCTGCTACGGAAGGATCCGGAAGACTTGAGTTGTCCTCTGTGTGCGCGCATCCTTGAAATCCCACAAATGGGCATGCGAGCCACTTCGCACATGTCACCGGGGAAGGGCAAGGATGGCAGAGCTCCTGAGGCCTCCCCGGCCATTGGAGCTATAAGGAACGATAAACGAGGCATAGAAAAGGATTTTCCCACCTCCTGAGATTACGTGGACGTTGGTCGGGAACTCATCGCATAAGTATTGGGCCCCAGTGAGGCGGACCCCCTTAACTGTGACACACTAACCGAATGAAATAAGTAGGGATGGTTGCGACCTAACACTTTCTGGCTTGCAGGCTAATAACATGGTACCCATATATGCATAGTAGAATTGATAGAAAGTAGATTTGATGGCCAAAATACACGTATTCCTTTCCCTTAATTACGTCGACGCACATATTCAACGGTTTCCCCCTCATATTTCTTTCCCATGCTCTAGACGGTGCGACTTTGTTCCTTGGGAAGGCCGTAATTCTATGAACCAACGCAACGTCGATAGGGACTTTGTCCCGAATGCATAAGCGACCATCGTGAATTAAGGCAAAGAAAATGTTGGGCCGGCCCGTCCGTCGTGTTGTAGTGGCCAAAATGGGGCATCCAGCCGAGGTTCGAAGATCCGGGCCCGGCCAATCCATACCCCGGCGAGGAATGAGTTTGTGACCCCATCATTTGCATAAATCGCGTCTAAGTACAACGTGAGGGCAGCTTAGGAAGGCTTCATAATTCGCCAAGTCATGATCGTTGGGTGACGCCTCATGGAGCCTTGCACTGAGGTCAATAAGGACATGGACCTCACAGGGTTATGGCTTCTATAGATAGGTAATCGGACCATCGAGGTTCTTTGGTGTGCGCGTCGAGAACTTCTTGATCGGATGAAAGGGAGGTAGCTTGATTGATTGGATTGGTGGGTTAGATTTCCTCTGGTAACTTGGAGTCTAAGGCATTGCTTGCGAGGGACTTGGCATGCCTTGGGGGAAGTCTAAACTGCAGCCATTTCGCGACTTTCGGGGGAGCTTCCTAAGCCCTATGCTTTCTCTTTTACCTTCCTTGTGGTGGCGATGAGAGAAATTCTTCATCCTCGGGCCAATCTCCATGACTTTTCTCAATTTGCGGAATTAACATGGGGTGCCGAGGGTTCGAGCGGGGTTATTGGCCATCATCCTGGCACGGAAAATGAATCCCAACTGCGGGTGGCCCTGCGCTCGGAAGGAGGAGGTTGATCGGACAGAAAGGGACGGTGCATACCCGAAAAATCTTCTGACTCAAGTTCGTTCGAGACAAAAGATGATAAGTACGAAGCTATGCAGTGAGACGAACCGCTGTCCCGAGCTATCCTACCCTTTTTATAGTGCACGATCATCCAACGGTGGGGTAAATTCTGGAACTTACCATCGGGTAGCCCGGTAAAAAATCCCCAAGTCGCCCCATTAAATGCCAACGAGCCGCTCCTTTCAACTATAAATTTGATTTTACGGATGTTATTATGTGAACAACTAGTCTTCGCACCTTGTGTGCTTGGCATACTTGCTACGCTTGGGTTAAACACTGTGCCTCTACACATCCTCCCCAACATAGTCTTGATCCCCTAGGTACTTCAAAACCAAAGACATGTTTTTCACGGCATATGTCATCCCACTTGAGCAGGTACGCCTTAAATGAAAGAGTCTTTCAGTGCTATGATCGGTCACACATACCAGCTAAGCGAACTTTCTGTAATAACACACGTGGCTGATAATTGAACGCGGTTGTTCACTTTGTAGGAGTTTCCGGATATGCTGATAACTCTTCCTCTGTATTCGCACAATATTAATAACGTGGTGCATCTCAATGCTACCGGATTCGCGGCTTTGAAGGTGGTAACTGTCACATCATCGATTAGGAGTGAAATGACTTATGGATCATCCTTACCTTCTTTTGGGATGAATTCATGAGTATTTGACCATACTTGGTACCGGCGTTTCCCATGTGGGCACTTGAGTCACGACATACGGTTACGATTCCCCCCCATGCTACGGTGTCAATGTCCTGAAAATTGCGTGAAGAGCACAAATCCCGCCTACTAACCCAAATGTTCCCAAAAATTCATCCCCTTCCACAGTCTCAGGAGTGGCGAGTGCGTAGCTACGCATCTAAGTACCATGCGAGTGGGAAGTGGTCCCAGGGGCATGAATAAATAGATGAACCACTCTTCCCAGTGAATCTGTGCACCAATGTTCTATCAGCGAACAAATATTCACGTGGGTAATGCATGGGCGTCTTGAGTTATACGTTGGCTGAGATTATAGTGTAGGATCGTCATATCCCGACCTCATCCCAATCACAGTGCAGCCTCCTCGTGCATCTCCCACCATGCTAGAGTGTTCCATGCAGCTGAAGCAGAGCCCATAACCTTTTGTTCCCTTGGAACCTCGGCTTAAATGCTCATAAAAATTCCATAATATTACCACGAACATAAAAATAAGGTAGGTCTCTTACCTGCGAAATGCGTGAGTCCTTTGTGACCCGAAGACATTGTAGCGTAGAACATCATGTAATGTCGGTTTTCAATTCTCCTATCTCCCCATCGGAGTTGGAGAAGCGTTCACTATCCTTTTACAATGATACTCCATCACTCCATGGGGTTGATCCAATCTTCATCCCACGCGGTCAACTTATAGATGTGATCCACATCCTCTTGGAAGTCACTTGTACAGGCTACGTATCATTCGCCTTCTGCGAGGATCTAATGGTGCTATCACCCTTGTACCATTATTTTCAAATACCATGCTTCTCTTCTTGAGTTAATAATGCCTCCCCATATCGATGGCCCAATCTAATCCTAGGAGCACGGGGTAGGGTCCGCATCTTCTACAATCTGAATTAATTAAAAATCAACTCGGACCTTGACCCACTGCGATATCTACCATGATCTTCGATACTCCCCCGAGGGTATGATCTTCTGCTGATTGGCCATGTAGGCCCGGATAGTGGACCATTTCGACTTAGTTCCCCCATTCATTTCAAGTCATTTGATAATACATTCGCATCTAACCCTAGGTCCAAAATAACTGATCAACTACGTAATCCGCCGTCCACGTATAGTCAGCAGCATCTCACCTCAGTGCGTTTCTTATATCTATATATTTTGTGTACGTCCTTGATTTTCGGAGGGCTAGGTACGTTGTGTAGCTATCTATTAATGCCTAAAGATTTTCCATAGCCTTTGTTTTGCATACTGACTTCATATGCCTATAAAAAAGGTTTGACCTCCTCATACGCCTTGAGGTCTCTCGGCGGTAAGAAGTAGATGCCTCTGCCTCGAGAAAAGTCTTTGCGAGCTGCGACAAATGTTTCTTTTTCTTTTATATCCAAACCTTCTTGCTTGATAGGCTTTTGCTTGTCGGATTAAATTCGGTCGCAGTCTTCTCCCCAAGCCCCGTTGTCATCCCGTGTGTGTTACGACATTCACACTTGGATCTTTGTCTCGCGATTTTAGCCTTAACCCTGCGCACATTCGCGTAGGTGGTTGCTGCTTCTCCACGCATCTTTCTATAAACGGATAGTCTTCAATCGTGGTCCCGGTAGCATGCCTTGTCTGGCGGGGCCCCGCCTCGTAGGTTCGGACGATCCCTGGAAAAGTGTCCTGCTTCTCCCAGGTTATAACAGATTAGTTTCCTAGTCACGTACAAGCACGCACTCTTGAGAAACACATTATCGAAAGGGATCTTAGCGAGGATGGATCTGAATGTACCTATAAATATTCCTGGAGCGATCCCCATCAAATCATACGTCACTTGATTTTGTTCATCGTGTCCTACGACATGCAGAACTTGCACCATTCTTGCTTTAATTCTGAGACTGCTGA
Organism: Pinus albicaulis; assembly: GCA_034641835.2. NCBI lineage: Eukaryota > Viridiplantae > Streptophyta > Pinopsida > Pinales > Pinaceae > Pinus > Pinus albicaulis. The sequence goes on along the minus strand of JAXQQM020063519.1, from coordinate 137,440 downwards.
GAAAGGCGGGGCGGTGATTTGTGTCTTGCGGCCCCACAACGACAATCATCACACCATCGCATCGACCCACTTGGATACACCCAATTTCCCTGGGCGCAATAAGGCTAGGTCCCCCGGCTGCATATAGTCTACTAACGGTGATCATCCTTGGAGTGTGACCATTTGTCACACGTGTATGCACCATATTTTAAAGGCTAGCCTCACACTCCTCGCTCCTTTTGCGATTCTAGATCTCCATGTGCATCTACTCTAGTTGTCCTTGGATCTGTTGGATGCCCATTTGAGTATCATCTCTTGTTGACACACTTCTATCTTCTGTAACCTCGAAGGATTTTTTCACGTATGATTGAAAGTTGGTGACCAATGAGTACGCGTAAGTGAGGCAAAGCATAATGAACCATTAGTGTGTTTTACTGTCATCATACTTTGAAATCCTCCTTCTTCGATCACCTTCTTCGGTCGTCGATCGGCCATCACACAAACTTGAGAAGGCCCTTGCTTGAAATCCTTTAGATAAACCACTATTTGAGAGTAGGACTTAGGCTTCTTGGGCTTGTTGCTTCAAAGGCATTCTTAATCTCTTCAAGTGTTGCGTTCGCATGTGGACGATGTATCCCATGTACAGTCCAAAACTCTTCCTTGATGAGAGCTATGCCCCTCTTCTTTGCATCACTAGCTACGTTACGTAGTCCTGCATGGTCTGGAGCATACCATATCAGATCCATGTCTTCATCTCCCACCCTTAAAGGTAGGCAACTTCATGTGCATAGCCATGTCGTCTTCGAGGTAGTGCAAGCGAGAGGTGTAGGTGAATTATTATCCCTATGGTTTGAAAGTGGTGTGTTTGGAGGTCTGCTGCCACATTTGCTTCTCTTACCAGGCCAAGTGAAAAAATCTATCTCCTTCTGGTTGGTCGATATTATTTTCCACTTTGCGTTGTACTCCCATCTAGATTAGAGGTCATTCATTCGGCGTGGCTACATAGAATACTCTTTTGCACATGTATCTTAATCGACAATGTGGAGTCTTTGCAAACTTGCAAAACCCCTTGAAGAATCTTCGCTTTGCTTGAAAGTAGGAAATAAGCGATCGATGAAAAAAAATTACATCCACGAACCACCCTCTAGCACACTATCCTGATGGTCCACCACATGCGAGTGATGATGTTATCAATCTTCTCTAACTGCGGATCAATTTTGGGGTCCCTTTGTGTGACTGCTCGTCCTTCCAACATACAGAAATTTGACCAACCTTGCGAGCCACTCCTGGAGCTCGATCGAAATTGTTACAAAGAAGATCTCATAGATCTCCATGAAAATATACTTATTCTTCCACTCTTCAGTGGTCAACTCTTACTTCGGTTTTATTTTACTGCGAATTCCTGAACTTTCTGCTCAAACCATTCATCAATTTCTTTTCTTTTAGGTTTCCAATACAACCTTGGCATTACTCGATCCCTCTCTCAAAATGCTCCTATTCCCGGCAATGAAACCATTTGTTGACGAAGTTACGACCCGAGTTCGAGAGGTTGGGTTTGCCAACAAACCCCTATACTCTTGGCCCTTTCCTTAACGACTTTGATTGCGCGGGGCCAAGTCTCTTTTTTAGAAACAATATGGGAGGGTGTTGGAACCGGTTCACCTTGGGAGAGGGTAGGTAAGTCAGCAATTAACGTTCGACTTCACAGTACCAAATCGTATATCATATGTCCATATCTATAGATACCTTCGCATCCGTGCGCAATACCAATTATAGTCACATTAATCAACATATCATAAATTCACGGAAAATAAACGCGATTATCACAAATATTATTGCATAAGTATAATAAGCAGAGATCTAGATTAGATGTCAATGCGGCATAAGAAAATAACACGATTACTTTCGTAGGTTAACACGGAACCATGCGTAACATAGCGGATATCATAGATTCACATTAACAAATTTAGATATTCCAATAACCTTTCGCTTTTCATTAATCCTTGGATCTTTACAATACCCAAAACCCAGCCTACACACATAACGGTCCGCATAGCGGGGCCAGGGATCTCTTGTTCTGCAGCCAACGGAGTTCTTTCCCCAATAGCCAAACGGATCTACTAATTTGTGAGGTCGCACCAATCTTGATTCATGCCTTCTATTGACTCAAAATGTCCTTCTATTTATAGCAAATCTAGCTCCTAATCTTTCTTTTGTGGTCAACAAACCATGGTTTGCAGACTCTAGGTCTACCCTTTGACCCATTACAATGCTTTTGAGGCTTTGACCCACCCCAAAACCCCTGCGCTAGACTAAAATATGCCAAAAATATATAAAAATACTCAAAATTGTCCCAATTTGCAGCCTTTGGGGGACCCTGTTCCAACAGAGGGCAACAGTGCATAGTTGAAAGGCAGTAGCCAGGACATCAACAATGCAGCAGATGCTTCAGAATCATAGCAGTATAGTGGGTACCTTGCTTGAACACTTTCCTTGCTAAGAGTGAGTGTTTATTTTTGTAGCATTAGGAAGTGTTTTAAGTCTCAAATTTTGGGGAAAGGATTAGACAACGGTATTCCGGAGAACCCATAAATAGTTTGTGGAAATTCCACTCATATTTTGTTTTATTAAAATAATTAATTATTTTAATGTGGTCCCTAAGTCTAAACTTAGTGAAATTAAATAATTAAATGGTATCAATAAAGAAGAGTGTGAATCTTCTAGAAAACGAAGATCAAGTCATCTTTTAATATGAGCCATTGATTAAAGATATAATATGGGTCGTTGATTCATCAGTGAGAAGACTATAAGAGGAGGCTTGAGGGTCATTTGGAAATTAATCCGGGCACATTCTCAGTACCCAAAGGAAATCAATTCTAAATTAAGAGAATTCGATTTCAGTGGGTGAGTTTGTAGAGGTAGGGTTGCAGAAGCAGAAGGAGGAGGGAGAGAGCAGCAGTGTTAGAGAGGAAGAAGGCAGAAGACAAGGAGGAGGCAGTGCTGAGCAGTAGAACTTTCTCTCCATGCATAAATTACACAGTCCAGGCAGGGACTACACATAGGGGCTACACAGACTGACGCAAAGGGTGTAGGAGGTCATATCGTGTGCCGAGAATTATTCCAGGGTGTCTGGAAAATTCACATCAGGTGTATGATACTTGATTCTGATCATCAAGATTTATGTAAACATTCTTTTCACTACTGAAGATAAATACAAACCCTCATCTGCTACACTGGTTTTCCCACATTGGGTTTTTCTGGGGACAATTGTCCAAAAATAAATGTGTTCATATGGTTGTTTATATTGTGCTATATGTGTTATTTTTGTTCTTCTGCTTTTGATTAGAGTGAAGTACTGCAAATTTCAAAATTTACTAAAGAATGTGTAAATAGCTTATCTAATAAGTAGGAGAAATAAATAAATCACTGCAGTAGTTATTTTCCGATTGAAAATTTCACAAAAAGTCTACTTCCCTGTGCGGTGGAAACACTGAAATATCTGCTGGGAAAACATCTTGAAACTGCTGTAAAACTGGATACGTGTTCAAAAAATCTACATCCTCAACTTCCTTAACTTTTCAATAGAGATAGAAACTGAAAATAGTGCACACCCTTTCCTACAACGTCGCTTGACTTGCATGGTTGTCACCATCCTAACTTATGTGGATTTCTTCTTTCCCTATAAGACTCTTGGTTCCCCATTTTCATCCAAGCACTCAATAGAATTTCCATAGTAGTCTACCATGGTCTTGTGAAGATATAGACAATCCATACCCAATAAAATACTGTATGAACCCAATCGAAATATGTTCAAGTGTGTTATTGTAGGCATACCATTTAACTCGAATGCATAAGCTCTTACCCAATGATGAACTCTTTTCTTTGTACATGTGGCCAACTGCACTAACCAAGATTCTGCACACATTTCCTTACTCAAACGACACTTATCAACTAGGTAAGGATTAATATAACTAATGGTTAGATTCAGGGTCACTCAAATAGAGACAAGTTGATCACAAAGCTTACCGTCCATCTGTCAAATGATAGAACCCTGATGATCTACCTACATGTTGTCCACATCTGCATAAATCCAAGGAATTCTATGGACGACATATCTCACTATCTATGCCTCCTATGAACTGTAGATCTATGGCCTACCACCCTGATGTTGTGGAGAATATCTCCTACGATGATCTTTGCCACAATTCCAACACTGTATATGCTTCCAGCCTTCTTCCTTATTTTGTTCCTCAGATTGCAATCCCTATCCTCTACTAGATATATTAATTAGGGGAATTTTGAGGTATAAAATTTTCCTCCTAAGGAAATTATAAAATAATAGTGGAAATAATAAAATAATATTAGATTACATCATCAAATTTTAGAGGGAAAAAAGGAAAAACCATTTTTTCAACTCGTATTTTCAACTTGTCTCCCTATGGGTTTACACAAATTTCGAGTGAAAACACTCTTTGGATGCAGAAATTGATTCCTCATCTAATTAATACCCATGTTGCATACTTTCGATGGACCCTACTACACAAAAAATGAGAAATACATGAAAAACGTGATTACAATTACATTTTTTCATGTATTTCTCATTTTTTGTGTATTAGGTTCCAAACATGAGTACTCTTTGGATGAGGAATTAATAATTTCATCCAACGAGTACTCCCACTCGAAATTTGAGTAAAAACTTAGGGAGATAAGTTGAAAATACGAGTTGAAAAAAGTAGTTTTATTACTTTATTATTTTTTAATCTTTTAACTTTTTTACTCCAAAAATGGTGAATCATCCCCCATGGTTGACATCATAATCTTGAATCCTATTGGTTCTTATAAATTTTATTTTGGTTGAAAATTTTTCTTAGGAGGCCCATTTTAGACCTCAAAATTACCCTAATGGAACTTCTTAGGTGGGGAAACATTCTCCTTGTTACCTGTGTCTTGAGGCATTTCTCGCTTCTTGTCCCATTTTCCTTTATTCTTATCATTACCTCTCCAATCTGGCTTTGCCTCAGATCTGTGCTTCAATTTCTCATAACAATGCCTGAGTTTCTAGATGGCCTCCTCCGATGATCTATGCTCATCAAACCCAATCCTATCTCTAAATGCAATCGACATCCCACTAATAAATCTATGAATCTTGGCCTTCTCCTCCTTGAGGTAAGGCACATATCTTCATAACTCCAAGAACCTGCTAGTATAATCCTTGTCTGTCATGGAACCCATCTTCAGCTCATAAAACTCCTTTTCCCTATCATTGTATTATCTCTCTGATAGGTACTTCTTCCATAATAGACTTTCAAAATCACTCCAATTCAAATCCTTAGAAATATCTTTGATGTTATTTGCATATTCCCACCAAATATTGCCCTACCTCTGAGGCTGAATGTGGCTATCATAGCTTTCATATTTTCTAAGTAATCATGAAATATAAAAAAATTCTTCATGCCAATAAACCATGCCTCTACATCCTGTGGTTTCTTCATTTCTCCTTTAAATGTAGGCAATTTTTCATTTTTAACCTCATCCGGAAAATAATCCCTGTCACTACTCTTATAAGGATGATAATGATGACGATCATGATGCCTGTTAGAACCACAACTAGAATGATAATTGTTTCTATCACCTCTCCTATCTTGAGTGTCCAACAATCTGCCATCTCTAACCGTGTCATCCTTATCTGACTTGTGACCGCCGGGAGACCTACTTCCATATGCTCCATTGGTCCCATCCTCCTTCCCATAGCTGATCCTAAGTGGCCCCTGTTTTTGCAACTCTAAAAAACTTTGAAGGATGACTACATTAACCTCTGCTTGCTTTTACTGTGCCTGTATGATCTATCATTATCTACCTTGCAACTCCTTATTTCTTCCTTTAAACTTCTTAGTGTATTTTCCAAATCGGATGAATGTCCAACACCATGCTGCTCATATGACTCAAGGGGTAATATCTACAATCTACCATTCTGCTATTCATACTTAAATTCTTCAAATGTACAATATGTCAGCTAAAAAAATTCATAAATAAACAACGTACCTTAGTGTAATTTGGGGAGGATACATCCTGCAAGATAAACCAATCAACGGAATACATGTATATACATAATCATAACAACATATAAACCTGTAACAAATGGTATATTAGTGCATAAAAATCATTCTAATTGGAGCCCATTCATCAATGAATAATCATGCCAAATACACACCATGACCTAATGCATGACATCCTCAACAATACCAACACAACCTTGACCACATAAACCTACTGACATGTATAACCAAACATGAACGACTAATGCATGATCAACATATAGCATCACACAAGCAAGCATACGCAAAAAATACACAAGCATGACCAATATGTGACCTAGCATACACAAGAAATGCATATTCAACATGTAACAATACGTAAGCAAGTGTGCACACACAATACACAAGCATCATAACAACACACAACCAAACATATACACATGAAAACAAGTTGACAACAACACCATCAACCCATACATGGCGACACCACTTCCACCATGACCAAAAAACATGGATGCAACAAACACATAAACCATAGTTATGAGAAACACATATGCAACCAACAAAAAGCATGACCAACACACCACCCATCTAGTCCAAGGTGTTAGGGTCCCCGTAGTTTGCAATATTGGCAAGAAAAAACGTTGTAGGGCCTACATCAGAACCACTTTGGAATCCTAGGATCTAGCCCTCCTGGATTCAGAGAGGGATCTCTCTATATAAGTGTTTTCAAAATATATGATATTAGGCTAGTTATGAAGTACAAGGGGTTTGTTTGTTTTTGGTTGGGTAGGATATCATCAAAATAAAGGAAGTCTTTTTGAAGGGTGAAGGTGTGAGTAAGTTGAAAGAATGGTTCAGCTGATAGGATAGGTAAGAGACAGTATCAATCCATTGGGCTATGGAGTCACAAAAGGATTTAATTGCACAATAAGTTTCAAGAGTGGTCCATGGGGCAAGTCATCCATATCAAAGGATCTCTCTAGGTTGATTTTTGATATGGAACATTAAGAAGTGTGGTGAAAGAAGCAAACATATAATAAAAAAAAGGGCAGCCTAAGATTAGGTAAGGAATTTGAACCTATCCTGATTTCGACATGCTCTAAAGGAAAAACATTTAAGATAAACATAAAAAGTTGCCTAAGATCAAGTAAGGACTTTTAACCTAGCCTGCTTTTGGCATACTCTCAAGGGAAAACATTTAAGGTAAACATAAAAAGTAGCCTAAGATCAAGTAAGGACTTTTAGCCTAGCTTGCTTTTGGCATACTCTTAGGGAAACTTTCAAAGACAATATCTCAAGTTGTACTCAGGAAACATGGGCTCACCAAAACTTCACTGGTTATACTCTATTGAATCACCATTGAAACATAGTCAGAAGAAAACATAAAGATAAAGCTTATCAGTGAGAAATAGGGTACTTTGTAGTAAATCCTAATCTAAACTTGCTGTTCTTTATCAGAGAAAGTGGACAATATGGAAACATAAGGAAAACAAAAATTACAGTAAGAAACACATCACCATTGACAAAGACCAAGATCCCATAAATCAACTTGTATATTTGATGTTCAAACTAGTTACAATCTTCAAGTCCAGTAGGTCTTTACAACTTCAAGCTTCTCTTCTCAACCTATCTTTCTTCAAATACTAACAGAGCTTCAGTAGCCTCAACAACTATTCACATTCAATAAGTATTCAACCAACAACAATACTAGGCTCCTCATATGATATATATAGGTAAATTGAGGAGGTGGAGTGAAAGGAGGGTCTATCAATTCAATTAATACAGAGTAAATCTTCTCGGCCTTTGGGAAGCCTTATGGAGAAGATTTCTAATACCTTAACTCTGCTAATTGATTTTTACATTAGCTTTCATTAACTCAGGCTGCATTTTTTTGAGTTTGAAGCCTTTGGGTAGGCTGGCAATAACTTTCGAGCTATCTTTGACAAATATCTCTGACTGTGCATTAACTTTGTATGCTTTTGAGTAAATAAGCCTGTAGGTGGCACTTTTTGGTTTCTGGGGGATTAATTGCTTCAATGATCTGGCATTTTGAAGTGGTCTTTTGCTGATCTATTTCATTATGCTCTTTAAACTCTGAATTAGGCCTTTGATATGCTTTTAGGCCTTATTTATCATCTTTCTGCTTTATTCACTGCGCTGATTGATTTAGCTTTAATCAATTTGTTTCCAACTGCGTCTTTAACCTTTAATCTTCAGATTAAGCCTTAAAATCTTCAGGCTTTAGGCTTTAATCCTTTCTTATTTAATCTTTGATTCTCTTCCGATCTTCACTTATTTGTTCGATTTGATGTATAGGTGGCTTGCGCTGGAGGGCTTTGCTGTGTAACCAATGCTTATGAAACAATTGGTTAAAACGTGGAAATTAACCCTTTATGTCCCTTTTTTCCTTTGATCAGGCCTTTGAGGATCGTCACCCTCGGCCTTTGTCACTGTTCCTTGACTGTGGGACGGCTTTTTATGACTACCACCATTAAACCTGCAACAAACATCAAACATATTATAAAACCCTGCGAATGGGGCTATAACTTCTTCAGAGGGCTCGGTAGAGGGCGAAAGAGCAGTGCGGAAGGAGGAAAATGCATCAAGGGAGGGTTCCATGGCGGAAGAAGGATAAGTGGTTTTGGGAATACCACCTATGCTATTCGCATGGAGGGAGATTGGTAAGCGTTTTGGGGCTAGACGAACGTGATACGGTCAAGAAAATGAGACGTATCATCCAAAAACTGCCTATTTTTCGTTAAAAATGCACGGTGGGAAGGTTTGGCGAGGATGGGCACGAAGAAAGATCTAGACCATTGGATTGGGGAAATGGACAGTCAGGATTAAATCATGGAAATGGACATGGTAGGGGACAGACGGGAGGGAGGATGGTGATGCAAAAGAGCGCAAGTCGTCTGATCTAGGGAGAGTTAGATCAACGACGGAGGAAGAGCGGTGGGACCGGCGGATGCCGTAAGAAAAATTGGCGTGTAGCGGAAAGATATTGGGCGGAATTTTTAAAAGAGGGGATCAATGGGAGCTGTCAGATCATGCGGATCAATGGTTGAGATTGAATTCGTTGGGTCGGAAATCGGTGGAGCAGAGTTCTGGGAGGGAGAACTAGAAAGTTGTGATGTGTTGATGGAATGATGAGGTGCGATGCGATGGAGAAGGCGAAGTGCGAGAGCCGTCGATTAAAAACAGGATTAATGGTGGAGATGCGATCAGGATTTCACATATCGGCAGTGAAAAGGGTCAGGGGACAAGGGAATAGGGAACGTCGAAGAGCGATGCACTGATGCGATGAAGTGCCGACGGAGCGCGAACCATCAGATCGGAAGCGAGATCAACGGTGGGGATTTAAAGCGGGAAAGCACGTCGACATTTCGTATATCGGGGGAAAGAAAGGAATGGGAACGAGGAATTTGGAATCTGCGATGGTCGATAGCTGATGGGCTTAGCGCTTTGGTCCCATGGCATGGCCTTACGGTAGAAAATGGAAAGGGGGTTAAGACAAGGGGGCTTAAAAGCCCGAAAGGAGCGGAAAATTTTATACAAAGGATTTTATGGGTTTTTTAGTGTTTTTTAGGTTTCGGGTAAGGTAAAAAGGATTTTTTTAAACAAAATAAAAGGGGTTAAATGGTTTTTAAAGGGGATTTTGATGAAATGGAGTATAAAAGGGAAGAAAAAGAGGGATTTGATGGGAGGAAAGGGGCTTTTCATAGCAGAATGATGGAATGGGTGAAACGAAGGAAAAGGGAGGCTTTGAAACAGTCTTTTATACCAACAGTTTGCCTTGAAGGATTTTTAAGTGAAGATAATAGTGAGATGGGTTCTTTTGGACATGAGGCACAACAAGGCTTCAAGAACTCACAGATTTGCTCCAAATTTGTTTCTTGAAGACTAACAAACCTGTTTTAGCCATCATAGTATATGAAAAATTTATAGATGACTAACACAAGGGTTGAACTTGGCTCTGATACCACTCTGTAACACCCTCTCCCCATAACTACCTAAGAAACTAGACAACTAGGGTAAGTTACATGTGACGAGAGGCTACTAATATGAGATTCAACATCCTATATTACCTTGAGGAAGTGGAACTAGCAGAAACCTGACAAAAAAACCTTACACAACATAAAAAACATTCCCAAGAGGTATCCCAACCCTTCAGGCCTCTTACCCCTAGGTTAGACTGAATTTTTAACCATTTTGAGCCTTAGTTGCATGCATGACACTGCATTCCAATGGCTAGGAGGCTATAGCCGTAGACACAACACAACAAGTCAGTGTGACCAGGGCCCCAATTGCATAGTTCTGTGCCTGCAACTCTCGTATTTGAGCCACCTTTTTAGGCCCAGAGCTCGGGTCACTTCCCATAATTTCATGAAAACTTAGGGAATGATAAATAACATTGTAACAATGATACAAAATCAATCACATCAACGAGAACCCATATAGACCCCTCCCAGCCATAACATAAATTTTTTTAAACATGTCACAAACATTGAATCTACATGTGTAAACAACAAATTTAAGCATAGGGGTCTCTTACTTATCTGAGAATCGCTAAAAAGCATTGCTTATTACATAATAAGATGCAATACAATCTATTTGACCATAGATACATTGTGTATTCATTTACAAGTAAAAACATGGATAGATCCATACATCATCACTAATCGAATAATGCTTATAACCAACACAATAACAACATAACTACAATGGATACAACAACAATAAAACCCATACCTAAATCAATACATTTGCATGCCAAGCACTAAGGGAATGAATTTTTAATTACTGAATATAAAATCCAACCAGAGATGGGACTTCCACGTTCAACCCGACATAGATTGGCATAGCCAAGTCTCACTTCAGCCAATCACCCCCTTGCCATATTTCAAGCATGAATGTGGGATCTCATCAAAAACATGAAGCACAACCAATCTAGGGCTTCCAGAGGCCAAACCGCCTCAACCCTCAACCAGTGATTCCACCTCATGGTTAGATATCACAACCATCATGGATTGGTTTATAACCAAGCTACTATAGGGCTTTAGAGTGTTTGTTCCAACCAAGGCTTCTAGGAGCAGTAACTCAACCCCAAATATTATAGGGCTTCCAAAGCGTTTGTACAACTTGGGCTTCCAGGACTAGTAACTGAAACCACATAGGGCTTCCAGAGTGTTTGTCCAACCAAGGCTTCCAGGACTAGTAACTCAATCCATAGTTGTCTATCAGGATTCTAGAGATTTTTTCCAACTAAGGCTTCTAGGAACTAATAACTCAACCCACAACTAAATGAATCATGAGAAACAATTATAAAACAATCAATGGAAATAAACCCACAACACCATGGATATCAAGGAAATGGAAAGGCTAGGAAAATCCACATGCATACACGATGCACACCAAAACTAGTGAGGAAAACATACATGCAACTCGATACCTGAAATAAAATCCCGTTGTAGCTACTGATCCCGATGTCCACTTGTGCTTTCCTACTCTTCCCTTTCCTTCTTTCTCCGAATCACCAAGTATCCACACTCTCCAAGTGTTCTCCAAGAAAACTCTAAGTATCCAAGAGTATGAGAGAGAGAGAGAATAATGAGAGAGCTCCAAAAATGCACTGACAAAAGGTACCAACTGATCCTCAGAATCCTTTCTATAGAAGAGGCCTCCATTTTCTTCATTTTCCATTATTTTCCCTTCATTTTCCTCCTTACATGCAACCTATGACCTTTCATCTCCCCTTTCTCCTAATTTCCAATATTTTCATAAATAAATGTGCCAAAAATACTTTTTGTCTCTTTAATTCTTTAGCCGTAGCCTTTTCCAATTTCTTTAGCCATAATATCCATGTGAACACCTGCACTAGGATTTTTTTCCCAACATTTAACTTGGAATATGATTCCCATCAACCGTGGTTATTATTTTAACTTTATTACATGGAATTTTCACAAGGGATTTTACGATTATTTTATTATTTTCATTATTATTTTATAATATTCCTTAAGGAGGCCCATTTTATACCTAAAAATTTCTCTAATGTCAACTGTTGGTTTTGAACTCAATTTAAATAACATATGGATTGAGTATATGGTTGTGGAAATTATTTAGTCAATATGTTTACATCATCATCTTGGGATTGGAAGGTAACAGTGTAAGAAGATAACCTAATGTTTATAAACAAATATCACATTCATGATTAAGAGGGAGATATGACTAACTTGAATTTCTATAAGGCTCAATATAATTGATGATTATTAGAGGAAAGTGATATGAAATATTGATGGCCTAAATCCTACAACAAGATTGAATGAATAAAATGGCTCTACAACATCCAAAAAGAAAGAAGCTCAATATCATTGCCATTATGCCTAATATGTTTTCCTTGAAGGAAAACTATTTGATGAATATTTACTTGATGTTAACTTGGTTATAATATGATGGTTATGTAAATAATTAATATAACATAAATATCGGTAGAAATACTACAAAGGATATGGAAGAGAATTGGAAACTCAGTCACAGGATGCATGAAAAATGTGAAGTTTGAGAAGTATATGTGGTTCCTATGAAGAAGAGTCACGTACATATGCATGTTCTATGAAAAAAATTTGTTTACATAATAAAAATCATGGAAACTATATACCATGGGTCCTTACCATAGTAGTTACCCATAGTATTGTGTCAACAACGTCTATTTGATCATGTCTACAATTACTAACAACTTTACCAAAGGGTTTTCATCTGGTATTGGCAGAGGAAAAAAATATATATATGGAGATTAAGATCAAGGAGTTGTGTGTGCAATGTAATGAATCATTCATGTGTGATCTGATTGGAATAGGTGTGCACCAGGGAGAAAGGAATAGGCTCATATCTGAAATATTTGAAGTTGTATTGAATACACACTTGATTGATTTGCTTGTTTGAATGTGTTAGCACCTGAATTGGACCCCAAGCTGAAAAGGGAAAAATAGGGTAACAAATAAACCACGCTCAGCCTTGTAGCTAGCCCTATAAGGACAGGAGAGGGCTCTCTCCATGAAATGATATTCAATAAAACACAATAATGATCTGATATTAGGCTAGATAAAATGATGGGGAAAAAAGTTTAATAAATGAATGAATTTTCAGGGACATGTGGAATATAAAAGGGACAGTTGAAACTAGGGAATTAAATCAGGACACATGGTATTTCATGGGGCGAGGTAGGAAAGATGTTTAGCAATCAAGTTGAAAAAATATGGAATGGAAAGACTGGTGAGGAGTTGAAAAGGGCACAATAAATGGATCCTTTTCAAACATAAGAAAAAACACAGAGTGTGAATGATTTCCCAAGGCAGAGCATATAAAATGGATTCTAGCTTTCTATATTGAAAGCATTCAAAAGGAATGTTTATGAATGAGAGGTGAAACATAACAATCTACATATGAAACAAAGGAGAGAAAAAAATAATAAATCTCATACCACATGGATCCCACAAATCAGAACTGCATCTCTTATTAATTCCCTGTCAAACTGTACAATGGAGCGCAAAATGTTCTTTCCACACTATTCCCCTACTGCTGAATTACAGACTTTCAGACTACTTTACCAATGATTACAATTACATTAAATACACTGAAATGTGGGAACATAGATCCACAGAAAAAGGGAGTTGTTCTAACAACTAAAGAACTGAAAACTAATCATAGAAAAGAAATCTAACAATCTGCCCTAAAGAAGGAACAATATTACATTTGCTTTACTTGGGAATATTTACAATTTCGCTGTTAAATGATAAATAGAAAATTTGAGGAGCAAATCCCTTTCTTTATGCTGTTGTAGAAATCTTTGTTTTATTTAGCTCTTGGCCAGCTGACTCTTTGCTTTGCTTTCCATTATTCGTTTGAATAAAACTGACTTTTTATAAAATAACTTGAAATGAAACTGAAATGAAATAATAATTTCAGTGAAGGGAAATTAATTCTTTGAATGGGAAAAAGGGAAGGGAAGTAGGTCGGGTCCACGTTATAATCGCAATCACAAAGTCATGATATGATATAAACCATTATAATATTATAAGTGGCGTGCCATCGCAATCGGAAATCGGGGGTTGAATGTTGTTGAAACAAAGCCCAAAAAGTTCCGATGCGATTAGCCTAAGTCCGATGGGGCAATATACAATAGAGCGGGGAGATCCCAATGAAAATGGTTTTTAATTTTATATATAAGGAAAAATGATTTTATTGAAAGGGTGGAGGGCTTAAGGTGGGACCGGGGTAATTGGTGCAATCAGAATCAGGAGATCAGGAGGGGCGCATCACATAACACAATATTAATACTTCCGATGCGATGATGATGTGGCGATAGGGAAAACATTTGTATATATAAAATAAAACAAAATTTATTTTTACAAAGGGGAAAGGTCTTTTTATAATGAACGGGCGGAAGACTTAAGTGGTGGGCCAGAGGGCCAATCGGCATCGGGGATCGGAAGGGAGTGGGATAGAATGATACATGCGAAATCACGATGTGATTGGGGTGTGATAGTTGTGGGTCGTCGGATGAGGTTGGGCGATCGATGGTGGGGACATTAATCCGAGGTTTTTCCATCAAGTGTAGGCCATCGGGGAACTCGACGTAATCAGAATCAGAGTTTTAACAAAGGGCCGATCGGAACGCAAATATTAACATTGCGATTTCGATGGAAAGGACTTGGGTCGGGGTTTTTGTAATATAAAACTTTTTTATAAAGTTTTATTACAAAGTTTTAAAAATATGGTGGGGAAGTGGTTTGGAACGGTGGGGGGTATTTATAACATGGAAACTTTTGATTTTATTATAAAGTTTCACGGTGTGGAGGAGAAGTGGTTAAGGAACAAATCAAATATTATTTTATAATGCGATTTTATAATCAGAGGGAGGAAAAAGGGATTTTATAAGGAAAAAATTAAACTTTAAACATAAAGTTTAAGGGAAAATGGGAAATATGGATTATATGAGGATATAGGGGACTTTTACTTCACTTGAGCATAAATTTCAATCCAGAAGTCAATTTTGAGAGTGCAGTATACCGTTGGAAAGCTCTTTCCAGATTCTTTTTGAAGGATCTACTTGGAAGGTGATTTGGCACTGAACATGCTGCAGAAAACTTCTCTGAAGGCAGGGTGATGAATTTGTGGAGATGGCAGCTTCTGAAATGTGACTTATTACATATGATGACATAAAATTACATAATGAATGATAATAAAGGCAAAATATCATGTTTTCACCTCAAAACATGGTTTTGAGGTGAAAATTACATCAAACTGAATAAAATACATCTTTGATCTTCCAAGCACTGTGAATTTGAGTTTATTGACTTCCTCATGACCTTGCTGATATTTATTGACACTTGAATCATTATTTTGACCATGGTGAGACCCTAGACACTAATGAGACCCATCCTATGACCTACTAACATGATTTTGAGAATGAAAGTGACTAATGACTGAAGACCATAGAGAGGAGAATCAGCAAGTACCTCATGAGGGGAAACTGATGAAAAATTACTACCATCAATGAATCCATGACCTAGCGGAATGGTGAAATTTATTCGGTATGAGACTCCTAATATGAAAATGCAAAAGAGTAGTTTTGATCACTGATGGCAGTATGACTAGACTGACACTAACATAATGAATAACAATACAATATTTGTGATTATGGTAGAATTATGATCATGAATATATATTTGCTGATATATGTATCCTTTAACAGTATGTGTGCAAAGATATGGGTTTGATAGGTGATTTTCAACGAAGTTTGTTTCATTAATTTAAAGATATATACACAGTTTTGGGTCTATGTAGTCATGTACATATGCGGGTATGCCTCATAGTGGTAGTGTATATATTTTGAAATAATTTGTTTATATTGTTTCCTGATTTAGGTTTTGGTATTCAATATATTTAAATATATACATGGTTTTTATGTTTGATAAGCACATATATATGCAGATATGGTTAAAGACAGTCGCATATACATACTAAGTTGAATTTGATCAGGGTTTGAATTGTTATTGACAATTGATGATGTGTGTCAATGATGTCTTGATCATGATGATCTGTGTTTGACAATGTTGATTGGATGGAATTGTTTGTGACTTGGTATATTGATTAGTGCTGATTGCATTTAATAAGTGACTAGTTGCTGATGTGACTCAGTATTTCAATGATTCATTGTTTTATATAGTGATTTAGTTTAATAGTGTTTCAGGATTCAAAGAATTGGGATACGTACGCAGGTGTTATGCATAGTAAGCGTGTATATACACAGGTATACTTCATAACACTCACATATACATTCTGAAGTTAATAATGATTAGGTTTTGCAGTGACTACACATTGTTTATGTGATGACTTCTTGGTATCTAATAATGTGATTAATCAGTGAATGGTTGAATGTTGATGTGTGAAAATATTATTTGGTATTACATTGATTTAATCTAGTTTCATTGTTTGAGATTTGATTCATTGAGTGGTTTTCTTCAATATTCAATTTATTGATGTTTCAATGATTCAGTTGGTTTACAATGCTTCAATGATTCAGATTTTGTGAATCAGTATTGTGGTTTCAGATTATTTTTGTTGTGGGTCCTATATGAAACTTTTATGAAAAGTGGCCTACATGTTTTTATGATTGATTAATAGGTAGATCCAATGTGAAACATTATAAAATGTGGTCCACAAGGTGTTCAGGGTTGCAACCTTCAGTGAGGGCGTAGGAGCTCCCTTCTGGTAGGAGCCGATAAACTAGATTAAGGGGTTGTAGGTACCCTACAGTAGGGATAATGAGTGGAGGTTGTAGCCTCATATAGGTAGGTACCTGCATATTGAAAAAGAGTTCATGCTAGTAAAATATGTAATGGATATTTTCTTTATATAATAAAAAATAAGACAGAGACAAAAAAATGATGGCTTTCTCCCACATTGGGTTTCCAACTAAAATCTTGGTGTTCATACGTGTTGATGTGTTTCTTATGTGATGTGATTTATCTTTTCTTTACTGTATACTAGATGGATAATGAAATAATAATGCAATGATTAAGTTAAAAATCTGATGGAAGTTATGACAAAATTAAGTGATTTAAAAACACATAGTCTGCATCTACTAAAATTCTTGCTCACACATGGGTTACATGAATAATAGTAGCGTACAAAATTCTGAATGTGAAATTGGAAGTTAAAGTGAATTAAAAATATTGATTCACTCCCCCTCTCAATATTTTTCCTTACAATTGGTATCAGAGCAGGTCCCTCAGAAGAAGCTTGAGTGCTTAAAGGGAGATTTATCAAGATGAACAGTCAAGAGGGAGTATCTTCTACCAAGCCACCTTTCTTTAATGGAAATTTGTTTATGTTTTGGAAACTCAGAATGATATCATATTTGCAGGCACTAGGAACTGATGTATGGGAAATTTTTGAAGGTGGATATCAATATCCAACCTCAATTCGCACAGATGATGCAAGAAATAAACAATTTGAGAACAATTCAAAGGCTATAAATTTTATATTGGGAGGTCTGGATGAATCTGAGTTTGTGAAATTCATGTGGTTGAGCACCACAAAGGAAATATGATATAAGCTTGTTCAAAGCTAGGAAGGTGACTCTAAGGTAAAAATGATAAAATTAAAAAATATAGAATTCAGTATGAGTCTCTTAGAATGCATGATGATGAAAGCATTACAATATTTTTCCTTACATTAGATGAGATTGTTAACACAATGAAAGGTCTTGATGATGAAATAAAGAATACTATTTTTGTTGAAAATATTTTGAGATCACTAACCCCAAAGTTAGATTCCAAAGTCTCCAACATTGAAGAAATGCAAGATTTGAAGAATATCACCATTGAAAAACTCCATGGGATCTTGTAATATTATGTGATGAGAAAAGGGGATACATAAGGTATTAAAGAAGCAACATTCAAAGCCACGAACAAAGGGAAGGAAGAGCCTACATATAAAAATTACATTTTATATGAAGAAGAAGTGAATTTTGTGAGGAAGCCCCAAGTAGGAACTAGTAGGTTCAAAGGTAAGCTTCCTTTCAAATGTTTTTCCTGTGGAAGAGTAGGTCACTATGTTTGTAAGTGTCCTTATAAATAAAATCATGAAAAAGGAAAGAATGTTTCAAAGAATAATGTCAAAAGAGGTTTTTACAACAAGAAAAGATTTTATACTCATGAATATAGTGAATATTCTTCCAATACTGATGATGATGAATTAGATCAAGATTGTCAATTACTTATGGAATTTGAAGAAAAATATGTGGATGAGTCTTATGATGATGAATTTATGGATTCTCTAGAATAAATTGATAGACTTATGGTCATAAACAAGAATTAAGAAAAGGAAATAAATATGTATAAAGAAAACAACCTAGTTGAATAAATAACCCAGCTAAAGATATATCTAGAAGAGGCTAAATTATTAGAAGAAGCTTTGAAGAAACAAGTCCAAGAAAGGGAAAAGAACTGTTAAAACTTAGAAATTAAAATTGTGGGTCTAAGAAAGGAAATTTAGAAAACAAAGTCTCTAAATCTTAGATTTGCTAAAGGATATGAAACTTTAGAGGAAATAAATAAATTTCGGTGTTCTCCACTAATAAATAGAGGTCTTGGATACTGTTATGAAGATAAATCTCCTCTGCAGACAAAGGAAATCTCTCTAGCCCTAAAATGGGTCTAGCAACACAAGATTATTTCTAATGAAAATCTCTCTTAACTAATGTTCACAATGCAATGAGGAAAGGGTTATAAATACCTTTTTCAAAACGCTACGCTTTGTAATATTCTCAAATGGGTAATGCAGAAATACAAGACATAATAATTTAAAATATAGAAAATCTGATCATGACAGAAGAGAGATCAATATGCAGCCATTATTTTATTAAGATATCAGAAACAATATAAAAAAATATCTTGAGGGTCAAGCCACTCAATCAATAATAACAAGCCTCTAATGATCAGAACAATCAACACATGAGTTGCTGCAACTGTATAGAATGTCAGAGAGCAGTGAAAGTGCTCTCTATATCAGTGTAGCTACTACTGTAAACATATATAAATGAAATATGGCTGATAGAAACAAAATAAATACCCAAGAAAGAAGATGTGGGCTCTAATACATGATTTCTAGCCAACCCGGAAAATATTGCTAGAGATACCAAGAAATATACAATGTGACAAGTAACCCTAGGGTTGATATGTCACTGAAAACCGGATCTAAATACAATGAGGCTATGAAATATCTGAAATTATTATGTCCTCCTCCAATGGTATTTCTAAATAGAAGGTTGATCCCTCTACTCAGAAATAGCCCCTCCTGATGAGCTCAATGAACCCTCCCAACAACTGCCTCCAAAAATAACGCAATTATGGTTTCTGAATACACTGTGAGGGATGCTGGATGGTTTGCCAAATGAAAAATATGTAAAAATATTCCTACGATCCCTCCTTGTTGATCCTCCAATGGATAGGGTACCTCTCCACTGAAAAACAAGCCCAGAAATGGCTCTATGTGATCCTCCTTTGCTGCACCCTGCAACACAACCTAGCTCTAAATAGAAACTGCACTATAGTTGAAGGAGGTAGCTTGGAAAGAATGCCAAAATGAGGAAATTTAGCCCAAATAACCTCTCCTTCCCTAAGTATGAGGAATGTATTCCCAATCAGGAACACCCTTGTGCTAAACAACACAACAACCCTGCTAAACAGCAAAGGAATGCAAAGTCTAAATATGGCAATGTCAAATGATAATCTAAAAACATGAATAAAAATGGCTTCCATCCCCTCCATATATAGTATGTGAGCTTCTCACATTGGGTCCCATCCATACTTTCCACTAAGCTCATGCAAGTTTTCCTCCACTAAAACTATGTTATATCATCATGAATGCCACTCCTCCATGACAACGTTTTTGACTTGGTCAAAGTTGACCTCTTCAACATGTATCTCCTCCAATTCACACCCAAAGGTGCTTAATATAGCTGCTTATTCTTCCTCCTTTCACATAATGAGTGTTATTATTCCTTCAAAAGGGTTTTAGGGGCCTACCTACCCACTTATTCACCTACCTAGTGATAAAAGAAACTATAATATTCCATTTAGATGTAGGCTAAATTTTTGGAATATTACGGTCCTCCCCTCCAAAATGTTGCTTGTCCTCAAGAAACTATAAAGATGGAGAAAAATTCCTCCCTTCCTCTTCTTGTGGCCTCCTCATCAATGGTCCCCACCACTGCTCAAAATAATCTGCAATAAATCTACCCTCCAATGGTTCCTTCCAAGTATGCAAACCCAAATGGCTCACATCATGAAAAAGTGGAAGGTGTAAGTGGAAAAATTCTTTCTTTCCAATGGCCTCTTCAAGGTAGGAGTGATGATAAACATAGGGAATCTCATTTTTTTGGACGGATAAATCATTCTTTTTGAGAAGACAGATCTCCCTAGTGTCCTACGGACAACTAGCAACAAACAGACAAACAAAAACTATTTTCTCTAGATAATATTCGATTCAGAATTAGCTACAACAGAGGTTTTGAAGACCTACCTGTAGTCCAGCGCTGTATATAATGATATTCTTTCTAGTTGCTTGAAAGAGTCATCTTCAAATATCTGCAATCACAAACATGGAAAAAATCAATAGCACTTTCATAGTATAAATTAATTCACGAATCATATATCTATCAAGATGATCAAGGAATTCAAGAAACAAGATAATTAATTAAATAACTCATTGATAAAACATGATAAACAAGCTACTTAATTAAAGAACTCATTGAGAAAACAGGATCCATTCGTATTATCTTTTATGAAGAAATATCCTTACAACTGTGTCCGCCTTGATGTCGTACAGGTCTTTCTGGGGTCCGGAACAGGCGTTTCCTCTACTCTGACAAGATTTGCACTCTCTCAGCTAAAATGAACATTGGTGTGTAATCATTCCCACATAATGATCAGTTAAGAGAGTCTGAGTTTCTACAGAATTTCTCCTAAAAATTTCTTAAAGTCTCTCTCCCTTGAGGCTGCACTATGGCTTCAATTTATAGGAAAAGAGAAGAGGTTGCAGCTCCACATAAGAGGGGATAGAATCCTATTTTGAAGGGATTGAGCTCCATAAACCAAGGAGTAGGCTCCCATAATGGAGGAATGAATGTACATGATAGGAGCGAACCTTCGACCGGATAATTGCTTCCAGAAGCTTCTAGATTTGACTGTTGGGCTTCTAAATGTTACTTTCCACCTTCATTTTAACTTTTACAGGGGTTCGCACCTTTAATGAAGAAAAAGTGCATTTAGCTCCACATGATTTAGAACAAATAGGTGCGGCACCGTAGGAAATGTTAAGAGAAAGTGCGGGACAAGTGTTTTTAAGACTTTTATTAGCTTTTCTCTCAATTTCAAGGCTTGATTTTAGGAACTTTGAAGTTGTAGACTTATAAGGGAGTAATATATGAGTAATGATGAACCCATATAGACACTAAAAATTCATGGTGACAAATTTCAGTGTAACACATTCCCAATAAGAGTCTCCCATACCCATGCTATCATCCAAATGAAATGAACCACTCTAGGTAGCTCATCAAAGAAATCCTCAACCCCCAATTTAAGCAATGTATTGGGGCTACATGGAGAGATTAAATTTTTCCACTGAAGTTGTTTCTCTCTCAATTTATGGTATGTAGGGGGCTACTGCTGATCTTGGGCTAAAATAATATAGCCTCCAAAAATGGCCCAAGTCACCCCACCAAACAAAACATCCATGAAGTGCCTCCCCCAAGAAATCAAGTTCTCCAAATGGCTCCTCCCACTTGAAGAAAAGAGATTTAGTGTGGCAATAATGGTTTTCCCATTGTTTCTCCTGAAACATGCAACATATGAAATGGGGAAAATCATACTCCCAATGGGCACCTCCAAATTTTGTGCCATCCTCCCAACAAAGCTTCTCATTAAAGTAAGAGCATCATCAATACATGGAAGCAAAAGCAAATAGAAACAAGTTGTCATATGACAACCGAAAGGTGGATCATAGTTCCACATATGGAACCAGTGTAGTGCATCCCCTGCCTGCCTCAAAACAAAGAATAACAAGTGTCTTTTCAGCCACTTGTTTGTTGCCACAATCATCCTACAAGATAGGATCATAAAAGCAACATGTGGTGCCAATGGTGCACACCAAGAATCATGTGGCCTCCCCCACAAAAAACCAATAGCATGGCCATCGTCAATGTTGCAAATGGCCTCAAGTACATTACAATACCATATACAAGAAGGAATGACCCTCCTTGGCACAACATGTTGCTCATATAAAGTAAAGGAGTACAAGTCATAATGCAAAAATGTACCTTCACTACTATGTACTTTGGTCATTGAGCTGAAATGGCTCAACTGAAATCTCTCCCTCACTCTCAATGAATAGGGAAATGGTTGTGACAACCTCTCCATCACCATCTGGGCTATGCATCTTTCCATATGATGATATATATCCTGCTGGATTCTCTCCCAAGTGAACTCCTCCATAAAGGAATGATATGCATCAAAGTGCATGGAAAGTAAGTCCACATGTGCTGCATGTAGCAGGTTCTCCTTGAGCTCAGAAGATCTAGTCAAGAGGACTCTACCATAAGAATATATTACCTCATCATTCACCATGTATCTATCATCTCCCTTCGGTTCATCAAGAATCATGCAAGCACCAAGATCCTTGGAGTACTCTACCAAAAGTTGAGACCTCCAATATGGATCAATCCTCCTAAGAGACAACGCTGAAGATCTAAAATGTGAAGCTACCCACATGTTGTTGTCTTCTCCTTTGACATCCCTCATGCCAAATTCATCCCCCAAAGTGCTTCCATGCCCATCATGCAGCTGCTCATGCTCAAATAGAAGTGGAAGTCTTTGGAAGTTGGCCTCCCTTGAGAAGCTACCATCCAAAAAGAACCTCCTAATCTTGGCCAATGTAAGCATGAGTGGCCTCCATATACTACAATACATGGAGGATTCCTTCCTCAAAGGAATTACCCTCTGTTTCTCCAAATCCATGGAGCAGCTTCCTTGTACCATAGTGGTGCCATCCTCCATCACTGCAGCAACTT
Organism: Pinus albicaulis; assembly: GCA_034641835.2. NCBI lineage: Eukaryota > Viridiplantae > Streptophyta > Pinopsida > Pinales > Pinaceae > Pinus > Pinus albicaulis. The sequence goes on along the minus strand of JAXQQM020063519.1, from coordinate 114,289 downwards.
CTGTCAGCGCAGAATATGTAGTGAGAGTGGGTAATGCTAAAAATGGGAGAATTCCTCCCTCCTCCTTGAGTCTATCCCAGACTCTCTGTGATGTACTATACCCCTCCAAAGTATCCACCCCTCCGGGATCTAAGAGTGGTGAACCAAATGGCAATATGTCTCTCACCAGCTCTAGATCTGGTGGCCTCCCAGGTGGAATGCCCCCATGTAGTGAGACATCAAAATCTAAAGTGGACTGTATATATGAGTGGACTGATTTGTCCCTCCCTTCACTGCGTGATACATTCTGCTTCTTCTATGCAAAAACCTCCTGAAAGAGATAAGGGTGAATGCTCATCATCCCTTGATGCTGATCCTTCCTTCCTTCTCCTTCCATCTACCAAGATTCACAATCCACAATAACTGATACATGCTGCTCCAGAATTGTGCTTTGGTTCCCACATGTTAGATCATTTGGAACTCCTTGCAAAGCAACAACGACTCCTCTAGTGGAAGCAATGGCTCCCTTACCATCTCCATGTGCTGATGGTACAACGCTATTAGCTCTTCTCTTCTCATCCTCTTCATCAATATTTGAGAATGCCTCATCATCAATGAGAGACCCTTGATATTGGTCTTCCCTTGAAGGATGAATCTCCATGTCTTCATCTATAGAAGAGGGCTCCGCAAGAAGTGGGGATCTTGCCCTTGGCAAGGTATCATGCATGTTTTTACCCCCTTCAATATAAATATGGAGTGGAGTTGGAAAAATAGATATCTCCAACTCATGCAAAGGTTTTGAGTTTTTGGGTTCAACAAAATATGTTTCACAATGTTTAATACCAAATCTTCTCACTAATTTCTTAGTGAACCCTGCATAAGTGCTTACATTTGCATGATAAAATTAATCAGAACTATAAAACTACCAATCATAGGCCATACCTTTAAGGTGCAACGCTGCTACTCTAATGGCCTCCTTTTCTGAAACTTGGTGTAGCTGGAAATAGGAATCTAGCTCCTTTACCCAAGCTTTGGCTGTGCACTTTACTAATCCATCAAAGTTATATAGAAAGATTCTACCTCTCTTTCTTCCATTATGGTTGCTAGATCTTATATCTTCCTTGAGTTGGCAAAACCCTTGGAAGTCCAAGTTCTCTTTGAATCTCCATGATTGAGACTCATACTCCTGAAGATAGTCACTCAAGGTCTCCTCCCTTGGTGCATCTTCTTCCTCCATCCTTCTTGCAGTGAATGTGGGAAATAAACTGTGCTATGGATCTACATGTGTGTTGAATGCTCACACCCATCATGTGAATACCTAGGGCTTGCTTCACCTTCAAACCCTCTTGGAAATTTTCTACACCTCTCCCCTTTCATCTCCTTGAGATCTTCCTTGATATTTTTCACAGTTTGGAAAAGAAGCTGGGAGATCCTCTCTTCCTTCATTTCTCCAAATAATGGATTCATGCCTTTGTTTCTTCTGTATAAATTCTCCTTTCTATGAGAAGCTTCTCCTCCTAATGGCATAATGTCTTGAATGCACGGGTTGAGCCAAGATTATGCTACGATACCACTGTAATATTCCCAAATGGGAAATGCAACAATACAAGACATAATAATGTAAAACACAACAAATATGATCATGACACAAGAGAGATCAATATGCAGCCATAATTTTATTAAGATATCAGAAATAATATACAAAAATATCTTGAGGGTCAAGCCACTCAAGAAATAAGAACAAGCCTCTAATGATCAGAACAATCAGCACATGAGTTGCTGCAACTGTATATAATGCCAGAGAGCAGTGAAAACGCTATCTATATTAGTGTAGCTACTGCTGTAAACATATATAAATTAAATATGGATGATAGGAACAAAAGAAATGCTCAGGAAAGAAGATGTGGGCTCTAATACATGATTTCTAGCCAGCCCATAAAAGATTGCTAGAAATACCAAGAAATATACAATGTGACAAGTAACCCTAGGGTTGATATGTCAATGAAAACTGGATCTGAATACAATGAGGCTATGAAAAATCTGAAATGATGATTTCCTCCTTCAAAGGTATTTATAAATAGAACGCTGATCCCTCTACTTAGAAATAGACCCTCCTGATGAGCTCAATGAACCCTCCCAACTACTGCCTCCAAAAATAACGCAGTTCTGGTTTCTAATTGTGCTATGAAGGATGGTGGATGGTTGGTGTTGTACCTTAAGAGAAAATCCCTTAGCCGTGATAAGGAATCAGTGCTTAAGACATTTATATGATTATGTCACGAATATATATGTCTCTGTTTTATTAACCCTCAAGTATTTATGATCAAACCCTTAAATATCAAATATGATGAATTCCTCACAATGCTACCATTTTTTGATGTTGAATGAAGTGACTAGAAGAAAATTAAAGAAGAAGCCCAAACTGATATGTTGTTTTATACAGAAAATATCATCTCAAACCCTAGAAGAATTATATGAAAGAAACAGTTAAAAAAAAGGAGCGCCAATTAAGGTTTTTAACTCTTACATACAGAAGTAAAAAGAGACCTGCTGCTCATAATTTTTTTTTTATTCATAGATAGAAAACACAGAATATAAACTAGAATAGATTTCAAGATAAACAAATTGCTAGAAACTTTCTCACTCATTCATTAATCTTTGAATCTCTGAGTACAAAAATAATTGTCTGAAGGTCCAAAACTCGGAACCTTTCCTCCTCTTGAAAATTACATTAAATACAGTAAAAAGTAGTTTGGAACTGCTGTAACCAATCCTAACTACCAAAACTACTTATGACTTCGAAGGTTGTCTATTACATGCCTTGTAAATATCTTATTACAATTACACTATCTTCAGAAAATAAAAAAAATATCCTAATCTATAGGAATTGTTGATGATGTGGCTTCTTTTCCTGGGTCAATTGATTTGTCTTTCTTTGATGTTGATCCTTTTGGTAGGTCTATTGTCCAAGCTCTGCACTTTTTCCATATTTCTACCTTCGTCCTGGATGAATGTGTTAGATTGTGATATTCCAATATGAATGCAGTAATTGAATCATAGGACAACCTTTCTGTGAAAAGAGTCTTTACCATCCATAAGAGTTGAAAATGTCTCTGCAAGAAGTTGATCATTGTTTCTCCTTTAAGAACCCGAGTCCTTTCATGCCTATCATCAACTTTTTTTTTTGTCAATACTAGTAAGTTATAGTAAGAATTCCATGGAAAAAGATATCCTTCAGCTCCCCAACATGATGGCAAGCCTACTCTTGTCATTTTATCAAATGACTTATCAAACTGACTTACTGCTTCCTTGATTTCCATTAGCTTCTTTTCTGCAGCCTTTCTGAGATCATTTATGACAATCATTTTATTAATTTCTACTGCATACAACATTCTATCCTACATGTCATTCTCCTCTAATTCTTCATCTGATTTAGAGTTAATAAAATCAATGAATATTCTGGCCCAAATGGCTCTATTAATTGCTTTTTGTTTATCAGACATGATTGGTTCTTCACATTCTAAAATAAGACTTTTCTCTTTTGAAACTATCATCAAGAAGCACCAATTAGATTTCATTTCTGAAATGATATCAGTCTAAATGATGTCTTTGGCTTCTATTAGTGAGAGATTTCCTTTCAGTATTTCTTTGAGATTTTTAATCTCAGCTTCAACATTTCGGAAATCCATTTTGTACTTGTCAGCTTCATTTTCTATGACTTTAATCAATTTTGTTGCAGTCTCCAGATCTGTTTGAGCCTTATTCCTATCTCTTTCAGCCATCTGCAACTCAATATTTAATTGAAAAATCTGTGCTTGGGGATCATCATTACCTGTAGGAAAAACAAAAGTACAATTATGGTTATCAATATGATTTTGCAATGAAATTGCAGTTTGCTTTATTTTGGAAATTTCTTCATCTTTCTGCAGGAATTTCTATAAAAGCTTCTCCTTCTCTACGTCTGCCACTTCTACAGCCATTGAATGTTCTCCAGTAGGTAATTTTAGATTTTTCCTCAAAGTGGATATTTCTACCTCAACACTTTGCATTAATTTCTGCACAACAGTCTTGTCACTGAGGTCTACTTCAATTTTTATAATTATTTTCTTCAATTCCTCATTCTGAACTGTTAAGGCTCTTGAGTTAGCCTTCTTTAACTTCAACTATTTAATTACTTTACCCAACATATTCTCTACCTTTATTTCCATTGCATTAGTCTTTGTGAGGTCATTTACAATCAATTGACCTGTTTGCATATGCAAATTCATTTTATCCATCAGTGGAATTTTCTTTACATCCACAGTCACATTGACAGTGTTGAAATTGCTGGAAGAACCAATTGACATATCTGTAGGATTGAAAGAGAAATTCTAAATTGATCTTTCTCAAGATCCATTACAGTCAACAATTTTCTTTGATTAGCAACAACTTAATGTTCAACTTGGGTCTCCATACTGGCCTTCATCCTCTGATTTCTTTCCTCAATTTGTGAAAACATCTATCTGATCAAAGGCACCTATTCATGGGAAGCTTCATGACTCCTGGGTGAAGCATGAGCATTTTTCTCTTCTCCCAAATGTAAAGAAAAACCAGGTGAATTATATGTAAACTTTGTTCTCTTCTCAGCTCCCTTCTCCTCATCATCTAGATCAATAACCACTTCTTTATTTATTTTATTTGTTTTCTCTGCTATGACAGGAGTCTGAATGTTTACACCTACTAAACTCATCACTCTTTTACTTGCTACTTTCTCCTGTTCTGGCCTAATTTCATGAATGAAAGTAGAGTACCCATTCTCAATTTTTCTATTTGAAATTACACCAAAAGGGTCATAAGCCCAACTTTCCCCTAGTAGCATATGCATCTCATCTAAAATTCATGTTACTTCATCAAATACCTGCCTCATATTGACTATGAAAGGGCCTACAATATGGGTAATTTATACATATGTCTTTTTTTCATAGGCACAAAATGAACCTGATCAACATTTAGGCTATGTCTAATAAAATATAAAGCGAAAAGCCTCATTGGTACAAATTTTGGGAGTCTATAGGGCTCAAAACTTGCTCCATACAGCCTTATTTCAGAGTAATCCTAAAAAACAAACCAATATCCATATTTGCAATTGTTTCCTAAATGCAAAAACTCCTGAGCTTTAGGTAAGAAACAGGGAGGAGGAATTCAATTCAATATCTTATATGCAACTGACATGTAATATCTAGCAAAATCAAACAGCCCAACTTCATTCTGCTCCCTTCTACCTACATCTGTCCAGAATATCACTGATTGCCTCCTCTTGTTTACATCCATAATATTTAGACCTAAATGCATGAATTCTTCCACATTTTGATATAAGAACAAATATACAATCAATGAAGGAAATTTTAAAGAACCTGTTAATGAAAGGCTCATTAGTTGTGAATTGACTGCTTCCTGCCAGTATGATGGAATATCCAACACCATTCCTAGCTTCATCATCATGGAAAACATCCCTAGGACTAATTTATCCACTGTATTATCATCATTTTATCCAAAAATTTTGCAATATTAATTAATACTGGATGAGTCTCAGCATCAAACACCTCCATATAAAACCCTTTACAGTCTGGTTGAAAATGCTTCATGTCAGGTTTCAAATAAAACATGAACTGATTAAATTCTTCACCTGCAAGATTATCATAATATTGTACCAGCGAATCATCAGAAAATTGGATGGATGACTCTGACTCAGGATAACAAAGGGCTTAGCGGATTAACTGGGTGGACACCTACAAAACGTTATCTCCTTGGGAATTCATGAAAAAACACTTCCCTGGATACATGATAGACACCAACCAATAGATAAATTCAGGGAAAAGATGGGTCTTGGGAATGCATACAGAAAAAATGCCGGACTTGACCATGCCAGAATAAATAGGGGAAGCAGTATCATTCAATATAAATTATTGATAGAAAGGAAGGTGAATAACATAACATATGGTATCTTGAATATCCTTCTTAGTATCCATGAGAGGTATATGGCTAGCTGAACCTGATAGGGACGACTGTTTAGCCATGGTTGAAAAATTCTACAGGAATAGTTCACAGGGTGGTCAAATTTGTGTAGGTGATGGAAAAATGAAATAGGGTGCAGCACAACAAATTGAAAATAATTTGAAAAAAAGATAAAAATCTTCTTTAAATAGGTGGCGCAGGTTTTAACTTCAATGCTGACAAGACACGCCAGCGAACCGTTGATTCCATCCGACGTGGAAGCCAACTGTGAACAGCTCAGTGCCTTACATCACTGCGGGGGCTCCCGAGGTACGGAGGAAAACTTCGACTGGTGCCCCTGCACTTAATCTCCGTCGTTCATCTCTATTATCCCCGCAGTCAACTCAGTCAACTGCGGAGGCACTCGTTTCGATATCCTGCGCGCTGTTTGTGCCCGCGAGTTGGACCTTTTGATATAAACTTTAATTATCAACACTTTCCGCCCATCAAATCAATCGATGTTTAAACATCAAATACATAACCTACTTCTATAAAGTTTAAATGTTTAAACCTTAACTCAGATAAAGTGAACATACATATTTTTCATCCTAAAGTATAATATTTTGATACTTTAACATATTTTCCAAAAATTTCTTATTTTTATATTTTCAAATATTTGAAAAATAAAAGGATATGCATATGATCCACAACATCTGGCTCCACCTGGGGATATTGTTTTTTGCCACGAAACACTAAGAACTTGCAGATCAATGCCTTCACTTCGGGCATGGAGTCAAAAATATCTTGATGAGAAATAGACAATGAGAGGAAACTAAATATGTACAACAATGAACTAACTGCCTTTAGTGCTGGAAATAATGTTTTAGATACTAGCCATTTACAGGCAGTTCTACTGCTTCTCCATCAAGATCTTCTAGCTTGAAAGTATTATTTGATCTGGCTTCAGAGATTTTGTAAGGACCATACCATAAAGGATCAGATTTACCATATTTCCCTTTCTCTTCCCTCCTGGTATCCCATCTTAATACCAGATCTCCAGCTTGAAACATGATTTCTCTTGCCTTTCTGTCAAAAATAGACTTCATTTTCTCTTGATAAGTGACCAAATTGTCTCTGACTTTATTCCTACTTTCACTTAATTCTATCACCTTATTTAGTCTCCTGATCAAGGCATTAGGTTCCTCTTGAGAGTCTTGAAGAAAAGAAATTATTGGTCTTGCTAGCTGAGTGGGAAACAAAGCTTGAGAACCATATACCAATTCATAAGGAGAATTACCATTGGATCTTTTAGTATTCATCCTTACTGCCCATAAAGAAAAAAATCAGCTTTGAATCCCAATCCTTCTGGTTCTCATTGATTGTTTTCTTCAAGATTTTCACCAATGTTTTATTAGATGATTCTGCTAATCCATTTCCTTGAGGATGATATGCTGTAGAGTGGGATAATATTACATTATAAGTCTGACAAAAATTTATGAACCTGACTGAGTTGAAAACTTGAGCAGTGTCTGTTACAATCTTTACTGGACATCCAAATCTGCTGAAAATATTCTCTTCTAAAAACTTCATCACAACCAAATCATTTGCTTTTCTAGTAGGAATTGCCTCTACCCATTTTGTAAAATAATCAGTAGCAGTTAGAATCCATTTAAACTTCCCACTTGATGGTGGATTAATCTCTCCAATGAAATCCAATCCCCATTGCCTGAAGGGTTCTTCAATAAACACAGGAAGAAGAGGTAAAGGAGCTAACCTTTTCTTATCTGCAAACAATTGGCATTTATAGCAACTTCTAATAGTTCTGTATACATCAGAAAATAAAGAGGGCCAATAAAAACCTGATTTAAGAATCTTATGAGTAGTTACTTTCCAAATGTAATGACCTCCACACAAGCAAATTTCATGATATTCTTTAATCACCTCCATGGTTTCCTCTTCTGTCAAACATAACAAAAACAAACCAACAGGATCTTTCTAATACAACTTAGCTTCATTTATAACATAAGGTTGAGCCTTGAGTTTCAAAGCTCTATACTTAGCTCTGTTTATTGAAGGAGGACGAGAAAAGAAACACAGATAATGAATAATATCTTTATACCAATCTGAACAGAGAAATTTATATTTGATTGCCGACTTTGTCTTAATATTATCTGTTTCTTCAGTCACTTCATCGATAGGTGCAAGTAAACTAATTCCCAAAGCTTGGAAATTAGATTTTGTCAGCAATTTGGCCAGTTCCTGTCCTTTGACTAACTTTGTTGGTTTGTTATCCAGATCATATTCTTGGATTTTGGCAATCCATTTTCCTCTTTTCCCTTCTACATCACTCTGTACTAGCACATCCTTTACAGCAGAATTAGGCACATATGCTGCTATTTGGGAATGAAGTACATAATTTTTGAAAGCCTTTAATGATTTGACTAAAGCATATACCTTCTTCTCTAGGATATTATACTTCAGCCCTGTATCTCTGAGGACTTTGCTGAAAAAGTCTACAGGTTGTTCACTTCCTTCCTCATTTTTTTGTAATAGCACAACAACAATAGTAGAGGATGATGCAAATGAGAATATTTGAAAAGGCTTCAAGTAATATGGACTGATCAAAACAGGAGCTTCTTGAAGAGTTTCTTTAATTCTGTCAAAGGATTCTCTTGAATCTTTGTACCATTTTAATTTAGCATTATTTTTTAACATATTTGTTATTCTCCTGACAATCTTATCATAATTCGAAACATATCTTCTCAGAAAATTGATTTTTCCTAGAAACCTTTGGATATCCTTTTTACTTGTAGGCAGTGGAATTGTCTGTATAGCTTTAACCCTTGCCGGATCAATCTTCACTCCTTGATTTGAAACTATGTGACCTAACAACTTACCTTCCTCTAAAGAAAACAAATATTTCTTGGGATTTAATGATAATCCAAATTTTCTGCATTTCAAGAAGGCTTTCCGCAGATTCTCTAAGTGCTCATCATCAAAACCTAAAAAAATAGTAACATCATCAAGATAAATGACTACAAATTTATCACCCACAAAAGAAATATCCATTTCCCTTTGGAAAGTAGCTCCTGCATTCATGAGGCTGAATGGCATCCTGGCATACATGAATGTTCCCCAAGGTGTGGTGAAAGCAATTTTCTTTTGGTCTTCCTTCTCCACAGCCACCTGATTATAACCAGAAAAACCATCAACCATAGATAACTTGAATGCTCCAGTTACTTTCTGCAGAACAATATCCATCTTCGGTAAAGGATAGTTATCCTTTAGGGAAGCTCTGTTCAAATTTCTGAAATCCACCAACAATCTTATCTCTCCATTTTTCTTCCTGACTAGTACCAGATTGGAAACCCAATATGAATATCTTAGTGGAACTATGATTTTTGCTTGCAAAAGTTTCTTTACCTCTTTTTCAATTGGAGCCAGTAATAGTGAGTTAATTTTTCTAAGCTTCTACTTGTGTGGCTTAACCCCATCTTTAATTGGTATTTTATGCTGAATAATATCTAGATCATAAGTTTTTAAATCTTCATATGACCATGCAAATACATCCATGAATTGTTTAAAAAGGTCTATATACCTTTCTTTGTACTCCTTAGGAACTCCTTTAAACAACTTGACTATTTTAGGCTCATTTTGAGTTCCTAAATTATAGTCCTCCATTTCTCCATCTTGGGATACCTTTTTCTTGTTCACTGCCACATCATTAGCATCAAACAATCTCTCAAGAGGTACCAAACCTCCGGGAAAAATATTATCCTTCAACTAGATTATATTTTGATCACCAATTGAATGTTTCAGATTTTTAGACATATCACTTTGACCACTTTCATGAAATTCTAAATCAATTTGACTGTCTTCAAAATTTCCAATCATTGTTAAAAATTGATTAATTTTCTCATCATCGTCAAAAACCTGCCAATGTTTTATATTATCAGGGATTGAAGACCTGTGTCTCAATTCAATTTCATATCTCAACCTTGGATTAATTGGTGGCTTAAATGTACTGGCTGCAACTGCCAATGAATCTGCCATTCTGTTCTCTTCTCTTGGAATAAACTGTAAATTAAAAGCTTCAAAATAATTTTCAACTAGATCCCACACCTCATTTCTATAAGACCTCAATCTGGGATGTTTAGTCTAGCACCAATTCTTAATTTGTCTTATTATTAATTCAGAATCACCAAAAACAGAGATAGACTGAATTCCCATATGTTTAGCTATTTGCAGACTTAGAATCAATGCTTCATATTTAGCTACATTGTTAGTAGATTCAAATTCCAATTTGAAAGAAAAAGTTAAAAAGTTACCTTCAGGAGATATACTATGAATCCAGCTCCAGTTCCCTCCTCAGAGAATGCACCATCAAAATAGCACTTCCAAATTTTATTTGAACACAAATCTTTATGTACATTGGCTGAAGAGAGCTTCTCTTGTGAATCTTCAGCAAATTCTACATCTTCATGCAGCATGAAACAAGAGATATCCTCCTTCTCTTGACCATAAATGGGGGAATTACCTACATCTTTCTTGGTAGTACTTTTCAAAAATCTAGTTTCTCTGTATAACCTCCTTTCCTCCCCATTAAAAACATGAATAATAGCATATGTGAAATCCAATTTCAAAACTCCTCCAAGCTTTGCCCCCCAAGATCTAGACAACAACATACCAAATATGGCTGGGATATCTACTACTACCACATCCATCATAATACTCTTAGCTGGAATTTGAGCCAAGGAAACGACCATATCTTTGATAAGACCTACACACTTCACCCTTTTTGAATCAAAGGAATAGAGGTCTCTGTATGGCTTGGTAATTTGTAAATTTAACTCTTTCATTACAGACAATGGCATTAGATTATGAGATGCACCAGAATCTAGCATACAATTATGTAAAATGAAATCATACAACAGAACTGATATATAAAATGGTGGAACAGAAGAATCTACCTCTTCAACATGAGATCCAAAAGTAACCACTGGTTTTTCTTCTTGCAGATTCACTATATCACCCACCTCATCAGACTGAGATAAATTAATAAATTTTGCAATCTCTTTCTTATAACCAGGTGTTTTAACCAATTCAAGAAGTGGTACTTGAATCTTTACCCTTTCTAACTCTTTCAACAAACTGAAAGTTTGATTTTGTTTTGTCAACTTTTCAGGTTCTTCTTGGTTTTTGTTTGAATTTGCATGTTGATCAGGAACAGTAACAATCTTCTCCAACATATTAGGGTCATTAGGCTTTATTTGGGAAGCCTCAGTTTGCTACTTCTCTTTTTATTTTTCTTGATTCATGGGTTGCTTCCCCTTATCTAATTTTTTAATTGGATTCTTCTTTAGTGGAGTCGCCATTGGAGCATGTACCGATTCTGATTCCTCTTCTTCATTATCCTGAGTTCTTAACCTCTTTTTTGACCTCAAATCATATTTTTTATGCAACTCTGCTTGCATAAAATCAGTAAATTGTTTGCAATAATCTTCCATTTCTTCCTGATCAAATGAGAGATCATCTTCTTTACATTCCTCTGCATATTCTTTCTCACTTTCTTCTGTTGTCTCACCATCTTCCATATACATAGCAGAAATTTTATCTTCATCTTCTTTCTGATCATTATCAACAGAATGTGATGGCACTGCCTCTATATATAGAGGTGCTTGGACTTGGTCTTGATCTTTTCTTTCTCTCTGTAGAATCTGTAGGGGGTGTTTTTTGAATTGGGGATTGAAAACCCCTCTGTTTTGTTGTGTAGGTTTTTTGTTATCTAATTCCATCTTTACTAATTTGTTTGAAAATTTTTTAATGACCTTAGTCATGTCATCTATCCTTTGATCTTGTGATGAGTCTTCTTCTTTAGCTTTTCCTTTGTCTTGAACCTTTCCAACAGCAATCATGTTTTCCTCAATCTCTAAGGCATCATTTTGAATCTGTTCAAGAGTGGAGGCTCTTCTTTATCTCAAGGTAAAACTAAAATCTGATACAAATGCCCCAGCAAAAACAACCCTTGCTCCAATAGGAGGTTTCATTTCCACAGGAAATCTATTATACAACTTATTAAATCTTTTGACAAAATCACTCATGATTTCATTTGATTTTTTCTTTATAGCATTAAACTTTGTTAAAGAATAACCATGGTCTCTTTTTTCACCCCATCTCTGGATGGATTTTCTTTCTAATTCATCCCAATAATTGATTGAACAATTTGGTAATCCTTTGAACCATTTTCTTGCCTCTCCGCTTAGAGACTGCACAAATGTTGGGAAAAATACTGAGAGGGGGGGTGAATCAAGATTTAGAGCTGACTGACAAATTTTTAGTTTTCCTTTCTCTTAAAAACATATGTTACATTACTGCATCCAACTTGTATGTCCAAAGATCTTATCATGTCTTTACTTAGATCATTGCATCATTTATTCATCAGATAAGTAGCAAGCATGAATAGAAATAACTGTACAAACCATCAAACATAAGCACCACATACGAACACTAGGATTTAAGGTGGAAACCCAATTCGGGAGAAAACCACCGCTGCTGAAGTCTCTGTCTTCAATATTTTATTACAAAGAAAACATATTACAATTTCTGTGCTGGCGCAGACTTATACCAGCATGCAGGCACCCACCTGCAGAAGGCTACAACCTTCTCTCATTTACCAGCCTCTCCTGGAAGGGAGATGCAACCCCCTGATCATAACATCAGCTTCTATATACAGAAGGCTTCAACCATATGATCCACTGCAGACCACTTTTCATCAATTTTCACACAGGTTCAAACAGTTTCAATGCAACCCTTTATTCAATTATCAACAAACATATTTTCCCTAATTCTTCATAGTGCGACCACTGTAACCTATACATCAGAAGTAATCTAGACTTCAGAGAATATATGCATTCAACATCCCGTGTATCCTTCTGTGTATATTAATCTTCAGAAACCCCAACTGTCATATGCACTTTCAATGTAAATGACTCGCATATATATATATATATATATATATATATATACGTGTTGTTCTTGTATGGACCTGTAATAATAATATGTTTGCAGAGCAGGCCGGATCTACAAAAACTTACTCGGATTCATATGTGTTCTTGTAGCAGACAAGCATCAGTTCTTCATGACTTCGTTCATCGTTTAAGACCAGAGGTTCATTCAGATTTTATAGTTAAGAACTGAGTTCCCCATCCAGATATTCCTTTGAGAGCTTCATTCATTCATCACCCTTAAGCATGCACATGTTCTTCATCCTTTTGTTAGTCGATCTGATCATTATATTTTCACGTGCACCATCGATTTAGATATAACAGGGTTTATTGCTACAGATATCTCCAAAGTAGATTCATATTTTTTTATTCATCCATTACGCACCCTTCTTCATAATTATCATCACTTTATATAGTTTTCGCACTTATTAAAACCATGGGTCAAAACCATTTAACTACTAATGGTATTCCTGGACGGTATTTCCTTTAGCACCCTTACGTACCTCTTTGATTTTTTTTTTTAATTTATTTATCAGTTTGAAGAAATTGATAAATAAATATATTTACAAAGTTTTAAACCCTTCTTCGGACTTTATAAAAAATATCCAATGCGTTCAAATAGATTTAATATTTCAATAAAACTTTTACCCCTGGCCCACATATGCGCCCCTTCGTCCAAAATAAACTTTGCACAAGTCCATTGCCCGATCACCGTTGGATCACGAGCTTTCAAAATTGATGGATATCGCTTGGGCAACTTGCACGGGAAATAACGTGCGACGACATGTTATTCGTCGTACATCTTAATTATCGTCTGCACTTCTTCATCGAACGATCATCGTACGATAGCTTCTTTTCAGATCGACGACGCAAAAGCAATTTCGGTGGTCGTCCTGGGTCGATTGTTAACGTGCGATGGGCGATCGTTATCGTGCGCTTGGTGGTTTTTGCAGGGACGTGTGTCAATACCTGTATGGAATCGCTCCTTATTCAGTAAATACCAAGTATCATCGAAAGGTGGTGCGAAGAAACCCGGATACCACCTTCACTATTCACTCGCAGTTTTTAAACAGTAATCCAATTTCCGCTCCGTACTCCAGGTTCCGTTTGCGTATAAAAATTGTTCTATTACACAGTCAAAGCCGAGAATCATAGACTAATCAATAACACTGCAAATTTGGACCTTCCATACTGCGAGCATTCAGGGGTTAATTTATTCCAAACCTACGCCAAAGCATAATAAATCTAATTACATGGCTCATACATTTTCCATAGTCAATTTGTGTTCCACTACGGGTTCAACGACGAGGTTCATATCATATATTCAATGAATATATATAACTCCACTGTTTACCAGTTTGTATACACTGTCGACCGTACAGAACCAGAGCACCATTAATCTCATCTGTCGATAACAGAGGATTTTCCAAATGTCCACAGGAACCCAAATATTCTGCCTAGAATGATACTGCTTCTATTGTAAATGCACTTCTGTTCTTCACTCTGTCTGCTATATAATATGTATCAACCTTCCAAGTCACAGTGCTGCTTCTAACTGCACCTTCAATTCCTTCATTAATTAGGTTGCCATCAAGGACAACACTTGCATCATATTGCCAACAATATCCCCCTTTGGACTTGATGGCAACCATGATAGTGTTTGAGCATTATAGTAGATAGATACATTGATTGTAACCATTATTCAAACACCATGATAATCTCCCCCTTTGACATCAAGGGCAAAGGTTTGACATTACCATGCTCCCCCTGAGATCATGCTGCATCTTCATAATATAGCAAGATGACTTATGAAGACCAACAGTGCATCCTTTTCATAGGACCAATTCTCCCCCTTAGCCTGTGCATTCAGAGATACCCAACAGCCCCTCACAACCAACTTAGTCTTCTGTAATTAAGTATACCTGATCCTCTGCATGGCAGAGACTAATCCAAGTTTCTGTCAGAGATATTCGAACGCTTCCCTAGGTAGAGGTTTGGTAAATATATCAGCAACCTGTTCTTTGGAGGAAACATATTCTAATTTCACCTTTTGCTCAAGCACTTGTTCTCGTAAGAAGTGATATTTGATGGGAATGTGCTTGGTCTTGGAATGCATAACAGGATTCTTTGAGATACTGATGGCACTTGTATTATCACACATAATGGAGATAGGGGGTGAACATTTAATTTGAAAATCTTGTAGGGTTTGCATCATCCAAAGAAGTTGAGTGCAACATGATGCTGCAGCCACATATTCTGCTTCTACTGTAGATAAAGAAATGGAGCTTTGCTTTTTGCTAAACCAAGTTACTAACCGGGGCCCCATATAGAATGCACCACCACTAGTGCTTTTCCGATCATCAATACTTCCAGCCCAATCTGCATCAGTGTATGCATGAAGAGTAAGATCAACATTCTTTGGATACCATAGTCCAAAATCTTGAGTTCCTTGTAGATATTTGAATATTATTTTTACAGCCTGAAGGTGAGACTCTTTTGGATTGGCTTGAAATCGTCCAAAAATCCCAACTGCATGCATAATGTCTGGTCTTGTCCCAGTGAGATAAAGTAGACTTCCTATCATAGATCTGTATTCTGGTTGATTCACCGTGGGAGAATCATCACTAGAACTAATATTACATCCGGTTATCATTGGTGTACTTACAAGTTTGCAATATTTCATGCCATACTTCTTTAGGATTTGCTTAAGGTATTTTTCTTGTGATAAGAAAATGCCATTTGTTTCTTGTTGCACTTGCAAACCAAGAAAGAATGTTAGTTCCCCAAGTAAAGACATTTCAAATTCTTGCTGCATATCAGAAGAAAATTTCTGACTCATAGATTCTTCATTACTTCCAAAAATGATATCATAAACATATACAACCACAATTAATAGTTTGTCATTTTCAGTTTTTGTGTATAAGTTGCTATCAACATATCCTTTTGAGAATCCTTGTTGATGGAGATATTTGTCAAGACGATAGTACCATGCCCTTGGAGCTTCTTTGAGACCATATAGAGCTTTCTTAAGTCTACAAACAAGTTTTTCATCATTTGCCAAGATGAAACCTTCTGGTTGTTCTATATAAACTTCTTCTTCTAGATCACCATTGAGAAAAGCAGATTTAACATCCATTTGATAAACTTTGATTTGTTGGAAGCTTGAAAAAGCAAGAAACATTCTTATGGCTTCAAGTCTGACTACAGGAGCAAAAGTTTCTTCAAAGTCTATACCTTCTTGTTGAGCATACCCCTTGCAAACAAGTCTAGCTTTATTTATTATAACATCCCCATTCTCATTTAACTTGTTTTTGAAAATCCATTTAGTTCCAATGACATTTTTGTCCTGAGGTCTTGGTACTAATTCCCAAGTGTGATTCTTTTCAATTTGATCAAGCTCTTCATTCATGGCTTGAATCCAACATTCATCTTTGCTGGCTTGACTGACACTGTGAGGTTCAATAGTGGACAGAAATGCCAGATTGCTAGAGGATCCCACAAGAGTCTTTCTTGTTTGTACACCTGATCCCTTTTCTCCCAAAATTTGAGATTCTGGATGGTTCTTTTGAACATATCTGGATGGAGCCTTTTCAAAAAATTCATCTTCAGGTTCTTCACTAGGTTCACTGTTTGTATCATTATTATTTGATGTAGAAGGATATGTGTCATCATCATCTTCATCTGTTGTTTTCTTTTCTTCTTTTGGAGCTGCAGGAGACTCATCAACAACAACATCAATACATTCAACAATATTCCGAAGTCTTTTATTGTAACATTTATATGCCCTACTCCTAGAGGAGTAACCAAGAAATATTCCTTCATCTGCTCTGGGTTCAAACTTGCCAAGTTTTTCCTCATTATTCTTGATAAAGAATTTTCTCCCAAAAATTCTAAAATTCTTTATAGTGGGAGGATTACCATACCAGAGTTCATATGGAGTTTTATCACTATTTACACGAACATGTGCTTTGTTGAGAATGTTTACTGCTGTATGTGCTACTTCTCCCCAAAATGTGTCAGGTGTTCCGAAATCATCAAGCATAGCTCTAGCCATTTGTTGAACTATTCTGTTCATTCTTTCTGCAACACCATTATGTTGTGGAGTGCCAGCTACAGAAAACTGCCTTTTTATGCCATGTTGTTCACAAAACTCAAGGAATTCATTAGATGTATATTCTCCTCCTCTATCAGATCTGAGACACTTGATTTTTAGATCTAACTCATTCTCAACTAGTGCTTTGAAGATCTAAAACTTCTCAAATGCTTCATCTTTGTGTTTAAGTAGCCCAATCCAACACATTCTAGAGAAATCATCAATGAAAAAGATATAGTATTCTTCACCACGTGGTGACTTTTTCCTCATAGGTCCACATATGTCGGTATGAATGAGTTCAAGAGGCTTACTTGATGATCCTTCCTTGGCATTAAATTGTACTCTGGTTTGCTTGCCGAATTGGCAAGATTTGCATATGATATTTTCAGGTAGAGTAATATTGGGAAGATCACGAACATCTTTAAGTCTGCTTGATTTGTTGATTTGAGAGAAGCTCAAATTCCCCAACCTTCTATGCCATAGCCAATTTTCTGAAGATTTACTCAAATAACATTGTTCTTTGCAGTTCTTCAATATATATAGGTTGTTTGGAGTTCTTTTCCCTTTTGAACTAAAGACAAATTCAGTTCCTTGATCACACATTTGACTTACACTTAACAAGTTATGCCTTAATCCATCCACATACATGACTTCATTAGCTTTCACATTTTCTTTTAGAAAAACAAACCCTTTTCCTTTAATGACCACAGGAGTATCATTTCCAAATGTAACCTTATTTTCCTTTTCTAGAGCACTATATGCAAGAAGTTTGTCTTTATCACCTGTCATGTGTCTTGAGCATCCACTATCAATGTACCATTGGTTTTCTTCATCTTCTGCAAATAATGCTATGCAACAATTTTCAACCTGTAACTCCTTCTTTTTCCATACTTTGGATCTTGAAGGAACATGTTCTTTTGGCTGAACTTTGCTCCTGCATTCAGATTCTTCATGGCCAAAGTTATTGCAATAAGTGCATTCAACTTCATTTTGAAGAAGATAAAAGTATAAGTATTCTTCTTTGCTTCAATATCAGTCCATTTCTTTCTTGCTTCTCTTGTCATAATAGTTTTATATGCTACACACTGAATAGCTTTATGACCAAAATTGTGACATGAGAAGCATTGTCCATTGAAGAAGAAATTTCTGCGATCATAAAATCTTCTATATGAATTTACTTGTTGATTGGTGTTTCCATGAAAGACATTCCTGTTAGTGTTCTTTGAATTGAGATGATCATGCTTTACTTGTAAAGATTCTTTATTCCCTTGCTGAGTGGCAGCATATTGTAAACCAGCTGTAACTATTTTTAGATAATTTGGTGCTGAAGGCTGAGAAGATTCTCCGGCATATCCAAGTCCTATCTTTATAAAAGGAGAACGTTGTACCTTGATGATTTCATCTAAGGTTTTAGATCCTTTAGCAAATCTAAGATTCAAAGTCTTTACTTTCTCAATTTCTTTTCGTAGACTTACTACTTCACACTCTAATTTCTCATAGTGCTTGTCCTTCTCTTCAAGCTGATTTTTTAGAGTTTCTATGATTATTTTACTCTCTTCTAGGCAGATTTTAAGTTTATTGTTTTCATCAAAAAAATCACTGTCTTCTAGAGCATCCACAAAAGTATCCTTTTCTTCTCTAGATTCTTTTTCAAATGCCATGAGAAGTCTAAGGTCTTGTTCACATTATTCTTCACTATCAGATAACCCATCACTATCTTCATGAGTATAGAAACTCTTTCTAGAGCTAAAATGATTTTTATTCCTTCTTGCTACTTCCTTCCCCTTTTTATGTGTTTCTTTATAAGGACACTTAGCAGCATAATGACCAACTCTTCCACAATCAAAACATTTGAAAGGAAGCTTACCTCTGAACCGTCCTGTGCCAAGTTGAAGTTTCTTTATGAAGTTTATCTCATCTTCCTCTGAGATATATCTTGATCCTTCTGTTATTTGTACTTCCTTCCCTTTTGTAGAAGTTCTAAAGACTGCTTCTTTGACTTCATATGGTCCTCCTCTTCTCATTTCATATGCAGTTAGTATGCCATGAAGTTGTACCATAGTAAGATTTTGAAGATCCTGCTTTTCTTCAAGAGCTGAAACTTTTGACTCAAATTTTGTTGTTAGAGATCTTAAAATTTTCTCAACCAACGTAGATTCAATTATTGTTTCTCCTAGATTTCTCATACGATTTACAATATCATCAAGACGTAGAAAGAAATTTGCACTTTTTACTTTTGCATCACCTTCATAGCTTAGAATGATTTTGTCTCATATTTCCTTTGTTGTGTTCAGCTGCATGACTTTGACAAATTCTGCTTCAGTTAGACTTCCCAATAGAGCATTGACTGCCTTTGCATTTGTTTCATAATTCTTTCTTTCCATCGGATCTTTTGGCACTGTGGCTGGATATCGATATCCTCCTTCAACAATAGCCCATACATCTGCTCCCAGAGACTGAAGATAGGACCTCATCCTTGTTTTCCAAAAGATTAAGTTGTTTCCGTTGAAGAGTGGAGGCCTGATAGAAGCTGTTCCATCTTGATTGCTCATCTTGATTGATCTTCCTTCTAGCGGCTAAGCTTTTCAGAAGGACCTGCTCTAATACCAATTGTTGGGAAAAAATACTGAGAGGGGGGGGTGAATCAGTATTTAGAGCTGACTGACAAATTTTTAGTTTTCCTTTCTCTTAAAAACATATGTTACATTACTGCATCCAACTTGTATGTCCAGAGATTTTATCATGTCTTTACTTAGATCATTGCATCATTTATTTATCAGATAAGTAGCAAGCATGAATAGAAATAACTGTACAAACCATCAAACATAAGCAACACATATGAACACCAGGATTTAAGGTGGAAACCCAATTCGGGAGAAAACCACCGCTGCTGAAGTCTCTGTCTTCAATATTTTATTACAAAGAAAACATATTACAATTTCTGTGCTGGTGCAGACTTATACCAGCACGCAGGCACCCACCTGCAGAAGGCTACAACCTTCTCTCATTTACCAGCCTCTCCTGGAAGGGAGCTACAACCCCCTGATCATAACATCAACTTCTATATACAGAAGGCTTCAACAGTCTGATCCACTGCAGACCACTTTTCATCAATTTTCACACAGGTTCAAACAGTTTCAATGCAACCCTTTATTCAATTATCAACAAACATATTTGCCCTAATTCTTCATAGTGCGACCACTGTAACCTATACATCAGAAGTAATCCAGACTTCAGAGAATATATGCATTCAACATCCTGTGTATCCTTCTGTGTATATTAATCTTCAGAAAGCCCAACTGTCATATGCACTTTCAATGTAAATGACTCGCATATATATGTACGTGCTGTTCTTGTATGGACCTGTAATAATATGTTTGCAGAGCAGGCCGGATCTACAAAAACTTACCCGGATTCATATGTGTTCTTGTAGCAGACAAGCGTCAGTGCTTCATGACTTCGTTCGTCGTTTAAGACCAAAAGTTCATTCAGATTTTACATTTAAGAACTGAGTTCCCCCATCCAGATATTCCTTTGAGAGCTTCATTCATTCATCACCCTTAAGCATGCACATGTTCTTCATCCTTTTGTTAGTCGATCTGATCATTATATTTTCACGTGCACCGTCGATTCAGATATATCAGGGTTTTTTTTTTACTACAGATATCTCCAAAGTAGATTCATTTTTTTATTCATCCATTACACCCTTCTTCATAATTCTCATCACTTTATATAGTTTTCGCCCTTATTAAAACCATGGGTCAAAACCATTTAACTACTAATGGTATTCTTGGATGGTATTTCCTTTAGCACCCTTACGTACCTCTTTGATTTCTTCTTAATTTATTTATCAATTTGAAGAAATTGATAAATAAATATATTTACGAAGTTTTAAACCCTTCTTCGGACTTTATAAACAATATCCAATGCGTTCAAATAGTTTTATTATTTCAATAAAACTTTGACCCCTGGCCCACATATGCGCCCCTTCGTCCAAAATAAACTTCGCACAAGTCCATTGCCCGATCACCGTTGGATCACGAGCTTTCAAAATTGACGGATATCGCTTGGGCAACTTGCACGGGCAATAACGTGCGATGGCATGTTATTCGTCGTACATCTTAATTATCGTCCGCGCTTCTTCATCAAACGATCATCGTCCGATAGCTTCTTTTCAGATCGACGGCGCAAATGCAATTTCGCTGGCCGTCCTGGGTCGATTGTTAACGTGCGATGGACAATCGTTATCGTGCGCTTGGTGGTTTTTGCAGGGACGCGTGTCAACGCCTGTATGGAATCGCTCCTTATTCAGGAAATACCGCGTATCGTTGAAAGGTGGTGCGAAGAAACCCGGATACCACCTTCACTATTCACTCGCAGTTTTTAAACAGTAATTCAATTTCCGCTCCATACTCCAGGTTCCGTTTGTGTATAAAAAGGGTTCTATTACACAGTCAAAGCCGAGACTCGTAGACTAATCAATAACACTGCAACTTTAGACCTTGCATACTGCGAGCATTCAGGGGTTAATTTATTCCAAACCTATTCCAAAGCATAATAAATCTAATTACACGGCTCATATATTTTCCATAGTCAATTTGTGTTCCACTGCGGGTTCAACAGCGAGGTTCATATCATATATTCAACGAATATATATGACTCCACTGTTTACCAGTTTGTATACGCTGTCGACCGTACAGAACCAGAGCACCATTAATCTCATCTGTCGATAACAGAGGATTTTCCAAATGTCCACAGGAACCCAAATATTCTGCCTAGACTGATACTGCTTCTACTGTAAATGCACTTCTGTTCTTCCCTGCGATATTGCTATCAAGACAATTTTCCAAATGTCCACAGGAACCCAAATATTCTGCCTAGACTGATACTGCTTCTACTATAAATGCACTTCTGTTCTTCACTCTGTCTGCTATATAATATATATCAACCTTCCAAGTCACAGTGCTGCTTCTAACTGCACCTTCAAGTCCTTCATTAATTAGGTTGCCATTAAGGACAACACTTGCATCATATTTGCCTACACAAATAAATCCCATACTTACGACATCGCCGGAATATTTGCTTCGCATGATAAACATGGCTTGATATTTTCTTTGAAAATAAAGTTACATCATCCAAATAGACTACAACAATTTTCCCAATTAGACCATGAACATGATGTCCATAGTCCTCTAGAAAGTATCTTCGTAGCGACACAAGTCGAATGACATGCGCTTGAATGCAAATGTTGCAAACATTCCTCATTTTGTTTTGAAGGTTACACTTTAAGCGATCTAGTTCTTCTTCTATCGCCTCTAGCATCCTAGAGAACCCATCTAGTATGAACATACTCCAACTCCCATATATTATTTGGAGTATCTATTCCATAAATGGCACCGGTGAATTGTCTTTATCCGATGGATGAGCCATTGCGCGAAAGTCCACACATAGTCATATTTCACCTAATTTTTCCTCACAAGGACCAAGTTTGAAATCTCGTTGAGGAGGTAAATCCCCTCTGCGGACAGAGGCGATCCCTACTAGCCCAACAGGGGTCTAGCAACAAACAAACAATGCTATGACGCAAGCTCCTAGTTACGAATGAAAGATTTGGGATAGAAACCTACCTGGATTCCAGCGCTCGATCTGAAGAAGAGATGTCCCCGTCCTTCGATCCTAGCAGATCACAATCCTTCCACGATCTCCGTGGATGAACACCTGCACACAGAAGAGACGAACAGATACATGCATAGGAACCAGCATACGTAACTAAACATCGGTCAGAAAAGACATTACTCGCATTAACATAATGGAAAAAGGAGTGGAACCATAATCATAGTCATCTATTAAAATGGTAAACGAATAGAAGTTACAACCAAGTTCTGACGCTGTAGCCTCCTTCGTGCGGGTCTCCGGTCATCCACGTCTCGCAAAGCTCGCCGAGGGAAAGGGAAACCTCTCCAGAGTCTCGTAACAATGGTCTCCTTGCTCGAATGGGCCTTAAGGGAAAGAAGGGATTCTTTTCAGCACAAAGGCACTTGGGAATAGGAGATGCAAAGCTTCAGCACTTCCAGACTAGCTTGCCATGGATCTGAACAAGCTTATATAGATGGGGAAGGAGGGAGTTGGGATCCCTATTATTATGGGATTGGCCCTATCAACAAGGAAGGTTCCATAGAAGGTGGCAAAACTACTTCCTTTCCATAGAACTCCCGTAGCCAAACCTCCCAACTCAAGATAGGCAGTGGTTGTGAGTTTGTTCGAACTCAACTTCCGCCATCCATATATAAAAAACAGTCCCTAAAATGGGTGGCGCGTTTGCTGCTCTATGACAGAGCGCCAAGTGGCGCGACCTCTTTACAGGATTTCCCTGAGTGGCGCGAGTACTGAACTGTCTACCCGCGCCAATGCAAAAAGAGCCGTTTTTCATGGATTTTGCAAGGAGATGTCTCAAGGGGAAATGAAGCTCATACTCAGAGGGATGCAATGATGATGTTTTCAGTGCATGACAGTGTTCACAGGTCACGCTATGGGTCCTCCATTGTGCGGGACGGGGAATGGTAGGGACGGTGACAAATTACTGTGTAACAGATGCCCCCTAAAGCATGAGGCCCGAGAGAGAGAGGGGTGAAATGCTTTACGAGAACATGTCCGACTGAAGGCCCGCCGTCGGAAAACCTGCACAGACAGATACAACTGATATCTCAAGTACATGATGTATATATATGGTATGGACGCAGCCATCCGAACAAAGTATGCTATAATCCGGATCCAGGGTATGGGCGCAGCCATCCAACTAAGATCAAACAAATAGACTCAGGTATGGTCGCAGCCATCCAATCATTGAGTCATGTACATAATGACAATAATCCACAATCGCAGCCTGGATTACAACAGACACAATCCAGGGTCTCGCGCTCCATCCCGACCCAAACAAATACAAGTTCTAGCATGCGAATGTGTGAGCTGATGTCGAACATGCAAGAACATCGTCTGATTACCAGCCAATAATGAAAGCCGTTAACAGACGCGAGAGAAACCACCAATAATGACGATGGTCCTCAAGGTACTACAGGTACAATCTACGGTGTGTGAATAAATGAGCTGACGTCGAACACCCGTAGAATCATCCGATCGGAGGCCAATAATGAAAACCTCTCGTCGAACGCGACGAACCTGCCATTAAGGCATGCAGGCCCCAAGGTACCATCAGGAGTCTCTAGACCAACTTCCTGGATAATGAGTTGAAGTCGACAGGAAGTGACCTTGATCGAAGGTGGGCCATAATGATTCCCACATCATCGACACGAGACAGAGGAACATAATGTTTTGTTGTGAATTAGGATCATATGAGAAATAGAGGAAGGTTGATATTCGCAGAGGCCAACTTCTCTTGAATATGTAAACGGCACAGCAATGGACTTGGCAGTATTTGACATCAACAGATCAAAGGTCATGGTGACGAGGCAGTGAACAGATGAGAGGTCAAAAGAGATTACCCAAACCCATGGAAGCAAAGTGAAACAACGAGATGAGATGTCCCCAACCCGACACGAATGCAGACAAGTGCCATGTTCAAGAGCGACATACCGCCGACGACAACGACAATGGTTCCATTTTTCCCCCACCATTTCTGGCGAGTACCCCAATTATTTTTGATAACAAGCTTGAAGGGGATAGCATATGCTTGTGATATAAGTCCGCCCTTCGGGCTAATCCATCCTAGTGCATTTAACGAGTCCTAGGAAGGAGAAACTCGGAGAACGTCATTGCGACGGAATCCAATGTCATCAGGGTTTAACGAGTCTGACAAAGGAAGAACTCGGCGCCTTTTCATGTTTAGAGAGTTTGAAAAGACAGCGGAAAAGAAAACTCCACAGGTCCCTTTTCGTAAATAGTTCCCCAGATCCGAAAAGGTAGAAAACAATATCCGGGGAAACCTCCTAGTCGCGATAGGCTAGGGTATTCCTTTTTCGTAATCGATCCAGCCCAGCCCGAAAAAGGGTTAAACTTATACTGGGTGAATGTCGATTCGTGTCCATTTTAACGAGATCGAAACGACAAGGGCCTCGGTAATCTTTTCATATTTAGAGAGTCAGAAAAAGAGCTGAAAGGTGACTCCAGAGTGACTTTTTCGTGTATTTACCGAGTCCGAAAAAGTATAAAATACAACTCGTTTCCACCTTCTAAGTCGCAAAACCCGTCACTGCACATACCCAACAAGCGTAAAATCCATTTTCGACATAATACATGCAAACATTTGACAAGAAATAACTTTTAAAACACATTTTAACGTTGAAAAGTTATAAATATGTCCAATGGTAAAAAATGAAATTACTTTTTACTATTTACCTTGTGGAGAGTAGCAGTGGTCCATTTGGAGCAGAATCTTCTGACGACGATTGCGACCGATCCAGGCAACCATTCAGCGTCTCGTCTGTGACAGGTAAGAGGCGCTCCTTTCTCCTTTCTTTCCATGTATTTTTTAATGATTTCCCTTAAAAAACCAGCTCTGTAAGGGCATTCTTGAATTTTTAGGGCCGGCCCAAGTGGCGCGGGTATCGGGCACGGACCCGCGCCACTGAGCTCTTTTTATCAAAGGGCCCGCGCCACATGGCGCGACTGTGAGCAAAACAGTCACGCCAGCGGCGCAACCCAAATTTCCGCCTAAAAATCCTCTATTTATGCCAAATTTTTTGAATTTTTGAGCTCACAGAAGATCTAATTAAGGGTTTTGAACCATGTGAATGCAGATAAACAGTCAGAATGGTGATTGAATGGAAGGAACGGGAACACGGAGATGAGGACGAAGAAGCCATGCAAAATGAAAATTGCATGAATGCTCTAAGGGACTGTGGCTTAAAGAAATTCTTCCTCACGCCATGCTTACGAGCTCAGCCTGAGCTCCTCCAATATTCGATCAACCTCTGGGATGAAAATGACCAGGTATTCAGAATACGAGACCAGGTGTTGGAATTGGAGGTCACCGACATTTACTTTGTTACTGGATTATCCCACAGGGGTCCAATCCCTGTACTGACTGGGAGCAGACCATCAGGGGAGAAGATGGAAGAAGTAATGGCGCGGGTGTGCCGTGGGGCACAAACAGGAACAGGGAGTAAGAAGGTGTACATCTCGACCATCCTCGACCTAGCACTGAGAGTCGTACTCCACACCATTACGCGGGCTTCTGGATCGCAGGCACCGCACGAGGCTTCAAAGGCTCAACTCTTACTGGCCTCAGAATGCATGGGTCCCCGACTGTATGACTGGGCAACAGCTGTCACCATTAACATGAAAAGGCAGCTCACAAAGTGCAAAAAGGGCAAACTGAAGCAGTTTGGGTATGGTTCCATCTTGGTGTCGTTCATTCTCGAACGCATACCAACCTTCCAGGGCCAAGAGGCCCCTGTGGCGAGTCCAGTACCACGAGAGCCGAGAATGGCTCGCTGGGCAGCACTGATGCCCAGATCTGGAGGCGGGCAACAGATGTCCTAGAAGCCCGAGTTCTTCAGATGGATACGGCGCCAACTGATCGTTGTGGAAGATTGGCCCTATGCGGGAACTGACTTTACAGGGGACCCGGATCTCCCGCTACCAGAAGGAGACCACTGGGATGAAGAGCTGGGTAAGTCCTCATGTTTTTGATTTTATGTTTATATGATTTTTTGTTAATACACAGTTGTCTAAACACAAATATACATGCATGCAGATGTAGGACCTGAGAGACCAGCCGGGATGTCTCCCATCTTCCGGAGGACACAGCTCGCCCCTGAGATCCAGGGGGAAGGTGCCGGAGGAGGGGCACTGGTACAGAACCTTGAGGGGATCGTTCATGGGATCCCAGACTATGCCCGACTGTCAGATGTACCATTGGAGTACCAGCGCCATACGGTGGGAGTCCCAAATCGGCTCCACCGAATCCTGAGGCGGCTAGTGCGTGCAGTAACGTGCTATCATGAGCACCATGCCGATTAGTCTCTAGGATTTAGCCACACCTATTTTTTGAGAGACTCAGTGTCTCCGGATGTATTAAGACACTTATGTATATTTTTTGAGTTTTATGTGACACACTTCTATGTAAACATTTCGATATCTATATATGCATACCTATTTCTGGATGAGTCTTCTTTACATGTGATGATGATTTATAAATTGCGAAAATGTCTATCTAACACCAAATTTGCTACTGTATCTGCTAATGCATTCAAATGTCTGGGTATATGATGATATGTAATATATTCAAAATTCCTTTCCAGTAATCGAATACGCAAATACAATCGTAAAATGGACGGATTTCTTACCGAATAGTGCCCGTTCAGCTGCAACACTACAAGCTGTGAATCTAGGTACACGAGCACTTCACGGATACCAAGGTTTACTGCCTCGGTTAATAATTCCAACACGGCGCTATATTCCGCGATATTGTTCGTGGTACGTCCTAAACAAACACCTTGCAGGTCGATCAACTCACCAGCAGGATCGTAGATTACCCAGGCTATAGAAGACAGATTCCTGGTACTGCGGGAGGCACCGTCCGCGAAACCAACAAATGGATGAGTAGACATCTGCACAACCAGGAAGACCCGATCAGCAGAAAGACGTTTACAAAGCACACCACACCATGCACACAAATGACAATCACACACCTATGCACACACACCACACCAAGAAATCATTTCAGGCGTAGTACTTCTTGAGGTACAGCCCATTTCTGGGCTGCGCCAATGGAACTCCTTCGTAGTCTATAAGTTCGTAGGCCCCATTTTTCAACACGCGTTTTACTATATAGGGACCGTGCCACATGGGCTGGAGTTTACCGGCACCAAGCTTATCATGTGCTTGATCATACAAGAGGACTAGGTCTCCTTCAATGAAAGAACGGGAAGAAACAGATTGATCAAAATGAGATTTGACCCTCTTCTTTTGTGCTTCGATGATCAAAGCAGCTAGACGACGGGTTTCATCCAACCGTTCAAGGTACAGAAGACGCTCTTCTTCAGGAGAAGTATCCGGTAAGAGCTCCACAGCTAACTTAAGCGAAGGAATTTCACATTCAACCGGCAAAGTAGCTTCCAGACCGTACACCAGTTGAAATGGTGTGAATCCGGTTGCACTTTTCGCAGATGTTCGGTATGCCCATAGAGCTGAGAACAGTTGGAGATGCCTACTGGATTTATGAATCCCAACTGTTCGTTGAAGCATAGTGACCAAAACCTTGTTCACCACTTCAACCTGACCGTTAGCTTGAGGGTAGTATGGCGTTGAGCTGTCGTGACGCAGGCCCAACGCAGCTGTCAGCTCCGCCATCATGTAATCACGGAAATGAGTACCGTGATCAGTGACAATAGCTTGAGGGACCCCGAATCGTGCAATAACATGTTTGAATAAAAAATAAGCAGCCGTTCTTCCGTCAGCAGCAAGTGTAGGCATCGCCTCGGCCCACTTAGTGAAGTAGTCGACGGCGACGATGATATACGCATGCCCCCCGGCCGAGTGAGGGTTACACGTCATAAAATCTACGCCCCATTTCGCGAAAGGGCCGACGGTAATAACGGGATGCAAAGGCAACGGCGGCGCGCATCTTGCGCTGAAAAATCTGGCACGGATGGCATTTTCGGACTGCAGTGATGCAATCCTTGAATATAGACGGCCAGAAGTAACCTGCCCTCAGAATATTTTGGGCAGTGGCATATCCGGACATGTGTCCACCACAGGCGCCACTGTGGCAGTCATTCAAGACTTTCTCAGCCTCGTCCAAGGTAAGGCATCATCGGAGCACTGAATCTACTCCAATACGATATAGGGTATCTCCCACTATGCGGTAGGGTTGGGACTGGTGCCGAATCCGACGGCGTGCAGCTTTATCCAACTCAGACCGGAATGTCGCGGTCTGAAGATACACTATGATGTCCCCGTACCAAGGATCACGAGTATCGATAAGAAACAACGTTTCGTCTGGAATATGATCTTCAGTGTATTCAGGAAGAGAGTCTGTAGGGAGAGAACAAATCAAATCCGCGAAGACCAGTGATTTAGTTGACTTGGCAGTGGTGAACTCCAAGTCAAACTCCTGCAGGATGACAATCCATTTGGAGTACTTTCCCCCCAGCAATTGTCTGGAAAGAATGTATGTCATGGGGTTGCAGTCTGAAACCACTGTGATCGTGCGCAAAAGGATGTAATGGCGGAAGCGCTGTACAGCGTGTACGGCTGCTAAGGCCAACTTCTCAACATGTGCGTAACGCGTTTCCGAGTCGAGAAGGTTCCGAGAGAGGTAATAAACAACATGTTCATCACCGTTCTCGTCATCCTGCACCAAGACCATGGCGATGGTGCTTAATGCGGCGGCTAGATACAAAGTAAAGTCGCGGTGGTAGTCCGGAGGATGAAGCAACGGAGCATTGACTAACAATGTCTTCAGCTTCTCAAAGGATTCTTGAGCGATTTCGTCCCAATGAAAGGGAACATTCTGCTTTAACAAACGAGTGAATCCTTTGGCCACCTCGGCGTAATTCGGGATGAAGCGCCTAAGAAAATTCGCTTTCCCTTGCAGACTCTGCAACTGATAAAGGGAGGAGGGTGACGGAGATTTATAATGGCCTCAACCTTCAGAGGGTCGAGGTGAATTC
Organism: Pinus albicaulis; assembly: GCA_034641835.2. Taxonomy (NCBI): domain Eukaryota; kingdom Viridiplantae; phylum Streptophyta; class Pinopsida; order Pinales; family Pinaceae; genus Pinus; species Pinus albicaulis. The sequence goes on along the minus strand of JAXQQM020063519.1, from coordinate 84,608 downwards.
CGTCTTTCGAGACTATAAAGCCTAAAAGACGGCCAGAGTCGACGCAGAAGACGCACTTATGAGGATTCAGCCTAATATTGTAGCGTCTGCAACGAAGAAATATCCGGCGAAGATGTTCCGGATGATCCTCTCGCTTACCCGAATGGGCAGGCAAGTCGTCCAGATAAGGCTGGACAATATGGCGAATATCATGAAAAGCATATGACATGGCACGTTGAAACGTGGCGCCAGCGTTCTTTAAGACGAACGAGAGTTTTTTATATGCAAAAGTGCCCCACGGACAGATGAATGTGGTCTTATGTTGATCCTCAGGTGCAATGTTAATCTGGTTGTAACCTGAGAAACCGTCCATTAAGGAGTAGATCTCACTCCCGGCGCAATCGTCGATAATCCGATCGATAAACGGAGTGGGATAATTATCCTTAGGACAGGCGCGATTTATATCGCGATAATCCACACAGAATCGAATGGTACCCTGCTTTTTATCGACAGGGACGATATTGGACACCCATTCTGTAAGGGGGATAGGATAAATAAACCCCGCGTTCAGAAGTTTTTCAACCTCTGCCTTGATAGCGGCGGCTTTCCGAGGATGCAGGGGACGCAAGCGTTGGCGCACGGGTTTCGCACCTGGATAGGTTGGAATCTCGTGCACGACAATACTAGGATCAATTCCCGGCATTTCCTCGTAGGACCATGCAAAGACATCTCTGAACTCTTTAAAAAGTTCCGTATAGACCTGGATCTCTTCAGGAGAACAGGTCACACCCACATGAATGTTCTCAACAATCCCCGGTTTGACAGAGATGTTGATGGGAACCGTTTGAGTAATGTTACTCAGATTGCCTTCCGAAAAGACCTCATGCGTCAAAATCGGTGTTTGAAGAGGAGGGGAAGGAACCTGAGTAGCATGGCGCTCGAGACAATCCGTCATTGCCCCCAAGCTAGGCATAAATGAGGAACGATGATGCCCATTGCCCCAAGGTAGCTCCTCTAGAGACATCGTTTCAATTATAGCCTCATCTGAGGGAAAAGTCTCTCTAAGGGGATCAGGCGAATCAGCCTGACCAAGCCAGGGGGATTGTGAGTAGACGTCAAGAGCCATGCTCATCGGAGCATGCTGAGGAGGTGGAGGGTCCGATGCAGCAACAATCTCACAGTAGCTGATCTCTACCGGCGTTAAAGGCATGGACTCTCCAAACTCATATACCTGCTCAGGTGTAGGAATCAGCCAGGGGTCATCAGTCCTGGACAACATGTTGACTTGAGCGGTATCCGGTGGCGGCGCAGGGAAAATACCCATGAGGACTGGGTCTTTGAAAAGACCAGGTCCTATGCTGTCTGGGGGATTCGGAATTTGATCCACATACGGCACGTTGTTCTCGGAGCTAGAGGTAAAAAATGACAACTGGTCTACCGTGACAATCTTGCCCTCGTGAGGGAACTTGATGAATCGAAAGACAGTAGACGGCACGCAGAGCATGGCATGGGTCCAGCTGCGACCAAGAAGTATGTTGTAGTTGAGTTTAGCGTCAACTACTTCTACTTCCACGTTGACGGTTTTTCCTTGTAATGTAATCGCCAGACTCTCGAGAACTCCCAGGGGTTTAGATTCCCGGCCATCAAATGCCTCAAGGGCATTGGGAGATGACGATAAAGTTGGGGAACCGATGGCTCTCCAACAAGCGGAGGACATAACACAAGTAGATGCACCCTCATCTACGACGGCTCTATGAACGTCCAGGCCGTTAATCCCGACTTGAATAATCAAAGCGATTTGATGTGGAAGCCGGGGAGTAAAATTCTCCAGATCAAAGGTGAGAAGGCTCGAATCGGCGGGGTCAATACCACCGATGGCAGACAGCAAAGCCTTCCGTTGTGAAGGACAACTTTGAAGAACCTCAAGTGCGGACATGGCACATGGCGCCTGGGCCAGATCCTCAACAATACTGTAATGTTGGGCGGCACGGGCGTTTGGATTATAAGAGGATCTCCGAAGAACACCCTTGGGAGGTGGTTTCACAACGGGTTCGAGAGTCGGCTTCTCAATTTCCAATGAACCAGAAGCAGGTAGGGGAGGCGGTCCATCCGCCACTGCCTTCCCGGGTGCCTGCTGCTGATTATTGTAATCCTTGGACCTCGTAGCGATAGTGATAGGTGCATTAGTCTTCATCATGAAAACTTGAGACCCAAACGGTGCAGATGATGAACCTTGTTCGACCATCTGGGTCTGCTGAGATGGGAATGGCTCCTTTAAAACAGCCGGAGTACCCTTTGAGCCTTTAAGAAGTTGACTGACTTCGGATCGTCTTGGACAATCTTTAGTGTAATGGTCTCCTTCACAGATGAGGCAAGGAAATTTCGGCTTACGTTGTGAGCCATCCTCAGATCGAGATTTAGATTCCGGTTTTGGGGCATCAGATCTTGATTTGCCTTTGCCCTTCTTCTTCCCCTTGGAGGATTTGTCCGCAGGATTGGCCTGAACGGCGTTTACCTCCGCGGTTTTACCAGAATCGGATGAGGCGGGGTTAGCAGAGGTATTGTTGGAAGAATTATCCTTCTGCTTCCCATTCGAAGACTTCTTCGAATTTTGAGAAACGGAACCAATGACACCATCCACGGAAGGGGTGGGTTGGGTGTTTTTGGCTCCGGGCCGTGGTGCATCAGGCAGGATGTCATAAAGCGCGTCGTACGCGAATAAACCGCATCCAAGCACGGGCACGCGCGATAGCTTGTTCCTCCTGGCCACACGCTCCCATCGCGATATCCCGAGCGATTTGTTCACAAAGGAAAAGGAACGTGAGTCAAAATCACCGGTGTATGTGAAACTTGATCAGTCGACGACGGCGCCGCCACTCATGGATGTGATCCGAGATGTGAGTGGCCGAGTCCTGCTTCAGGGAAGACAGGAGGTGCGTCCCAGTCTCATACCGGACTGGTAACTCGAAATGCGTGAGGAAAGCCATAGCTAACGAGTTGAAATCCTGAAAAATACCACGGGATAGCTCTATGTACCACTTAGCAGCAGCTCCTGTTAACGTACGCCGGAAAAGACGCAAACGAACCGAATCGTCAGTCCAAGAGTTAGACGAGCACCAGAGGTGATACGTCATCACATGCGCCTGGGGGTCTTCTCCAGATTTGCCCTCAAACTTGGGACAATCTCCTGGTATCTTGGTCGGAACCGGGGGCCAATATGGATTATGAGCAATCGGATCATTGGTCAACTTCGAAACGTCCGGTAGATCCAAGGTAGCCAGGAACGGCAATGGAGGGCTAATTCCCATGCCAGTCCCAGAATAAGGTCCGGTACCCATGCTCCACGATGGTTGTGAATATCCCTGCCCCCATGGGTTCTGTCCCGTAGGATTCTGACCGTGAGGGGCATAATTCGTATAGCCAGACTCATTTGGTTGCTGGTAACCATTGTGTGGGGCCTGATAACCAGGGTTCGGGCCCTGATTAGGCGTCTGCCCCGTATAAGCAGCGTTTGGATTTGGCTGCTGAGCATAGTTAGAACCGTGAGGAGGAGGAGGATACTGAGAGCCTCCAGAGTGGTTATAGTTCTGTTGAGATTGACCATGCGGATAATAACCACTCTGAGGATGAGTAGACTGCTGATAAGTGGAACCCTGCGGAGCCTGGTACGTAGGGCGCAGCTGTTGATTTGGCTGCGGCATTGAGTGAGCAGGCTGGTGAGCAGAGTGAACGGAATGAGGGGGCTGGCCTGAATGAACAGGTTGACCCGAATGAGGGGGCGCTCCTGAATGAACAAAGGTCCGAATGACCATGCCAATCAGTCGTTGTGCTGAAGGTTATGGGTGAGCCTCAAAACATGTACCGAATAAGCCTGGCGACCCTGGAGAGTGGGGGGAGGTTGTACCGGATGACCCGGTTGGCCCAGTGGTGGAACGAGACCAGGTGCTTGCTGGAAACCAGTTTGACCCGAAGCAGAACCATAAAGAGGTCCTTGCTGATATGCAACGTTAGAGACAACAGGATACTGCGGTTGCATCGGTAAGGAAGGCTGGATTTGCCCCCCAGGTCCATAGGTCGGTTCCTGTTGATACCCCGGCTGAGGCTGAGCAGGTTGACCAGCAGGGTTATAATATGGTCCTTGCGGATTATAGAATGGCCCTCGCTGGCCCGCAGAGTAGCCTTGATTGGGCTGTCCCTGTGGGTCGTACTGATAGCCAGGTTGGCCTGCAGGTTGACCTTGGAAAGGTTGTGCCTGCAAGTTCTGAGCCTGGTTGTACGGTAAACCTTGAACATAAAGATAGGCCTCAGGAGCAGGGAGACGCAAAATGTCCCCATGCTCGTCAAGCCGACCCGGAAAACCATACACGGGGGTGCCGTCTTGTGCATAATGCGAAAAGAAAGACCGATAAGGATCTTGGGGGAGTTGTCCAGCTCCGGCGTTCGGCTGCTGCAAAAACAACCGATACTCTTCCGGAGAGATATTCTCCGGTATAGCAGTAGCTAAATAAATGTCCTCTGGAGTTGGCCCAGATCTAGAAGCAGATGCTGAGGCAACAGCAGAAGAGGCGGCCACACAAACAGTGGGTCGCACGGGAACAGAAGTGACGGGCGTCGAAGGAGACACCCCGGGTGTAGCAGCAGCTGGCCTCGAAGCAGGAGATGATATTCCCATAGAGGCAGCAGCCGAAATAATCTGACCCAGAGATCTGTATCCCTGTGGCAAAGAAGGACCAGCTGACGATGTGGTAGCCAGCTCAGACTCATCTCCCTCAAACAATCTACGAGGGATGCGCTGGTAGTCATCAGACCCAGGAATTTCCTCACCAGAATCACTCATGGTTGATCCTGCCGTTAAATCACGCAGAAGACGGCGAGGACTAGGAGGAAAAACAGCAGCAAAAAACGGTGAACCCGATGTAAGAGAAAGGAAATCAGCTCCCAATCTCCATTCAGACAGAGGGTCCGAAAAGGGCCAGTGGAAGTCAACTGGCTCTCCAAAGGGTTGCTCGGCGAGGACCGGTCCCCCGTCAGGGAACTCGGAAACAACAGGCTGCTGTGGTTCAACAGAAGGCTCCGAAGCCTCTGAAGAATCGTCCGTGTAAGGACTGCCAGTAGACGAAACTGAGGGTTCCGCCACCGTGACAAAAGACTAGAAGAAGAGAGCACACACACACGGGCTGAAAATGAATTAAGACACACGATCAAACAGTCACAAGCAATATCTAACTGGGTGTGTAATCGTGGGAGATTGATTTTACGACATTGGAAAATAAACAAATTCTACCGTTTCATGTTTTAAGAGTCAAGAAACGATAAAAAGATGACTCTATCTCTTTCAGAGTTGATACAAGCGTGAAAGGACAAGCGCTTGACGGTCTTTTCAAGTTTAGGGAGTCAGAAAAGACCAAATGACTGCTCAGGAAAAACTAGGCACAAAGGGTGTACCAAATATCCGTGAACCGCAATATACACCTTGGTTTGAAAAATGAAACAGAAATCGACCAAGGACTTTCCGTACGTGCAGGTAGTCTCCCCGAATGCTGTGTTCGGTGTATCACGGGTATAGGGCGGCAGACTCGGCTTCCCGTGGATAAAGGATTGAAAACCTATAGGGGTCTCCCTTTATATACGCGACGGTACGGGGAGCGCAAGTCCGTACTAGCGCTGTCTAAAGCCAACAGGCGAACGACAGCTGCTAGGTTTAACGACGCCGGAACACGTCTCTAGCCTAGACTTTCTAAATATGTTGCGTTAAGTTCCAATGTTGCCTTAGGTTAATCGAATAAATTTTACAGTTGATCTTCAATTAAGTTTCAATTTCCAGGCCTTATCGTATGTAGTGTCTCCTAAATGCAAGCTATATGCCACGATGCAACATTTCGTTCGATGAAAGCTAGTTAAATGAGAGTTGAGAGCTTTTATACAAACGAAATGAACGGAATATAAACAAGAATGTCTCTAATGCAACTAATGCAATTGCACACTTTTCATTCAAACACTAATCACTAGTAATACGGAAAAGATGACAATTTGCACTAATTAAAAAACAAAAGAGACTATATATTTTTTTTTTTGATTTTCAATGTTTAATGGCTAATGTGCACTGAAAACAAAAGGAACAATTGGAGAAATGATAACTAAGAGAGCGAAGCAAGCAACATTCACTCAACAAAGCAAGCAACCAAATCTCTAAATCGACCCAAAGTCTCTCAAATCGAAGAAAGACTCGAAACACCCAATGGACCGTGTGATCTGGGTCCAAAGCAAGGGCAAACGAATTCTGAATGAAAGAATGAACAATCACTCAAAAGACGCAACAAAACAATCAAAGACTGCTAAGAGGGCGTGGAGAATCAATCAACAAGTCGACGGGACAATCAAGACACCAAAACTCCCAAGGAGGGCTCAATTCACTATGCCACTAGATGCCCTAGGGCTCAAATCGTGAAACCGATAGATAGAGGCAAACAACCAAAGGATAGCGGTGAATTCCAGTCAAACCAGGCTCCAATACACTCAAACAATCAGGAAATCAAGAAGAAAAGTACTGGTCAAGCTCAGAAAGCCAAAAATTGAAGAAATTCAAACAAGTCACAGGGGTGGCGCGACTGTGGCCTTGAAACTAGCGCCAGAGGCCGAGTGGCGCGAGACAGACAAATGCAACACGCGCCAAGTGGCGCGACTGTCAGGTAAAAACCCGCGCCAGTCGAGTTCTTCAATGAAAATTAAAAAAAAACAAGCTAATCTGAAAAAAGACCAACACAAGCTAAGCAAACCAAAAGGCTAAAATACTGAAGGAATCCAACCCAGAAGGTTCATCAAGCAAGGAGAAACAATCAAAGCGAACCAATCATAAACGGGACAAGGAAAACCGGACGCTCCCCAGCGGAGTCGCCAATTTGTTGAGAAGGTAAATCCCCTCTGCGGACAGAGGCGATCCCTACTAGCCCAGCAGGGGTCTAGCAACAAACAAACAATGCTATGACGCAGGCTCCTAGTTACGAATGAAAGATTTGGGATAAGAACCTACCTGGATTCCAACGCTCGATCTGAAAAAGAGATGTCCCCGTCCTTCAGTCCTGGCAGATCACAATCCTTCCCCGATCTCCGTGGATGAACACCTGCACACAGAAAGAACAAACAGATACAAGCATAGGAACCAGCATACGTAACTAAACATCGGTCAGAAAAGACATTACTCGCATTAACATCATGGAAAAAGGAGTGGAACCATAATCATAGTCATCTATTAAAATGGTAAACGAATAGAAGTTACAACCAAGTTCTGACGCTGCAGCCTCCTTCGTGCGGGTCTCCGGTCGTCCACGTCTCGCAAAGCTCGCCGAGGGAAAGGGAAACCTCTCCAGAGTCTCGTAACAATGGTCTCCTTGCTCGAATGGGCCTTGAGGGAAAGAAGGGATTCTTTTCAGCACAAAGGCACTTGGGAATAGGAGATGCAAAGCTTCAGCACTTCCAGACTAGCTTGCCATGGATCTGAGCAAGCTTTTATAGATGGGGAAGGAGGGAGTTGGGATCCCTATTATTATGGGATTGGCCCTATCAACAAGGAAGGTTCCATGGGAGGTGGCAAAACCAATTCCCTTCCATAGAACTCCCGCAGCCAAACCTCCCAACTCAAGATAGGCAGTGGTTTGTGAGTTTGTTTGAACTCAACTTCCGCCATCCATATTTAAAAAACAGTCCCTAAAATGGGGTGGCGCGATTGCTGCTCTATGACAGAGCGCCAAGTGGCGCGACCTCTTTACAGGATTTCCCTGATTGGCGCGAGCACTGAACTGTATACCCGCGCCAATGCAAAAAGAGCTGTTTTTCATGAGTTTTGCAAGGAGATGTCTCAAGGGGAAATGAAGCTCATACTCAAAGGGATGCATTGATGATGTTTTCAAGGCATGACAGTGTTCACAGGTCACATAATAGGTCCTCCATTGTGCGGGACGGGGAATGGTAGGGATCAAGACAATTTACTCAGGAAGAAATCCAACCCAAGTATAATGTCTAACTTTAAAGATGATCCAAGCATCCAACAACTTCCTTAACTCATTTTGGATGAGGGGTTCAAGCAGCAGATGAACCTTCCTAAGCTTTTGTTGATATGGATTCACCCCTTCTTTAATCAGAATGACATGTTGGATAATACATGTATCATATGTCTGTAAATCATTGTATGTCCATGCAAACACATCGTGATACTTCTTGAAAAGAAGGATGAATGGCTGGTGTTCTTGAGGGGAACAACATGTACCTAGGTTTACAACATTGTTACCGATGAAATAGATAACTTCACTGGTACCTACTTTTTGACATAGCAAGAAAAACACTTGATTTTGAAAAGTGGTGATGCAGAATCATTTTTTTTAGCATGTTTTTGGCATTTTAATTTTATTTTTTTATTTTTTTGTGATGTTTTTTATGTTGATTTTGAATAGTGGTGGCATATCATCACCAACATTTTTTTAGAGGATTGATTTTGACACTACATTTTCTAATGTCTTCTTCTTCCACGAGATGTTTATTTTTAAGTGCATTTGTGTACTTGTGTTTTAAAAAGAATTTTTTTTTTTTTAAATAAAAATTTGTAATGATATCTTCACTTTTTCACCTAGATAAAAAATGAAAAAAGGGTCAATATTATAAAGTTTATATTTTCTACAAGTTTATGTATTGCTAATTAATGTTTCAATGCACATCAAATAATTGTCGCTAAAAAACCAATATTTTGAACGATATGAAAAAAAATACATATTTTAAATATAAATAGAATGCAAAAAATACATTTTTAGAAACTTTTTATTAAAAAAAACATGTTAAATAAACTATTTTTTTGGGAAAATCTTAACAAAAAAACTTAAGAAAATAGCATTTTTATTGAATTTTATGTCAAAAAATAATAGTAATCACATGTTTTTTGCCAAAAATAAGGATTTTTCTCATAAAATATCAAAGTCTAAACATTACAAGTAAAATTTATTAATAGATCTCAAAAATGAGTTTTGTTTGCAAGCATAACTTAAAGATCATCAACAGTATCAACTATTACATGTTCAACATCATTTAGAACATCATTGATGGCTTCTTCCGCAACATTTTCTGCTTCATTTTGGTCATTTTCATCTTCTAATGGATCTTTCATGTCTGCAAATCTTCCAAAGTGTCCTTTTCCAATCATTCCATATAATGGTGGTTGGGGTTCCTTTGCTTTTTTTGCCACACGTGATTCATTAAAACCCCCTTTCCTCAAACCAACTTCTTGCTTCACATTTGGAAGGAATTCAAGAGCGTTAATTATTTGTTAAATAAATTTGCATTGCACTAGGTATTTCTCAATGGCAATGCAATTTTTTCCTTTTGGTAGGCAACATGCTAGTGTTGTACCTAATCATCAAGCACAAAAGAAATAAGTATGAAAATTAGTATAAAGACATAAAAAGTAAAAAATAAAGCATTTAAATTTAAATTTGTATAATAAAACTTACCTGAACCTAAGAATAAATCCAAAACCCAATCTCCTTCATTTGAACATAGATCTATAATATAGTTAATCAATGCTTGCGGTTTTTTATAAATGTTAACTATATCTCCTTTTGCATCTTTATCCTCATATGTTAGTTTTCTTACAACTGCATCATGAACCAATACTTGACGATGACTCTTCCCATCTACTTGATTCATAAGAATACACTTATAGCTATCGTCTTTTGTCCAACATTCAACATGGATGAAATCACAACCATTTTTAATAGGTTGATCTTCGGAAGAAACAATATTTGACTTATGCCTGTAACATAACATAGTAAAAGTTCAATTAAATTGTTCATAAATAAATAAAAAATTAACAGTAATCAAACATACAATTTCAAAGTCTTACCATGTAAATTGAATCCTTGAGTTTGCTTTTCCCTTGAAGCTTATTAATAACATTGCAAACTGTGTGTCTGAATGAAATGTCATAAATCGCCAAAGTGGTGATGTTGTCACTTCTAGAAAACCCGTAACCACTTTACTAAAAGATTGATAAGTATATGGTTCACTATCATATTCAATGTATGGGAAATTGAAACAATGAGGAATATCTGCAATAACTAGGGCATATTCCCTTTTAGGTATTAGTGATGCAATTTCTTCACAGTCACCTTGTATTATTTGATATTGGGTACTGTCGGGCCCATTCCAAATGTAATGATTAAGAGTAGGATCGAGTCCAAAATTCATATGACACTTCTTTATCATCTTTTCCAACCTAATTTTTTCAATAAAGCTTTTGAAAGTATATGGTACTCCATTTCCATCCTTCTTCGACATCTTTAATGACATAAAAATATATATGTATAAGTAATAAAATAAAAATAGTTTAAACATGAATAAATTTAATGTATAGATCAACATACCTTATTGAATGAATATAAAAATCTTTAAGTGTTGTTGTAGAACTTGCTTCTGGGTAGTGGCGCACAACATCATCCCAACTGTCTTCATTCAACATTTTAACCATATGTTCTTGTATTTTCATAAAAATCTTCTGACTGAATAAATAAAGTTAAAACTGTTAATATAGTGACATGTATAACAAATTATACCAACAACATTATGTTTTATTTAAAATAAACTTATAATGAAAGGAAAATAAGAAATAATTCAAAAAACTTACTTTTGAAATTCTGCATACATTTCTTCCATTGATAATTCACCCGACTTCGCACGAGCTAGTACTGATTTGACTAGTTTCTCATCCTTCACACCTTGCATTGTTCTCCAAGGTGTGATAGTCATATCCTCTGGAATTTGCTTCATTTCAGGACCTGTCTTATTGTTCGTACATACTATGGGTTTACTCATTTTAACCTTTTTATTTTTTATGGAAATATTCTCCCACTGGACAAAAATCTCATCAATCAAATCCCATATCTCCCCAGTTCTAAATGCCAACTGAAAATTGTTATCCATTCTTCTAAATATACTTGAATGCATTTTTCCATCTTTTTCTTTTATTTTTTCATCAATTTGATAACATGTTTCCATTAAACATTCCTTACGAAATGTTAGACTAACTTGTGTCTTATCCCCACCACATTTTTATATGAGTTCATTATGAATAAATCTGATCCTTTGGATGAAATTCATTTTCATTTTGTATTCATTATCTACATTATGATCCCATGCCAATAACTTTGATTCTATTTCTGTTAAGACAACATAAACGATGCATTTCACTATTTGAAAAATATAGTTATTGGGATATTCCTCAATTAACTGTCTTTTAGCCTCTACAGAATGGTTCTCTTCATTTACTTAATATTTATAATCAAAAAATTTTGTCTTGTCAAATGCCTGTTTGTTGGGAACCTGAGATGGATCGACAAGAACCACATAATCCACCACATGTGCATATGGATTGAACCTGAACAATGTTTCAGATTATGTACATGTAGGTGATGGGCCTTTCCAATTTGATATTGCGATTGTCCTTCATCTGGCCTATAAAATTGGCTGACATTAAGCTCAAACTTTTACAGATTGACCAATATTTGATTTCCTATTCTTGTTGTTTAACATATGAGTTCTTTTATAAACAAGCTCTTCATCATTAGGTAAAAGAGAGACATCTTTGGCCATTTTCCATTTTGGTGTCTGATTTTTTTTCTCCTTTTGCACAACAGTTCTAATCTCCTCCTTACTAATTCGATCATAATTTTCAGTTTCATGTTCCACATCTTCAAAAGCGACATGTTTAGGTCTACTAGATTGACCCACCTTAGTGACTCTTGGTTGATCCCCTCTTTGTACTATTGCAATGTCACGAGCTATTGATCTTTTCTTCAATCTCCTTTCCTCTGCTTTGTCTGTGTGGAAAGTGTTGATCACATTCATAACATCTGGCTCCATATAATAAATACCTTCAAACATGTTTGAAAGACTCAGAACAAAATCCTATGAAACAAAATAAAACATGTCAATGATCAATAATTTCTAAAAAATTGAATGATCCTTACAATAATTCATAGCGGAAATAAAAATAAGCATACTTACAATGTTATTTGCAATGTTGCTTGAGATTTCTTTAGAAAACTTTGTAGATATTTCATTTGTGTCATACTTGACCTTTGATAGATGATATCTAACCTTGTCACGTTTATTAGCCTTCCTTGCAAGAACATAAACAGTGTTTTTATTCGGGACTATACATATGTCTCGTACTCTGCCCATCATATCATATGGTTCATTTAAGTCAATCATACCACAAACGAGATAGATATGTATATCAGCCTCCATTTCATTGTCTTCAAGATACCATGAGAAATCAATTTTATTTATTTCCTTGGCATTCTTCCAAACAGAAATAAGCTTTAATGAACCTGGTGGGCCACTTGCTTGACTTTTATTAGTGTGTGCAACAATGTCCTTTTTGCATCCAGCAGTATCCATAGTGTGCCCAACTGCAACTTTAGATTTGGGAGTTGTATCCATAGTGCGTCGAGCTGCAACTTTAGATTTGGGAGATGCTGCCCTAGGTGAAGAAACATTCACATAAATCTTTTTTGATGTCATTTTCCTGATAAAAAGAAATATATATATATATTAGTTAATGAGATAACAGTTAATCAATTTTTTTTTTAATTTTTCAATATAAATTTAAATTTACCGAAAAAAAAATGTCTATAAAATAAATTAAAAAAATAAAATTTATTTATAACTAAATAAATTGAAAATAAACCAATAAATTTAACTATAGAAATTATTCATTTAAAAACAAAATATTAAATTCATATTTAAATATATGTATGTATATATATATATATAATAATTTTAGAGTACATTTTATAAAAAAAAAAAAAAAAAATTGTTTTAAATTGTATAAAACAATTTAAAAAAATAAAATTAATTTGAAAGTTAAGTTTTTATTTAATATTTAAAAAAACAAAAATACACATTTACAATTTAACAAATGTTAAAATTAATATTTTTTTTTTAAGCTAACAAATTTATTTAAAAAAAGGAATGTTTATTTTTGGTTTTAATTTAAATTGTATTGTTTTATTAAATATATACTTAATCAATTATATTTTAAAATTCTAAATATAATGAATATAATTAAAACGTATATTTTAAAATTAAAATTTAAAACTTATACTTTTATTTTAAAATATTGAAATATACACTATTTATTAAATTTTTAAAATTTTAAATATAAGATAAATAAAATTTTAAAATTTTAAATTATTATATTGTTTATAATTATAATTATAAATAAATTTTAAAATTAAAACTTTATGTTATAACAATCTTAAAATTACATATTTAAAAAAAAAAATTTAAAACTTTATTATAAAACATTATATATATTTTAAAAAAATTTAAAATTTTATATTACACTTTTTAAAGCAAAACATTAATATTTTATATTTAAAACGAAATAAATTATAAATTTAAAAATAAAATTATAAATTTGATTATATATGTAGATTTAAAAAAAAAAAAAATTCACCCCTGCTCGAGGCGGGAGGCCCGCTGGACGCCGCCGTCGAGGGGTTTTGAGCCTACCATCGGCCTCCGGCTAGGTGGAGGGCGATTCCGAGAATCGTCCTCCTCCTAGTCTAGGGCCGAGGCAGGCTGGGCAACCCTTGCCCGGCCGGCCTCTGGCCCCGGCTACGCAGAGGGCGATTCGCGAAATCACCCTCTGCCCAGTCGCGGACCAGAGGCAAGCTGAGCGGCGTCGTCGAGGGCTGCCCAGCCTGCCTCCGGCCCTCGGCAAGCGGCAAATTAAATATTTTTTTTCAAACATAAACTATATAAATTTTTTTTTTTTTTTAATTTTGTTTTAAACAAAAACTATTATAATAAAAAAATGTATTGTTAAAAAACAAAACAAAAAAAACTATTCAATTAAAATTTTAAAATATAAAAAAGAATAAAAACACATTAAAAAATATGTTTTAACAAATAAACAAACAAATATAATTGAATTTTAATTTTTAATTTTAATTTATTTCTTAATTAAAACAATTATTATTTGAAATATAAAAAAACAATAACAAAATTTTTAAAATATGTTTTAAAATATAACCAAACATATATGAATATTTTAACTTTTAATTTTTATTTTCTTAAAACTAAAACAATTATAATTTAAAATATAGAAAAAAAATAAAAAATTATTAAAAAAAATGTTTTAAAATATAAAGAAAATGTTAATTTTAATTATTATTTTTTTAAAACTAAAACAATAAAATAAAATAAAAATTATTTTTTTTGTTTAATATATATATATATATATATAGAGAGAGAGAGAGAATTTACAATTAAAAATAAGATTTAAAATTTAAAAAAAAATGTCAAATAAAAAACAAAAAAAACAATTTAAATAATTAAACCACCAATATATTTATAAAAAAAAAAACAAATAAGTTTAGTATAAACTAAAACTATCTATTCTCCTTTAAATAATAAAAATAAAATATCTAATTATATTTCTAAAAATTAATTTTCATGTTTTAAAATTTTAAATTTTTGTCCTAAAAACCCTAAAAAAGAAAAAAAAATCTAGATTTTTGTCCTAAAACCCTAACAATTTGAATTTTTTTCCATTTTCTTCACAAAAGGAATATACTTTTTTTATAGTTTTTGAACTTAAAAACCTTAAAAAAATAGTTTTTAAACACAAAAACCATAGAAAAATAGATTTTCCCCAACATCGTCATTAAATGGACAGAATGGAAGGAAAACTGACCTTTGAAATGCAAAAAACTCATGTCACCAATGTGAACACAATGCCTCCACAAAATTACCAATATGAACACAACACCTCCAATGTGAATGCAATGCCTCCAAGAAGTTACCAATGCCAACACAACACCTCCAGAAAATTGCTTCAACAAAAACCAGACAACTTGATGTGATGTGATGAACAGAAAAAATGATTCTTATTATATAACGAATTTTGTGTGATTGGTTTATTGTTTTTAACGAATGTGAGATAAAAATCGAAAATTTAAAATATTTACATGTAGTTAATTATAGTTAATATTATAGTTAAAATAGTTAATATTTGCATGTAGTTATCATAGTTAATATTTAATTTAATATTTACATGTACTCAATGTTAAATCATTCAAATATAATCTGGGATTAAAATTTAAAATTTAAAATATTTAAATGTAGTTAATTGTTGTTAATATAATAGTTAAAATAGTTAAATATTTGCATGTAGTCATTATTGTTATTTACATGTAGTCAATCTTTAATCATTCAAATAAGAAAATTATTTTAGTTTGGAAGGCATGTATGAAAGGAATCTTTTGTGGATATTTTGAATAGAAAGTATGTGAAATATTTCAAGACCAACAATTTATGAAGAAATTTTGAAATGTATTTTAGACTTAATATAATGTAGGTTTAAAATTTAAAATTTAAAATATTTACATGTAGTTAATTATAGTTAAAGAAGTTAATATCTCTGCATGTAGTTATTATAGTAATATTATAGCATATTTACATGTAGTCAATGTTAAATCATTAAAATAACAACATTATTTTATTTCTTTGGGAAGACATGCATGACAGAAATATTTTCAGGATATTTTGAATAGAAATATTCGTAAAATATTTCAACACAAACAATTTATTAAAATGTTTTAAAATACATTTGACGAATATTTTGTACGTAACATTTGAAATGAAAATTTTGTAATAAATTTTTCGCATTTTTTTTCGGGGGGGGGGGAAATTTGGAGGAAATTTTTAGTTCGTTTATGGCTTGGGGGCTTGGAGAGACATTTATCATTCAACATATTCTTGTTGAAATCCATGGGTTCTTCCGATAGTAAAGTTTTTCTTTCTACAACATCAACATCTTCGTCACGCAACAACTCTATTCGCATTGATGAAAATAATGTGAGTTTGTTTGCCATGAATAGAGAGTCAAAAAATTGACTTGGTTGTAATCCTATGATGATGAGAACATAATTGATGAGGCGCAACAAAAAGAAATTTCTTCAAATCGAAATTCAGTTTATTCCACTTACTCTTAATCCTAAGGATTGAGAAAGCACAGATGATGGGTGTTACTACCCAAAATTTGACATAGCAAACAAAATGGCTAAAAATGTTTCGAGCCTCCAAGAGAGACATTTTCTGGAAAAATCTATTATTCTTGGAAGCCTCCATGTGTCTTCTATCCTTTAAAAGACCCTCACTACGGTTTCCATTGAAGAACCCCGTCGTTTTGTAAATAAACCGTGTTCAAAAGGCCTCTATAATTGCCCATTTTCACTTATACCCTTTCATTTTCATAAAGCCTCCTTTCATCTTTCAACTCCCCTTTTTCTTCTAAAAACCTTCAAAAACTTCAACCCTAAAATCTTTTTATTGTCTAAATCACCCTTTTTCCCTTTACCGAAAGCCAAGAAAAACCCTTCAAAAAACCTTCATTTTGGCTCAAAAAACCCCCCCTTTACATCGTTCAAGCCCCCTTTCGCTTATCCCTTAGCCCCTTTTCCACATGCGTAACTGTGGCCAAAACCAGGCGTTAAGCCCCGTCGTGCAATCGCAATCGGCTTTCTCTATCACCTTTTTCCTTTGTTTCTTCTATTTTTCCGATGTTGATGAGATTTTTGTTCGTCGACCTATCGCAATCTCCACCGTCGATCTTTCCGCATCCAAGGGCCGCTAAGGCGTTACCACAGCTCCATCCATCATTTTACCCCTCCACCCTCGCACACCTAACCAAACTGGACCGTCGATCATCCGTAGATCCAACGACCTCGCACTCCGTCACACAATAGGCAATCGCAAGTTCTCTCCTCCATGTTCTTTGCCTCCTCCGATGTCGATCCCGTGATTAGATCTTCGACCGTTGAATCCACAAGAACCAACTATTTTCAGATTGCATCACGCTCCACTCATATTTAAATATTGTCACCCCCGCCGATTAAATCTCGACCGTCGATCTCCCTCCGATCCGACTCGTCCGTGCTAAATCACAAATCAAAAAATCTAAAACTTCGTACCTTGTCCCACTAACTTCTTCCCTTCCGATGCTACTAATCAACGTTAATCCCACCTCGCATCCGATGGTCCATATTTCATCGCACTCCACCTACCCTTTCTCCGTTCCAGCGCTCCGCCGATCCCCGATCAAATCTTACTTTTCCATCTCGCATCCAAATCTGCTAGGATTTAATCATCATTGGCTTTTCCCACCTTATCGCCCTCGTGCATCTTTCCATATTGCACTCGCATTCCCACCGTCGGGATCTCCCCACCTTTCATCCACATAGCACATATCGCATAATTTCTCGCGCCTGCTGTTTAATAAGAGCCTAAACACGTTGTGTTTTTGTTTTGGGAGTAGCCACGGTCGCGCGAGGCATATCACGTTTTTGGAAAAGTTTCAAAACTGCCGTAGCCGCATGAGAACCATTATTTTCACGTAGTCACTCTCATGGTGATACAGGCGTGTAATGCCATTTTTTCCGTAACCAAAGATCGCAGAGGAAGGTGTTTGAGAAGGTTAAAACGGGATTTTTAGTAAAGATCAATTATTAATTATGTTTCAAACCTTCCACGCTTTCATTAAACCTCGTGTGCATCTGGCCGTACAAGACAAGAGAAGTGAAAAGAGTATCAATGAAAGTTTAAAGAAGGAATTAAAAGCCCATTATTGAAGATTAAATGTTTTAATCCAATGTTTAAAGGATGAAGATACAACATCAAGACCTTAAAAATGATCCAGGAAGGATAATAAGGAGTTCCAAAGCATGAAACAAGTCATATCCATATTTCAGTATCAAATAGAACAGTTTCCCAAGAAAGGACAAGTTCCCATATTATTTTTATTCTCCATCGAAATTCGAGAAGATGACCACCCCTAACAGTTTAAGTCCTAAGATTTCCGCAGCATTAGTACAAGATGGAAGGCCTCGAAAGTCATTTATCTACCTTACTTGTCCCGCAGTACAAACAGTACAAAAAGCAATAAAGTACCTCGTGAAACACACTTCGAAGTTATTTTCACTGTCGAAGACCACTAATTCACCCAAAGAGTACTTAAAGTCAATACAAGATATTAAAACAAATAATGGGCCTCAAGGCACTCTCCTTCATCCGTTTCTTTTAATGATTCATTTAAATTTCTATCTACCTCTACCGCCACATTTTCATATAAGAACTCATGAGAAATACATGTTGTTGGTTGGTTAGCCGTGTATTGTAAGCTATTTCTTTGAGATAGAGTTTTTGTGTGTATCAACAAAGTTGCTTTGAGATGATTTCTATTTATATCGAGCTATTGGAAAATTGGTGTATGGGATCGGTGTCGCTATTTAATATGATAAGAATGTTCATTGATCCCGATCTAAACTTGCTGGTGATGTGTTCTATCTTTGTAATTTTTTTCCTCTCGTTATTCATCATATTACATTTCTCTCCGATAAGAATCAAGAACTTGCTTAGGATATACCGTCGTAAAGTACCCCAATGCTTCCCGCTCTTTATATTTTATGTTTTCTACTAATTCGGTGATCTAAGAAAAAATTCAAGATAATTTCTTAACCAAGATAGTAGTTGGTTCTCCTCGCTTTACTTATGTATGAATTTAGAGTTTGTTTTTATATGTGTTCGTCTAGTTTTCGCCGAAAGAATCGATACCGGGAGGTTCGCAGTTAGTTCTCGTCTCACTAGGGTCTTTTTCCAACGCTAGCCTTTCTAAGATCCCTTAAATTGAATGTCAAAAGCATTGAAAGTTGGGGTAAAATTATTTCTCTGATCTTAGGCTTCACTTTGTGTCAAATCTTAAATGTTTCTCATTGTCTCAAGAGTTAGCCTCTTAGGAGTTTGATCATAGATGAGCAAGGCAGTTCGTCTTTCAGATATTTTCTCCTAAGTGGTCACCTTGGAAGGTTTCCTTGTCATTCACCTTCATTTCCTTATTGTTTCATCCCATACTATCATCTTTAGATCCTCTTGCTTTTATGAATAGCCCATTTGAAAAGCCCCTGATATTGAATTGCAAGTAAACCCTTTTATGACCCCATCGCGTTAATGGACTTGATTTTTCCGAATTATCTCCCCATTTCCAAAAATAATTCTTTGTTCATTTTCTTTGCCTTACATTGAACCCTTATTTCATGTTTCCCAACCAAACAAAACAAAACAACAACCCTTGTGCCCTATAACTAGCCTAATACTTTAAAATTGAGCTCCAAAGATATATATTTTTGCTCAGAGAGAGATCCCTCTCCTGATCCAGGAGGGCTAGATTCGCGATCCCAAAGTGGTTTGATGTTGTCTTATCATTTGGTATTGCAAAATCACAACCATAGGAACCACAACATAAAGGCAATCTTGTTGGGGAAGCTTGAGTAAAACATTCCTTAAAACATTTATAAGAACTCAAAGAAGACCAATAGCCTTGATTTGGTAGTTAATCATCAGGTGGATAGTAAACCTCTGAAACACTTTAAACCCTCCACCTGCTACTTCCTACTAGCCTTAAATGGCCAAAAGACCTCCACTGTGATCGTAGGCCCATTATCTTTGTTTTCACAAGACTCCACCGGAGACCAGCTTGCATTACAACATCATCCATATTAAAAGAAACACATAGGATTAAGCTTCTTGGTTTGAAGATATTTTGCCTCTTAAAGATCGTCATTCCTGCTAATTTTCTTCTCTTAATGAGACTTAACATACTAGCTTCAAGAAAAAATCCATACTAGATCTTATCCTAATCAACCCACCCGAGATAGTGACAACTCCCGAGAGTATTCTTAGGAAGCCTTATACATAGGGATCCAACTATTGTCACACACATTATCAGACGGGAACAAGACCTAAAAAATTTCCAGGAAATTTCTCTATCAAACACTCAAATTCGACTTAGACTCACCAAGTAATCTACCAAGAACTCAAATACCTGCTATAGAACAGATAAAATTTGAGCCTCCAATATCACCACCACATAGTGGCCAAAACATTAGGGATATAGGAACCCCTCCATCAACACCTCCTCGATATTCATTTCATCCATAACTTGGGTCTCTCTCACCTCTAGATCCATCATCAGCTTGGCCGTCAGTCCTAGCATTTCTATCATTCATATACCCGCCGCTTCAAGCCCAAACTTTACCTCCACAAAACACTATCATGGCGCATGGTATGCCTCGGTGTTAACACAAACTCTAGCAAGTTCTTTAACAATGATTATCACTAAAAATCCTACATTTCACTAGAAAAGAGTCTACCACATCTCAACACCATGTAGATAGGATGGAAGATGCATTTATTACATGGAAATAGATGATGAGACTCGTTAAAATGAGAATCTTTCTTTACTAAATTTGAGGAGGAGAAGTGAAAGGAGCAAAGGCCTACCTCCTATCAGGGTATCCATGATCTTCCCTCTTTATATCAAACCTTCAGTAAACAAATGGGAAATCAAAATAAAACCTCTCCAAATATTAGGAGAATATAAGAACCTCAAAAGAAATCAAAATGGGAGAGTTTCCATGACTATTCTACTAGTTTTAACAGTTGTTTACAATGCTCTTCCACTCACATGAAATGTCCTCAAGGAATGGCCTTAGTGAAATACCCCGAAGGATTTGATGTTGACATGGTCTATCAAGCCAAGGGAGAGAGATTATAACACATTAGAAGACATCCCGAAAGGAGCAAAGAGTGTAGAAGCAAACCTAATTGAAAAAAGAGCTAGAATGAGGCCGAAAAGAAGGTCACATATAGGGATGACAACACAACTTCTTCATCTAATTCCAAATATGATGTTCTAGCCAAAAACATGTAGATAGAAATAATGATGGAGAAAATGGTTGTCCAAGTCAATAACCAGAATCCAAAACTTCAAGAGAAACACCCCTCCCAATGGGGACAAAGAGACTCTGATCAACAAGTCATACCTTCATTCCAAGAGAATTTCTGATGAGGATGAATGAATAATATAAGAGTCGTGAGGGAATTACCATAAACATGGTGGAGGTTGATAACCAAGATCACACCTTCTCTATAGAGGATAATCGTACCTCACACTCACATTAGGATGAGGAAGGATTAGAATTTGAGGAATATAGGTTGGGATTCGAAAATGCCAATATCACAGCAGTCCGAGAACAATATTATCTCGAAGAAAATAACATAGATACTCCCAAACCAAAAGCCTATGAAATCACCATCAAGAAAAGACCCGAAAAGACTCGAAAGTGACTCCGCCGAAAGTAACAAATCAAAGAAGCTGAGAGTTCTGCAAAAACAAAGAAAAAGACGTCCAAACCATCGATAAACAAGTCAAGAAACTAGCAACACTAGCACATGTACGACCAAGCTTCGATAAAATAGCTTCAAACATTGTATACAGGAGAATCAAATGTTTATTCTACCAATAAAATAGTGGCCAGAAACAAAATTGAACCTTTCAAAGTCATTCTCCTTTCAATTTGGAAAGTGAGATAGCCAAAATCAAAATTTATGTTCCTCTCATTGAGTTTGCCACCCAAGATGTATATAAAGGTCAAATTTTGAAAGCTTTAAACTTAGGGATAAAATAATAATAATCGTCAACTTAAATGATGATCAACTAGCTCTTTTATTTGGTCCAAAAATAGAAGGAAATTTCCGTGAAGGAGTAGTGCCTCCTTCTATGTTAGTCTCAATATCCATGAAAACCTTGCATAATGCCATGCATGACTCGGGCCTCGCACAACCTTATGCCAAAAGTGATTGCGGATAAGTTAAGCCTAGAGATAACTCGACCTTATAAGGATTTATATTCATTTGACTCTTAGCAGAAAGTGAAGAGAGCCACCAGGACCTCTCGTGTGAATCACCCAAATCCCACCAAGTGCATGGTAATGGATGTCGTAGTGGCAGATGTACCTCCAAGTATGCATGTTGTTGTCAAGGTCATGGGGTGCCAAGCCGCAAGGTACAATGCGTATGGACATGACATATGCCACAATCCCTATCTTTAGCTAGCTTAGAAGACTATATAGAGAGGCACACATGAATTTTATGGTTAAGAGTCTAAAAAACCAGAGAATTCCTCTCTACTTTTTCCACGCAAAACCTAGACTATTTTATCCTTAACAATGATGAATGCGTAGATGAGCTAGAGCTAGAGGACAGAATTCAAATGAACAGAAAGTAGAGAGCCCACAGATCTTAACATAATGGCATGTACTCTAGATGTAGAGGGAAAAAGGAAGAAACCTCTCAACAGCAGTATTGAATCAAAACTAGAGTGAACAAAACTCAAGACTCCAAACAATGTATCATTCATCACTTCCGAACTCCATGAAAGTCCTAAGGAACTAAACATTACACAACATGGTGCATCTTCATACTACAACATAATGATGAAACTGATAAACCAATCTACAAACAAATTTTTATGGTGCATTAAATTTGATGGTCTTGCACTAAAAATAATGCGGAGTCAGTATGGTTTTACAATGTTGAAAACAATTATACCGGAAGCCACGCTTCAAGCTAGACTTTAAATGCACAAACAACATTATAGAGGGTATTCTACCTTCTAGGATTGCATCTTCGTTAAAAAATTTAGGTTAAGAGAATAGTTTTTCAAGGAGATTTAGAACCGATCATCAAACAAATAAAATGGAGAGTATACTACAAAGCATCCTAGATTGAGGGCATGGCGTAAATGGTGTTATGGATTTCCCGAAAAACATTTGTAGAATATGATCTTGTTTGTTCCTAGGAGTCAAAACATAATTGAAAATGGGTTGGGCTCGCGCCGCTAGTTCATATCAGAGACTACCTAGTGATGTCGATCATTATTCAAATGTATTGCTGCACTACCGTACCGTATAATGAGAAATATTGCGAGTTTTGAGGGTGACAAACAGATAAAGGATTTCTTTGCTTTGGCAGAATGAGTTCGAATCTCCCGTAGTCAGTTTAAGTATGATGAAAGAAGTTCGGGGAGAATGAGCCCCCGATGAAGAAAAGTCATCATGTTCTGTGAGAAATAAACATGTTAACTAAATAATTTGAAAAATAAATCAAAAGAATACATAAACGAGAAAAATAAGAAGACAGGTGCTACAATCCAAAGACAAAAGCATACCTAGAGGACTAGCACCCCTGTGAGGACCTTTTGACTTTAATGATATGGAAAAGAAACCCACTATAGAACACGCTAATTAGATGTTTAAGAATGCAATATAAAAAATGTACGACAAGCCTAAAATGATTAAATTATCTAAATCCCCAGTACAAAGACACATCAAGAATAAATACATTGACTTATTTAAGGAGTTTGTTGATGTGTTTTCCGGAGCTATGAGACCCTAAAAGCCTATGACACAAAGATCATCCAGCAAGATCCCATTGAAATAAAACCAAAAACCCTTTAGGCAAAAACCACGCAGCACTAACTCAAGACAACTCATTTCTCTAGTGGAAAAGGAAATCAAGAAATGTATGAGGCAAAGAATCATAGTGCCCGTGGAGGTTTTCCGGGTCGGGGTATCTAACCTAGTGGCCACAAGGAAAAAGACAGGGAAATCAAACTCGTGCATTTATTTTAGAAACCTTTAACAGCCTCCTCAAGGACACTCACTTACCCAAAATGGAACACATCCTACAAAGGGTAGTTGGTTCAAAGAGGATTTCTCTATTAGATTGTTTCTCAAAATGGTATAACCAAGTCTTAGTTCTCCCTAAATATCAACTAAAAACAACTTTCACCACTCCATGGGGCACTTTCTTGTATGTGAAAATTCCTTTTGGGCTAATGGAACGCCGGTGCAACCTTCCAAAGAGATATGGACATAGAATTTTCAAAGGAAATAGGTCACTTCATCATAATCTACCTCGATGACAGCAATGCCATTCCAAAACCGACAAAGAGCACTTAAACATCCGAGAAAAGTATTTGAGAATTTGGTAGGTTGCCTGGGCTATCTTTAAATCCCAAGAAGATAAGTATTCAGGCTTCAAGAAGGTAAACTTTGGCCATATTATATCAGAAAAGGGGATTAAAATAGACCCAAAAAGAGTTGAGGGAAAACCGAGATTAGCCAACAAGGAACATAAAGGAATTGTAGTCCTTTATCGGGAAGATTAAATTCTTAAGGAGATTAATTCAACCGCGAACTCCTAAGAAATATGACTAACATGCTTAAAAAGGAAGTAGGAGTCAAATGGACTCTAGAGGCCAAAAAATATTTTGAATTGGGCGAAATATGCACTGCCTGAAAGATCAGTCCTAATCACCGTACTTGCCAAAGGATTTCCATATTTTTCGCATCCGAGCACATAGTGGCTACTATCCTATTTCGAAAATCCCGTAGGACAGAGCAACCTATTGCTTTTTTTAGCAAGGCACTAATGGATGCACCCCCGAAATATAACATCATGGAAAAACAAAGCTTATGCTTTGGTAAAGGCCTTAAAGGACTTTAGGGTGTATATTTTGCATTCTCACATAGTTTCCTATGCCTAACATAGTGGTGAAATATATTTTGTCACAAGATCTAGATGGAAAGAGGGGCAAAATGGATTGTTGTAATATTAGAGTATGATTTGGAGGTCAAACCCACAAAACTCATCAAGGGTCAAGGCTTGGCACAATTAATGGCCGAATCTAACTTACAAGCCCTTGACATAAACATGGTAGATGCCTTGGATGAGCATGAAGGATTGCCTCGCTTCCTACTATCAAGAACAATTCCAAAACTCACCTTGCGTGCCGACATCTTGTATGTGCTTACAAACCTTAACACTCCTCCTTTATTTATCAAAGACAAAGGCAAGGTTTTTAAAGTTAAAAGCTAGAAATTATTTCATTTTAAATGAATTTTTATACCGGGAAAAACGCAAATGGTTTGTTTCTTAAATGTTTACTTGAAGTTGATGCGTAGAGGGATCAAACACGAGTTCCATGAAGGGGAGGTAGAGGTCATTCCCATCGGAAAACCACTACTAAAAAAATCCTTAGAGATGGCTATTACCGGCCCACCCTTTTCCAAGATGTACATAGAATGATATTTTCCCCGCCATAAGTGCCGATCTTTGAGGGTAAAATAAAAATCCTTCCTTTACCATTACAACCCATCATTTTTGAAGCTCCCTTTCAATAGTGGGGCCTATATATTTCATAGGAGAAATCCATCCTACTTCATCTTCCCAACACAATGGATTCTCATAGCCACCGACTATTTCAATAAAATGGATAGAGGCCATCTCTTCTAGGAATGCCACGTACTCGTTATTAAAAATTCCTCAAGACCACATCCACTTAGATTTGCTGCCCTAGGAAGATTATCAATCGAGATAATGTTGTTGCTTTTGGTTCCAAAAGATGATTGATTTTTGTCACGTGTATCGTATTTCACTCGTCATTCATCGCTTATTATCCTCGTGTAATAGACTGAAGAATCATCAAATAAGATTTGTGACCATAATTAAGAAGCCACTTGAAGAGAACAAAATAATGGCATAACAAGTTAGTGCATTCTTTGTGGGCAAGAAGGTGTTGACAACAAAGAAATCCATCGAAATGTCTCCATATCACCACCATATTGTCTATGGGGCAGATGCGTATTCCCTACCAGCCTTGGGGGTATCGTTGATAAAATTGGTCCAAGAAATACGTACGCGTAAGAGGACATCATGGTAAGGAGGATCAATCAAACTATACATCTCCAGCAGACAAGGGAAGAAGTCTACAACAGAGCTCAAAAGGGGCAGCATCAAGAAGTTGTTTGATAAGAGAACAAAAGCTTGTTAATTCAAAATTGAGACAAGGTGCTCAAGTGGGACTTATATAAAGATAAGGGTAATCTTGGAAAATTTGACAGTTTTATGGCAAGGCCCTTATGTCATTCAACACCGTTGGTCCAAAATGCATTCTTTATACAAGAATTAGATGGTACATATCTCTGTCAGGGGTTCTGTCACTCTGCGTGATGCTCAAAAATTACTATTGTCAGTTCGCAGTATAGAGTTTTCACCTCCATTGTAAATACCATTGCTTTGTTCAGTTTTAAAGAAAAGAAAAATATATAAAAGGAAAAGAAAAGAAAGGTTCGTACAAGTTCAAAACTGAACCTCTCGAAAGTTTCGAAGGATGGCTCAACCGCCAAAACCCGAGCCAAAGAAAGTGAAAGGATGGTTCTAACATGCCCAAATATTGAACCAGCAAAGAAAGAAGAAGAATCAACTCTAACAAGCTCAAAACCAAAGCTGAAATGAAGAGGAAAAGTGACTCTAACAAGCTCAAAATATGAGTCACAAGAAAAAGAAGGATGCTCTAAAGCTTCACAATTTCAAGCCTTCACATTTTGGTTTCAATTTCCCCCGCAAAGTTCAGCTCATGTGCATCCGTTCTTATGCCATGGACCCACAAAGTAAACCGTAAGCATTCGAACTCGGTTTGACCGTTTTCACTGTCGTAGAATGTAGAGAAAGAAATCGTCGATGTTTAATCCTAGCAAGATATTAGTGTAGGTAGAGAAGCTTATGAGGCCAACTCGTCTAATCTGGTCTCATGGAGGAATAAGGGTAGAATTAGATTAGTTTTTTTGCTTTCAATAAAAATGAATAGTAAAGAAGGTCTACAAGTCTAAATGCACTTTGAAGAAAAATGTTAGGACCGTAGGATGGGTAGGCGTAACGTTTTGGGAGAATATTTACTACTTAATACCCATCATGTTTGTAGCACTTGACTCAGCAAGAAAATATGGTTAAAGACTGTGCATCTAGCCTACCTCCAAAGACTATTCTATGAGATTCTTGACACCTTCAAAAATATTCCATCCCCTATGGAGCCACCGTTAGCCACCTATAAAATTTTGACATAGCAAAATTGCAGTGGCCAAAAATGTTTTTGAGCCTCCAGAGAGAAAATTTCTTAGAAAATCTATCATTCTTGAAGCCTCCATGTGTCTTTTATCCTTAAAATACCCTTGTTGCTATTTCCATCAAGAACCCTCGCTATTTTGGGAAGAAAAACCGTGTTCAAAAGGCCTCTCAGAATTGCCCATTTTCACTTATTCTCTTCATTTTTCATAAAGCCTCCTTTCATCTTTTAAACCCATTTTTTCTTCTAAAACCTTCAAAAATCCCCCCAAATATTTAAAAGTCCCTTTATTGGTCTAAATCACCCTTTTTTCCCCTTACCGAAAGCCAAGAAAACCCTCAAAAAAAACCTTCATTTTGGCTCTGTACTTCTTTACATTGAGGCCTTAAGCCCTCTTTCGCTTAGCCCTTAGCTCTCTTTCGCATGTGACCCTTGCTAGAACTAGGCGCTAAGCCCCGTCACACAATCACAATCGCAGCTTATCACCTTTTTCCTTTGTTTCTTCTATTTTTCCGATGTAATGATATTTTGTTTCGTCGACTCCTCCGCCGCAATCTCCACCGTCGATCTTTCCAGATCCGACGGCCAGTACTAAAGCGCATCGCGCCCTGCATCCATCAGCTTTACTCCTTCTACCTGCGACTCCCAACTAAATTTGACTGCTGATCATCCGCAGCATCTAATAGCTTGCGCTCCATCGCACAATCGGCAATCGCAAGTTCTCTCCTCCATGTTCTTGCCTCCTCCGATGTCATCCCCCGTGATTAGATCCCGACCGTTGAATCCACAAGAACCAACGGCCGCATCGCGTCGCGCTCCGCCCATATTTCAATATTTTCACCCCGCCGATTAAATCCCGATCGTCGATCTCTCCGATCCGATGACTGCGCTAAATCGAAAATCGCAAAGTCAAAAGCTTCGACTTTTGGCCCACTACCTTTTCTCCGATGTGATTAAATCCTAGCCGTTAATCCCGCCTGCATCCGACGCTCCGCATTCTACCGCACTTCGCCTACCCCCCTTTCTCCGTTCCACCGTTCCACCGATTCCCGATCAAATCATGCTCGTCCATTCTACAAACATCCAATGTATAGATTTAATCTCGACGTGGGCTTTTCCCACCTTATCGCCCATGCATCTTTCCATATCACGCTCATTCTCTACCGTCGGGATTCTCCCCGCTTTTCATCCAATAAAAATGCATATCGTGTAATTTATGTGCCCGAGGTTTAATGTTTCAAAATTATGCGAAAAAAGTGGTTTTGGGAGGACACGTGTCGTGCGGCGAGGCATATCGGGTTTTTTTTGTAAAGTTTCAAAAGCACTCGTAGCCGCGCAAACCAGTGTTTTCCTCTAAAACCACTCCTCCCCGATGTAATTATTCATTTAACTCGACCGTTCTATTTAATTAATTACAGCCTCATATTATATCGTGTTACCATCTATATTTCATTCATCTAATCTTCCAAAGAACTTCATCGAAGATCTCCACCGTTGATCTCTTTCATGATCCGATGACCCACGTTCAATCTTCGCCGCCCTCTCATCTCCACCACCAAATGCTCCCCGATCTCCCGCTTAGCCTCTTTTCCTTTGTATTCACCCAAACATTAAACTTTGTGTTTTAACACTAAAAGTTATTTCTTCCACCTAATTCAGTCTAAACAACTTCCACCTAGTGAATCTTGACCGTTGATCATCATCTATCACTAACCGATCATTCAAAATCCTCCTCGCACCAAACCTTCATCAACTTAGTTTTTCACCATTCCGTAGCAATTTTTACCGTTTTTCCCACTACATCCACCATTTCCATCATCGCGCCCTCCATCCTCCAATCCCATTGATTTTCTTAACATGTTTATTGGGTTTTTGCAAGGTTACTAATGGTGAAAACCATTCTTTCTGCCATTACCACCGTCATGGTGATACAAGGTGGCGTTAATGCCATTTTTCCGGTAACCAAAGATCGCAGGAAGGTGCCTAAGAAGGTTAAATGCGATTTTTAGTAAAGATCAAGTTATTAATTTTGTTTCAAAACCTTTCGACGCCATTAAAACTGTGGTATCCACGTACAAGACAAGAGAAGTGGCAAGATTATCGTTGATAGTTTAAAGGATTAAAATCCATTATTGAAGATTAAATGTTTTAATCCAAAGGTTTAAAGGACGAAGATAAAAATTGAAGACCTTATAAATGGTCCATAAAGGCTAATAAGGCCTAAAGCACATGAAACAAGCCATATTCGTGTTTCACATCTCGTGCACGTTCTTTCCCAAGAAAGGACAAGTTCCTAGTGTTTTTTATTCTCCTTCAAGTTCCCGAAAGATCACCACCCCGAAAAAGTCCTAACATTTCCAAGAGCATTAGTTACATATTATGGAAGGCCCGAAAGTCATTTATCTAGCGTACGGTCCTGCAGTACAAACAGAGTACAAAAAGCAAGAAAGTACCTCAGAACATACTCAAGTTATTTTCACTGTCGAAGACCACTAATTCACCCAAAGAGTACTCTAAAGTAATACTGGATATTAAATGTATCGGGCCTGCTAATTCTCCTCTGCTTTCTTAATGATTCATTTAAAGTTCTATCTACTCCCTACTTCTACATTTTTAGCTATAAGAACTCATGAGAAATACATGTTGTTGGTTGGTTAGCCATGTATTGTGGGGCTATTTTTGAGATAGAGTTCGGTGTGTATCGCCTAAAATAGGGCCGGGAGATGATTTAGTTGATATTGAGTTGTTGGAAAATGATGTACAGGACTGTGTCACTTTTTAATATGACAAGAATTTTCATTGGATCCCGATCTAAATCGTTGGTGATGTGTTCTATCTTTGTAATTGTTTTCCTCCGTTATTCATCATATTTCATTTCTCCGATAAGAATCAAGAAACTTGCTTAGGACATACCGTAAAGTACCCTAATGCTTCCCCGGCTTCTTCTTATCTTTTGTGTTTTCAATAATTGTGTGATCTAAGAACAAATTCAAGATAATTTAACCGCATAAAAGTTGGTTCCCCCCGGTTACTAATGTATGAATTTAGAGTTTGTTTTTAGATGTTCTTGTCCGGTTTTAATGGGGGCTAATTGGGATACTGGGAGGTTCGCAGTTAGTTCGTCTCACTAGGTATTTTTCCAAATGCTTAGCTTTTCTAAGATCCCTTAAGTCGAATGTCAAAAGCATTGAAAGTTAAAAGTCTTTCTCTCGATCTTAGGTCACTTTGTGTCAAATCTTAAATGTTTTCTATTGTCTCAAGAGTTAGCCTCTAGAGTTTGACTACAGAGGGTTAAGGTAGGCCTCGTCCCTAGATTTTCTCCCAAGTGGTCACCCTTTGGAAGGTTTCCTTGCCATTCACCTTCATTTCCTTATTATTATTTCCATCCCATACTATCATCTCTAGAGATCCTCTCGTTTTAGATGAACAGCCCATTTGAAAGCCTTGGATATTGAATTGAAAGTAAACCCTTTTATGACCCCATTGCCCAATGGACTTGAGTTTTCCTTGAATTATCTCCCCATTGCCAAAAATCATTCGCTCATTTCTTTTCTCTTTATTGAACCCTTTTCATGTTTCCCAACCAAACAAAACAAAACAAACAAAACAACAACCCTTTGTGCCCTATAACTAGCCTAATACCTTAAAATTGAACTCCAAAGATATATATTTCTCTTCCTTTGTAGAGAGATCCCTTCTGATCCAGAGGCTAGATCCCCGAGATTCCAAAGTGGTTTGATGTTGTCTTATCATTTTTTATTGCCAAATCTCGCCAAATCATAGGAACCACAACAAAGGGCATGATGAAGAATTTCCAGAGTCAAAATTTTCATTTCGTCTTAATCCTAAGAATTATGAGGGCACCACCAATGAAAGGGGAGACGAATAATATCCACTTCGTCCTAATCCTAAGGATTAGTGTGACAGGTCCACAAGAGATTAAGAGGGGAAAGAAGAATTTGCAAAGTCAAAATATCCACTTTGTCCCAATCCTAAGGATTATGCTAGCACCACCGATGAAGAGGGGAATGAATAATTTACAAAGCTCAAAATTTCCACTTCATCCTAATCCTAAGGATTATGCCAAATACCACCGATAAAGAGGGGGAAAATGAAGAATTTGCAGCTGTCAAATATCCACTCGTCCTAATCCTAAGGGGAGCATGCCAACACGACCGATGAAGAGGGGGATGAAAATTTAGAGTCAAAATATCCATTTCGTCCTAATCATAAGGATTATGTCAACACCACCGATGAAGAGGGAACGGACAAAATCCCAGAGTCAAACATCCACCTTGTCCTAATCCTAAGGATTATTCCAGCACCACTAAGGAAGAGGAAATGAAAAAGAAATAAAAATATCAAATCCATCCTAATCCTAAGGATTATGCAAGCACCATTGACAGAAGGGGGGATGAAAAAATTCCGTAGTCAAAATATCCACTTCATCCTAATCCTAAGGATTATGCGAGCACCACAAATGAAGAGGAAATGAAGAATTTGGAGAGTCAAAATATGCACTTTGTCCCAATCTTAAGGATTATGCCGCACCACCGATGAAGAGGGAATGAAGAATTTACAAATAATAAAGTATCCACTTCATAGCATGACTAATGAAGAGGGGTATGAATTTCCAGAGTCAAAATTTTCACTTCATCCTAATCGTAATGATTATAAGAGCACCACTAATGAAAGGGGGGGATGAATAATTTCCAATAAATATAGATTCAAGGCATCCACTTATTCCTAATCCTAAGGATTATGAGAGATCCAAGTTGAGGAAGGGGAGGGGCTGGGATGAAGAAATTCTAGTGAATACAAACATTCAAAGCTTCCACTTAGGCCTAATCCCCAAGGATTATGATGGGAAATCACCGAGGAAGGGGAGGGGATGAAGAGTTTCTTTGTAAATGATAATTTTGAGAGGAACATATCTCTAATAATGCATTTTCTCTAAGTGACTATTTCAAAGACTCTCATGGTGAAGAATTAAATCCTCCCAGGGAAGAATTTGAAAGCATGGATCAAGATGGTGAAGAATTTCTGGCTCGAGTCGTGGTTAAAAAAGCGTAGATGATTCTTGTGAAATTTTTTGTTCAAGTGGTGATGGTAATGAAAATTTTCCATGCAATGATGTTCATGAATTTCTTAACTGTTGAGAATGATGTTTGTGGGGACAATAATCCTCCTAATGGTGATGAAATTGCTTCACAAAGGATGATGGAATGATGAAGTCGTTGCAAGAAAATATTGTAACTAGGAGTAGGAGTAGACCTTTTCATATCAATCCAAAACATTCAGCTTATACATGGGTGAGGACAAAATATCTCACAAAAATAATTTCTATCATTCATTTGATTTCAAGTGACCGTTGTCGAATGGATTGGTTTAAACATATGGATTTCAACTTTGTTTTGGAGAAAAATGAAAAGATATATGTCAATGAATAAAAACATGCAAAATTCATATTTAGTGGGCTGCATGCAATTCACACCGGCAAAGTTATGATTATCATATTGGGAATGTATTTCTCTCGCGTAAAGGCTTTCATAATGTTGCATTCAATTGGTAATTGTCGTTTTTCAAGAATCCAAGAAAAACTCGAAAAGGATCCCACATATTATTCAAGTACGTTATAAACGGAGGCTTCGGGTCGTTTTCAAATATTGCTAAGACATGGATGCGAAAGACTTATTTTCAAAGCATGGAGAGTGTATGCCAAATAAAGACGCAATACATATTCCAAACATAATTTCTCGAGATGAGAATATTCATCTTATACGAGAGATTATGTAGAAGTTGTTGAAAGAGTCGGTAATTTTATTACATATTCTTATTTTACAAGGTTATGGGAAAATGAATTCAACAATGTTCGTATTCCTAAGAAGACAAGGATGGGGGATTGCGAAAGACATAAAAGCTTTCTTGAAGAAAAAGAGATAAATGTCAAGGGGAAGAAAGAGGTATGCGTTCAAAACATTGTTTTTTAAAATTGATAGTTATCAACTATGAAAATATATTTATTCATATGTTTCTTTATTTTATGGCCGCATTCTCAGTTATCAAAGAACTTCAAGAGAATCACAATCAACAAACAAGTGAAAGGAAAAGTTGTATAAACATCGAAAGAAGTGTTAGATCATCCAAATAAATATCGTGGTTTAATAATAATCATGGTATGGACCAAAAGAAAACACTTCTTCCACATTTTGTTCGCATGCCAAAAAAATTACAGGAGGAAAATTGCATTCAAGCCACTTGGTTGGTTGTATGGTATTTAATGAGAAGATGTTTCCAAGAGTTTTCTTCACAACTCCAAATATTCATAATGATGCAAATCTAACCATAACTATAATCCATGATGTGGTTACTCATCGTCTCGGTATTCTTCCTCAAGTTTTGTATTTACAATTAGACAACACAAGTCATGAAAACAAAAATCAAGTTCTTTTGGGTATCTAAACATGCTCATTGAATTGGGAATTTTTAAAAGGATAAAGGTTGTTTTCCTTCTTCTTGTTGGGCATACTCATGATCATATTGATCAAATGTTCATGGTTTTTCAAGAATATCGAGGAGGAAAGGTGTTGGGAGAGGCCATCATGAATTGAATGTATTAAGAAATCGTACATTCCTAACCTCCGTTTTCATGTGTTGGAAGAAACTATTCACATGCAAAGGTTTATTTTGGGATCGCATGGTGAGGAGAAATGCATTGAAAAACTTAATGACATTAGCTTCCAAAGATCAATTTCGTATCAAAAATGGATGGGATAACACTTATATGGGGCAAGAAGTATTCAACCTAAGTGTAAAAAAGGGGGCCATCATCGTGTTTAGAATTTTTTGAAGTTCATTCCGCAGCGCTCATTGTTTTCATCAAAGATACTATTATAGTCGCTTGTCGAACTCCATAATGCAAAGGCATAAAATACATAAATTATTTTGAATGTCCGGAGGAAATTAAAAGATGTATTAGAGATACATATGAGTACTTTGATGTTGTTGATTCAAATTTTTGCAGCCTTTAGTAATCAAAGTGATATGATTTCAAGATCAATAAAATGTGATACACTTTTGAAGACTCCTTTTTCGGGCCACAAAATATGCCAAAGAATATCAAGAAACACACATTGCGGAACAATAACAGTTTCAAGCTATTATTGATTCTCCACAGGTAGAGGAAAGAGAAATATATTGGTTCTAGAAGATCACATGCACAACGTGAAGCCATGGAAGACCTTTACAGGGGTTTGCAAGATGTTAAGGAGGTTGCATGACAGTGTTGTTAAAGGTAATAGATCCACTTGGCTATCCATTATGGATCGCTGGATAGTTATAAATCTCATTAATGAAAATGAAGATATTACAGTTGTTGATGTACACCGGTATGCCACAAGTACGCACGCTTTCAATGGTGTGTACAAGCCATAGATGGTAGTTGAAAAAAAATTGGCAAAAAGAGAAAAAGAGAGGGCACAAATATAAATCATCGCCGTACGTATGTCTTAAAATTGAGGATGTTGACATACTTGTGTATGACTTCAATTTGACAAAGAGAGGAACTATTTGGTTGAATACCATACATATTTTGAAGAAATTGCGACGAACAATACTTGAGATGGGACTCATGAGAAAAGTAACTGGGTAGAATGGTGGGCATGCATGTTGACTCGTATGGAGCACTAGTTGATGAAAGAGAAGAATATGTGGATCATCTTCATCTACATCAAGTCATTCATCTAAAGATGTAGGTTTTGATGGTGTGCCGTAACCTATGGTTGATTTTGAATAATTGTCTAAGACACTTTTATGTAATCGATGCTTCGTATGGTAACTTGAAATCAAAATTTTGACTTCCATTTGATTTTTCGTGAAGTTATGAGGAATTTATATGTTTGTTGATATATGTTTTAATTATGAAGAATTCATCTCTTTAGAATATCCGTAGCGCAATGCTGAATTACAAAAATAATTAATGTTATATTCAATGTATCAATGTTGATATTTTGATTAAAAGTAAAAAAGAAAATAGAAATTAATGTTGAATTTTAGATTATGTAGTGATATTACCATGATATTAATGTATTGTAACCATTTGGTATAAGCATTTTTAAAATTTTAAAAATAAAGAGTGCCTCATTGAGAGGGGACATCTTGTTTTGATGTTGATTTTAGGTTTGGTTGCAATTAGATTTAAATTTGTCTTATGCTAAGATTTGAAAAGACATATTTTTCTCCTTTAAAAATTAAAAATTACAATTGGAATAATAAACTTTCCATTTACTTGTTTTATTTTAAAATTGTTTAAGTCATATAATTTCTCCAGTGACTTCTGCCATGGTTCAAGTATCTTGAAAACTTAAGATTTAAAAACTTGAGATTTACAACTTGTCATTAAGGTTTTTATGCGCTACAAAAGTTTCTTCTTAATGTTATGTTGAAAATAATAAGAATTTAGGGTTGTTTAGAGTCAAGATATTTTATGTTTAACAACATGGATAAAAAATTGGTTCGAAATGATAAGCCCTCCAAACATGATTTTGTTTATATTTAACATCATCTATTAAAAAAATTTAGAATTTTACGATTTTTTCAATGTCCTAATATGTTGTCTTTAATTCCATTGTTAAAATGTGTCAAAAGCGTGGCACAATGTGTTTTTCTTTTTTTTTTTTTAATTCCAACATCAACTCATTTTGTTTTGAGGGTGCTTTTTTTTCAATCCTTTTTTTCAAGAAACAATTTCGTTTTTAGCATAATTTTTATAAAATGTTGAAATTTGACCTAAGAAAAAACCAAATGTGTTTTGGAATACACATTTTTTGTTTTTTGGGGCGTTTTTTCATGTTTTTTGAGTCTTTTTGGGCTAGAGTTCTATTTTGAGGTAATAGTTCCCGTTTCATCAAGAATCGTGTTTTACATATTTTGGATCCTCGTGGGTTCCTAATTTAACTTGTTCATATGATAACTTTGAGCTTTGAGTCTTAGTGTTAACCTCGCCCCCGAAGCGCGATTTTGCAAGTCGTAAAGTTTTTCCAAAGACACTATACCCTTAAGAATATTATTTCAATAGTTCAACCGCTTCCGCAAAGCCCTATCGTGGTCATCTTGGCCAAAGGCCAATATCTTTGAACACCGCATTTTCCATAAAAATGGCTATATGCTGGTCATCATTAAAAAAATACAAAAATTTAGTCACGTTATTAGGCAAACATATATGGTTTATAAATAAACTATATATAAAAACCATTGCTTAAAGGTGACATCCTAGCAACTACATTAGCTAATATGTGTGCAACAACATTTCTAATTCTAGAACAAAATAATATTAAATGCTTTAAATGAGAAATAAATCACCATACCTCTTGTTATTAGTTTCTCAAATTTGGTGATACATAATGGATAATGTTTCGTACCTAACAGTGACACTTATGAATCGAAATACCTTAAGCACCTCCACGTTGAGGTCAATGACTTTATTTATTCCCAAAAAGGTGATTCATATTTAGTGGTGTTAATTGTGCACTGCAACCAAACTAAAAAGATAATATGTACCTCTTGTTATGTGGGTCTATAGGAACAATAAACTAACCTGCAGCTATCATGAGTCTAGAACCACGTAATATAAGTTCCAAAAATCGCAGCTACTAATCTAGTCCCTACATTAACACTACGTACATCTATATTATAAGATTCGTTTGTGCCGCTTGACCTAAGGAACGAGATCCAATTTTGTAACTAGTGGGACGGTGATGGCTATGCCCGATAACACCCATGATGAATATATAAAAAGTGATTTCCAAAAATAATGCCGCAAAGATGGCTATATCATTGGGTCCTTCAAGTGCTGTCACAATATTCTTCATATAAAGCCCACTTTCTACCCAAATTTGGTTATTCCTCACTTATACTTTAAGCCATAAATGTGTCAAGTCCGTTGAGATATCCTTGTAGATTACCGGACCAATCTCTACTCAAAAGCAAACCGTAGGCTTCGGAATGTCCACAATAACAATAATGACAGTATCGGGGTGTACTTCATGATATGATGATAAGCAAATGATGACATTTTTGAGTTCACCAATGGCATGGACTAGTGATCTAGCTGGCGTATAGAGGCATTACATTTGCAAATGCACTCTACGAATCGACCAAAATTATTGATACTGAGAAATTGAAAATTTTAAAACATTAAGAGGAAAGTGGGGTAAAGAGTGTTAGTGTTTAAATTTACAACATTTACTACAGTTCGAGAATACCAAGGGACTTACTAGGAATGGCTTGACAAGAAAAGACTCTTGTCACCCAACAAAGGTTGTGGATGAAAAATTTCGGGACAATAGGCTCACATTGGCATGCTAATCTTAGCAAGCTCAAAAAATTAAAAATTGGCACAAGCTCATTTCATATATTCATTGATCTTATAATCAATGTTTTCATTTCTATCAAGCAACATTAACCATTCTGGAGGTGTGACTTTGTTATAAACTTCGATGATGGGATTGTTCTTATTACATGTGGAAGCGTTTTCCTTAGAAGTTTGAACACTCCCAAGCTTGTTTTTTGCATTTTGATTAGGTTGAGGTAATGGTAGAATATTTCTTAATAGTTTTTTTTGCAAATCCCCCGCTTTGGAAACTAACCTTGTCGCTACTTATATCAACCAGCTTGTAGACCGAGGAGAACGCCGATTTACCTAAGTGGTTCTTCAACACTTTTCTTATTCGCATTGAATATGACGTCAAATGCATTCACCGAGTGTCCAACACTTGTACTTTCCTTTGACCACAAAAGGTTCATTTTTCTCGTCCGACGCCCTCATGGGAGACATTTTTTTAAGAGTAATGAGAATTTCCGAAAAAATTTATAACTTCAATAAATTGGTTGTCACTATTACACTAGAAAAACTTGAACCTACACAATTAGAAACAAAGTGTTCTCCAAACCACTCAAGCTAAAATCCTTTGACCCAATTTTCTTCTTATAAAAATATTAAATATTTAAATAAATTTAAAATATTATATTCTGATTAAAAAAATGCTGCCCACTAAACAGCATTTTATTAACTAATCAATCTTTATTTTATATATATATTTAATATTTTTATTAATACACATGTTCTTAAAATATTTCAATATATTTCCACTATATAATTATGTATATATATTATTTTTAATTTAAATATAAAAAATCTACTCTTCTCGTATTTACTTTTCCACACCAAACTTCAATGCATTTACTTTTATTAAATTATTTTCTAACTTTCTGTTCTCTTTTCGTTTCCTACTTTTTTGTTTCTTTCCTCCATTATACGTCAGTATGGTGACCCAAGAAAACACCATTTTTATAAATTTGATAAATAATTCATTTATAAATTTGATTCGATTGTGTTTGAAGGAAATAGATAATTGGGATGGATATGTGTTGACCGACCTATCTCAGTTGAAAGTGAATTGATTCATCATGATTGATCTCAAATTTGTATCTCAATTTTGGAAAAGTGATTTTGGTTGCTTCAGTGTTCATATTTTTTTTAATTGAATATAAAATATATTAAAACAAAATGAATCTGATAGATATGTAGCTCACAATTTCTACATTACTTGGTGTTTGTTAACATTGTACTAAAAGGATATATATATATATATATATATATATATATATATATATATATATATATATATATATATATATATATATATATTATAGTTTTTTTAAGATATTTTGGTTATATTTTTTAATTAAATTTATTTTATATTTAGTAGAAATTTTTTGAAATCATAAATTTAATATATAATATTAATGTTCACCAAAAAAATCCAAAATATAGAATAATTAGACAATACAAAATTATTTAATAAATTAATTTGAAAATACTTATTTTATTACCATGTAAATATAATTTTAAAAATATAATTTAGTATTTTAGAAATTGATTTTTAAGTTAATTTTTTTTCAAAGAAAAAATCTATTGGGTTATAAATGAAAAATCAAATTGTTTATATAGCTTAAAGCATTAGTTTAAGGTTTTTCTGTGAAAAATGTTGTTATTTGGAACTTTGTTGACATAAATCCAATTATAAATATAGGTTGATGTTCCAACTATAAGTATGGGTTGATGTGGCCAAGGAAAGATATTGTGATGGTTTAAATAACTCAAATTAAGATATCTCTGCAAAATAATTAGTCCAACAAATTTTGTAACAACCAACCAAAAAAATTGAAACCATATTTATGAAGTATTCAAATTACAATGCAAACAAAATCACATATATGAACACATTTTATTGACAAAATAAGCATAGTATTCCATTTGTAAAATTAAAATTATATTAATATATATATATTTTATTTCCCCTACTATTTTCTCTCTCTATATATATTTATTTTCAAATTATTTAAGAAGTTATATTATATAGAAAACTCACAAATAATTTCATTGATATGACAAATACAAAATTCCAATGGAATTAAGTTGGCTTTCACTATGCTCTAAAACAAGCCAAGACAATATAAAGATATACATTTTATGATTTATTGTTACCAGTATAGATCCATCTTAACTCCAAAACTACTAAACACCGAGAAAAAAATCAAATCTCTCAAGATAAACTTAGTTTTAATACAAAACTTATGAGATCTCAAGTTAGGATGAATCTATGATTTTAGTAATATTATTTAAATAAATTTTATCTCTATATATAGAAATATTCTTATGTTCAATTTTATAAAAACATTGATAAATCATATAATTACATATATAAGTTTAACAATTTTCTTTGACGTTTTTATAATTTCATTTTTAATGGGATATATATATATATATATATATATAGAGAGAGAGAGAGAGAGAGAGAGAGAGAGAGATTATGTGCTTATGAAGTTATGAATATGGATCTTAATTTATACCTAATATTTATATTTTTATATGTTTACATCTCTATTTATAGAAATATGTTTTTTTAATTATATGTTTATTAATTAGATTTTTTAAGTTTTTATATGTTTATTAATTATATGTTTTTAAATAGTCCATGGAGCATAATAGATGATGATGGAGTGTACTATTAAGTCACCTTACATGATGTAAATGTCACCAGTTCGAAAATCCGTGGGCAAAAAACCATCCATGTTAAGCAATGGGTGTCGCCTAGGATGGGTGCGATCCTCACGTGATTTTGACGACTTAGATCTACTGGGGCCATGACTTCTCAAGGCACAAAGTCAAGCCCGATGTAACTTCGGAGAACTCACACAACTCGACAAACGAAAAATATTATATGTTTTGAAATATTTGTTAGGGTCAAATCGACTTATGAAGAAATCAAATGTTGTTAGGTCTACAATGGTGGTTTTGGAGGCTTGTGATATTATAGCCCATGGGTTACATGTGCTGAATCCTTAAAAGGATTGAGGATTCTCCATTCCAAAAATGCCTAAGTTGAGTGGAGGCTTAACTTGGAAGGGATATGATGTAGGGCATGTTGGTATGAATTGCAATTCAACTCATCAAAACTTAATTGTCAAACCAGGGGCTACGTAAGCTTTGGAAAGATATCATGGGTAATGCCAAAGGTTCTCGTTGTTTAACTATTCAAAATTGTGTTGGCACTGGGCTGCTATCAACTTAAATGCTCTTCCTTTCTTCTACAAACCATTCATAGGGTAAGAAATTCTAGAAAACCCTTTTATAAAGAAGATAATATCGATCCAAGCCCATAAAATACTAAATGTCTACAACATTTTTGTGATTGTATTTCATTCCATGATGGTTTTAATTTTCTCGTGGTCCAAATTTATGCCTTTAGAGGGAAATAATGGGCCCCAAATACCGAATTTGATCTTTTATAAAAATCACATTACTAAATTTGGCATGTTGACTTTTCCCTTAAGGTTTGTAGCATCATCCGAAGATGCCCCTTATGTTCTTCCAAATTTGTCGAGTAAATCTGAATATAATCAATAAAAATAAGAACGAACTTGTCCAAGTAACGATGGAAAATACTTATTAGGCTCATAAATGTTGTTGGAGCATTAGTGGAGCCCGAATGGAAGAACAACAAATTCATAAAATGCATCTATAACCGGTTCTAAACATTGTTTTACAAATGTCTTCCTCTTTTATCCTTATTTGGTGATAACCCGACCATAAGTCAATCTTTGAGAAAATGATAGAACCCTTGAATTGGTAAAATAGATCACCAATTCTTTGCAACAGTAATTATTTTTAATAGTTAATTTATTCAAATTTCTGCATATAGTCGATACACATCCATAAAGTTCCATCTTTATTCCTCATGAACAACATGTAAAATTCCCTGTGGTAGACACACTTAGGACGAATGTACCTTTGTCGCCACCCTTGAAACTATATTTTAAGTTCATAGTCTAAGTATACTCAAATGGTAAGGATATTTTGACACTTGGGTTTCTCCGGGACCAAATTTTCTTTGTAGTGAAATCAATATCCCTTTGGGAGGCAACCCCAAAATGTCTTCCGTAAAGACATCAACAAAATCTTGGATGACTAGTATATTTTATAGGGTAGTTGCCTTATCCTTAGAATTAGTGTAACCCACTTGCACCACATAAATTTGACAAATTCTTATGAATACATCTACTCAATTGATTGGTTGTAATTGGTCACAACTTAATGACCATTTTAGTTCCCCGTATTTCTTGTCTAAAACCCTCATCAATGAGGAAACTAATGGTTTTCTCTTTGCAATTTAATAAACATCAATGCCTCTAACTGGCCCATACCTATTATAACGTGATAAGATCCTAAAGGAAACATGTTTATATCTACTTTAATCTATTATCTTTCTATTTCATCAGATAATCTTCTACCTTAACAATCACACTTTTTTTCACTCTAAAGTGGCTAGAAGTTGTACTAACCAGTGGTTCTAAATTTGATGCGTTGAAAATGACACATCTTGACTACTTTCTAACTGACATAACTTAGGCTGCATCATGGTCTATTAAAATAGAGACAAATCGGTTAGCTAATTTACCAAATTATACCATTGCTCTGCTGGTATTTAGCCTCGTGATCTTCTAATGTAACATTAATTCGTATGTTCCTTTCCACCTCCATGACTATA
The DNA here is from genome assembly GCA_034641835.2 of Pinus albicaulis. NCBI lineage: Eukaryota > Viridiplantae > Streptophyta > Pinopsida > Pinales > Pinaceae > Pinus > Pinus albicaulis. The sequence continues at coordinate 42,668 of JAXQQM020063519.1, read as the reverse complement.
GATGCTTCCCGAATATTAGCAATCGTCTGCTCTAAGATGATGAGGATAATTTTTATAATAATGGGTCTCCCCACATCCCCAACACTATCAAGGGGGTTTTTGTAGTTGATTAGGCTATGGATTTCTTAACGCCTTTGTCGGTTCAGTTTCATTTTCGTGATCGAAAAAATTTGTTGAATTTTCCTTGGAGCTCCTTCGCGCTCGTTTTTTGTGTGTAGTATTAGTTCCAAAAACCTTTATTTTCTTAGTTTCTGAAAATTTTTCTCGCCCCTTTATTCGTGACAACTCTACTATTATCCCCTTTTTTACTTCATCTCACAGTAGCAGACATTCGAGATTTTTGAAGGCTTCTACCATTGGTTTCGTGTTATAAAATTATACCATTTTCTTCATGAAATATGGAAAACCTACTATTAAAACATTTCACCTTTAGCTTTCTCCTCCTCCACAGTGTGGAACGTATCCTCGAGTAAAGAATTAAACTTGGTTATAAATTCATCCATGGACTCGTTGTCCTAATTTCAAATCATGAAGTCCTTTTATTTTCACACATATAACCAATCTATCAAATATTATCCTTAAAATTATTTTGAAAGTTGCCCCATGTTACTCCTTGTCTATCAATTCCCCCAAACAATTTTAATCTCTCTTCCCACCATAAGGTGGCTTTACGTTGGTGATAAAATTCCAATCTAGCCTTTAGATTATCACATTCATAACCGGGAAGTAATTGTTTATGTTTATCACCCAAGCTTCATCAACTTCCTTTGCTCCTCCATTAAACATTGGAGGTTTAATTTTTTTGAACTCCCCTTGCAATTCAGCCTTTTTTCCTTAGTCCCCTTTCCAACAAAAGATTTTTTTGACTTCTCCTCATTATCAATTCTACCTACTCCCCCAACTTTGTGGTCATCCTCTCCCCGTTGATTCATCTCAACTCTATTTCCATCCTCTAGACTCGGGATTTAGATTCCTTTGATTTTTCCTATTTGAGAGTCTTTTCATAATTTTCCTTGGTCCAGCCTCAATCTCTCATTATCAACCCTTATATTTGTCATCTTAGCTTATAGTTGTTCAATTTCTCCAACAACATTGCATTCATGTTGTAAGTTTCTCCTCCCAAATTAACCCACATCTTCGGGGTTGGATTCCGTAAGAGTCACAAGTCCAAATCCTGCGTATGGTCTCCTAGGTGGGGATGATTCCAACTCCTCTTCTCATATTGGTATTATTCCTATGTGCATCATTAATACCTTTTGCTAATCCAATAGCTTCAAACATGTATTAAAAATATTGCAAACTATGACACTCTGTTCTCACAATATTGCAACCATGACGCTCTCATACCACTTAGACACATGCATAAAAAATAAAAATTATACTATAACTTACCCTCTTACCATCCAATCTTTTCTAGCCAAGTGGTTATAATATTTTAATTTTTGCACCAAGGAGACATACCACACACAACTCTTTGTTAAATAATGTTTGGTGACTATAATAAAGTTTTTCATGTGACTTCCAGGAGCATTTATTAGGACTCCTTATGGATAATGTTTTTATGTTAACTTAAACTTTGTTTTTATTATTTATTCTTAGCTCCCTTAGAACAACATGCGTGTTCTCCTAGCTACACATGGGTACACTCAGTGAGAGAAAAATATTTGCATCGTATATATTTCGCTTGTCATCACATTAGAAAAAAAAAAATTGACACGTTTCAACCAAACAGTGGTTCATCTCGTCTTGAAGATGAACCACTAATCGGGTTGGTTCGAAATGCATCGACAATTTTCTATCTAATAAATTTCATGGATCATAAGCATGAATTAAAATAGAGAGGAAAATAATTAAGGTGTTTCTCCACCGAGTCTAGGATTTAATCGTAAGCTTCACGAAGCCCAATTGCCACATGGCTTATGTACTATGGCAAGGGAGCGTTAACTTATTTGGAAACATCTCCATGGTTGATTCTCAAATGGAGATACAATGACTTAGGTTATTTAGAGGGTGGTTAGGGTAACAACCTCCCAACTCCTCGCCGATAGAGTTCATTCACTACCCTTACGATGTAAGAGGTGCAACTCGCAACAAGGTGTTTCAAAGGTTACCATGGTTCTACATGATTACTACCAAGAATGTTAGTTCAAGTAAGAATATTTTTTTATCATAGTAGTGGATATTCATTCCTTCATGCAATCTAAGGTTCACCTATTTTTTTTGTGCTTATAGTGCTTATTATTAAAAATAATTTATGACAACTCAAGATCTCAAATGACAAGGTTTTACTCGTTGCACCGAGGGTTCAAGTACCTCATCGTCGGTTTGTTAAGGGGTGATTCTCTTAATTTGTTTCCATGGTTAACCTGGTTTTCTTGGCTCCCTGTGGTTTTTGTCTTTTCCATGGAGATTCTAAAGGAATCCATCTACAGTAACCCTCCTTCCTTTCCTTTTTAGCTCATATGTTTTATTTTCTCTACTTATGAATTTCCTGTGGTTATAAAAAACATTTCATACTTGACTTTAATTTTGGTCGAAGGTGGATTTTCTACCTGCCTCACTAGAAAATTTGGATTAGAGTTGCTCTATTGCTTCTATCATAACCAGCCTCTTTTTCTTCCCTCGGGTTATTAGTCAATCCGGAACCATGACCTCGTAAATGGGAGTTCCTTTGTTTACATGCACGAATTATTGTTGAGGGTTTGAGTTTCTTATTGGTTATGTTTACCCTCTATCCTCACTTAGATTTAATGGCTTATTTTAGAGGAAATATCCGTAACCTCCATATTGATTGAAACTTTGTACCCGTATGAATTGTTGTAAATTATCCGATCAATTTTCAAAGGTTACCGTCTTCATGTAAGGTATGAAAATTAATGTTTTGAGATCAAGGGTTTCCAAACCCTCTCCTATAAAGGGGATTTAAGTCTCTTAAATTTTATTTTAAAGTAATATATTCTACATTTTTTCTTCTAATTTATTTCTCGCTCAAATGCATTGTTATGGCTCTTTGTAACTTTACTAGATTCGTTAGTAATTGAATTTCGATTGTGTTATATTAATCTACCGGTTGCGCCTCTATCTCCCTATTTTTTTCGGGCTTGGGTGTATGGAAATCTTGTCTCAAAAGTTTGGTATGAATCATATTTTCTCCTTTTTGAGTTTCTTACTTAATAAACTATTAAGCAATATTTGTGGTTTATTTGTTCAAAGAAATGTTTTTTGGCATGAATTCTTGTCGTGGTAATCTCATTTTTTAGTTACTATTCATGATATGTAAATCGTGGTTTAATTTTGGCAAACATGGTTCTCTTTAACTACTTATTTTAATAATGTTAGATGTTTTGGTTATGGGATCCCAAGGGTTTCTATTGGTTTTCATGTATAAGTATATTTTCCTTTTCGAACAATCATGGGTCTCGTGGAATCCGAGTCTTCCAGACCGCTCCGTCCATGGGATTTAACTTCTTTTCCCCGAGAATAGTGTTTTGGTCAACATTCTTCCATTAAGGCCAAAAAAATCCAGGTTATTACATGGAAATTTAATTTGTTTCCTAAGTTCTAGTTTTGTCGACTAACCACAACTTTCTTTTTCATTTTATTATTTACTCACAAATAGATTTCCACCCTCATTTTTTTTAATACTAACTAAAAAAAGAAATAACCACTTCGCTTTCCTTTTCCTTTACTTCTACAAAGGAATTTCGTATATTTCAATGACCATAGTTACACCATATATAGAATAAAAAATAGAACCAAAGTTTTAATTTCTACAAATATTGTAATGTTTACAGGAAAACATGAGTTCAAGGAAATTTAGGAACACTTATAAGAGTGATTTAGGATGATTTAGGAACTCAACCGGAAGAGTTCCTCTTCTCCATTCCAACCGAGAATGACAATTACATGTATTTCTCCCCGTGGGCATCCCAACTTCTGTAACAATTAATTGCACCAGACCACTAAGGTTAGTTTAGAGGCATTAATACCCTCGATGCTCGATGTACCATCCTAGAACTCATGGACTTTTGTTTATGCTGGTCTTCCAATGTCTGTGACTAGCTCAAAAATTACTCCATAGGCATTGTTCTCGCCACACCTTCCACATACTCATCATGTTTTCCTTCTCCCAATGTTTCTTCAATTATTTCTTTTTTCCAACCCCTTGTTTTCCCACTAAGTATTTTTATATCTAGGAAATGAGAGAGAATAATAAATATCACAAATTTTCGGAAGTTAAAATAATTTGTTTGGGGTCTCTCCGAGAGTTCCAAGACTCATCACAATCTCAGAGGAACAAAATAAATAAAAATAAATGTATTTAATTATTTAGTTCCACTAGGGGATTTCCTCTAAGCCTTTAATACTAAAGTCTTGTACAATTAAAGTAAATGACAAGAAATGACAAGAAATGACAAGTAATTATAGTAATTGAGTGTGTTTCATATCCTTCCCTTGTGTGAAACACCATCCCTAAGGTTTATGCTTTCTCTAAACAAGATAGGGTGTATGTTTGTCGTATGCTCTCTTCTATCCTCCCAAGTGGCCTTCATCGCTAAAGTGCCTCCATTGCACTTGTCTCAAAGTATTGGCTTCTATGACATTGTTTCTCTCTCCGGTTGAGAATATGTAGAGGTTCTACCATAAAATCTCACTGGTTCATATGTTCCACAATCATAACACACCGTCATTAGTTTTAGTTAATTGTCGAATAACATACATTCATAAAATTCAACATACATTTTACCCGTACATATTGATAATTTATGATATACACAAAGATACTATGCAGAAAAGAAGATGACCTACAAAGAGTTCCATGTGGGGTAAGATGGGTTGGTTGTGCAAAAAAGCACCCCCGATATTGTGGAACCTTCCAAATATTGGAAAGAGTGGGACCTCAAGAAGGTACCAGCCTTTTCATTACCAAGTCATATACAAATCCACAATGTGTTCACATTTCCCTATTTTATATATATATATATATATATATAAGAAGATGACCTACAAAGAGTTTCCATGTGGCAAATTAGCACTGACACTGTGGACCTCTTGAAAGAGTGGGACTGCAGGTGTACCTTCACCATTACCAAGTCATATACAAATCCACAATGTGTTCACATTATATCTATATCTAATATGGATATAATATATTATATTGTGAACACATTGTGGATTTGTATATGACTTAGTAATGAAAGCCGGTACACTCGCAGTCCCATCTTTCTGGGTCATCAACATCCGGAAGGGTCCACAATATCTAGGGTGCTAATTTTGCACAACCAACCCATATTACCCCAAATGGAAAAATTTGTAGGTCATCTTTTCTCGCATAGGATTTTTCTCTATCTTTGAGCAACCTTAAATTTTATCGCACCTTCTTTCAAGCAGTATGCTCCATTTCTATTAGCATATTAGGTCCTAGTATTAGTTTGTCTTTCTAGCAACTCCAATTAGTAGGTGTTTTTACATCTCTTACCATATAGCACCTCAAAAAGATTCATTTAATGATTCGTGGTAGCTATTATAATATGAAAATACAAATAAATGAAGGTACTCCTACAATTTAATTGGATGCTGTGTTACATACATTCTTAAAATATCATCAAGCACTTTCATTCACTCGTTCATTCTCATTTCCATCTCTGCTTGCGTATGGTATGTAGTAACCGAATCGGATCCGAGTACCCAATTTTGTAAAGAGAGCCTTCCCAAAATGTAGAAGTAAAATTCACATCCCTACCATAAATTATCACTTTCGATGAGATTTTGAAACCATAATATTTCCTTCATAAATATGTTCCACATTTGGAAAATTTGGTACGTGGATTTGACAAGGATTAAATGGGACATTTTCTAATTTTATCCACTACTACCATGATGGAATCATTCCCGTTTCTTAGATCTCGTAAAAACCAATTATAAAATATTATGTATTTGTATCCCATTTCCATTCAAGAATGGGTAAGGGGTGAATCATACTAGTCGGATGCTAGTGCTCGCCTGACTCGTTGACACTCTAGGATGGCTAAATATTCAAAGAATATCCATCTTCATACTAGGCCAAAAATAAACTTTTTTATTGTAGAAAATAGCTTCGATATCTCGATGGGAAACATAGTTTTAAAGAAATTCATCCACCATAAATCGCTTAATTGTTAGTTGGTTGGGAACATATATTCTTCCTCTAAAGGTAAAATCATTGTTAATTTTTATACCAAATTTAGATTTTTTTTAATTTTGTGTTTGTCCGTTTTGCGCCACAAAAACTTGTATTCTAGGTCCTTTTAGAGAAACTTATTTATCTTGATCATAAAAGTTAAAGTCCACTTGACTATAGGATATTTCATACACATAACGCAATTTCCTACTCAAGCAGTATCAACCACGTAATTTTATTTTCCTTTAAGATTCTTAATGTAAAAGTAAAATTCTCTTAGAAAATCTCTGGTCCACCTAGCTCGGGCATGCATTTAAATTAGGTTTCCTAAAGAGATTGTTAAAACTACTATAATCACCCATTAAAAGGAGTCTTTCCCTAAAAAATAATGTCTCCAAAATTTTAGAGTGTGAACTACCGTAGCTAGATCAAAATTAGAAGAGATATATCTTTGCTCATGCTATTTTAACTTATGGGATTCGTAGGATATTACCTTCCTTCTTGAGACCCTTTGGTGGGAATCGTGCAGAAATTTAATTCTTCGGATCCGAAATGTTTAGCAAAGGGGTTGTTGTCACACATGCTTCAATTGTTCAAAACCGTGTTGGAACTCTATTTTCCACTTAAATTATCTTCCTTTCTTCTCGCAACAATCGATTGGGTAAGAAATTCTAGAAACCTATTTTTTAAAGTGGTGATAATACCCATCCAAACCCAAAAGCACAAATTACAACATTTTTAGGGACAAGCGATTCCATGATGATTTTAATTTTCTCAAGGTCCATACCATGCCTTCAGAGGAAATAATGTTCCCAAAATATTGAATTTTATATTTATAAAAATCACATTTACTAAAATTTATGTATAAAAGTGATTTTCCTTCCGAGTTTCGTAGTACTATCCAAAGACACTCCTTATGTTCTTCCAAAATTTTCAACTAAATCAGATTATCATCAATAAAATTAGAATGAACTTGTACAAGAAAGTATGGAAAAACCGTCTTACCGACTCATAATTTTTTTTAGCTTCAGAACCCGAATGGTAGAACAAAAATTCATAATGACCATAATGGGTCCCGAACGTTGTTTTACACATGTCTTCCTATTTTTTCCTTATTTGATAACCTAACCGTGAGTCAATATTTGAGAACATGGTAACACCCTTACTTGGTTGAATATATCATCAATTCTTGAAACTAGTACTTATTCTTAATATTTAATTTATTATGTTTCCTTATATAGTCGATACACAACCATAAAGTGCCATCTTTCTTCACGAACAACATGGGCTCCCTAAGGGACAGACTTGGGAGAATGTACATTTTGTCAAGTAATTCCCGTAACTATATTTTAAGTTTTTTTAGCTTAGGTATACTTGTATGGTAAGGAGCTTTACATTGGGGTTGCTCCTCGATTAGTTCTATAAAGGGAAGTCAATATCCATTTTTGGAGGTGCCTCAAAATTTATTCGAAAGACATCAACAAACTCTTGGATGACTAGTATATTTTCTAGGGAAGCTATCTGTTCTTAGAATTAGTGTAGCCCACTTGAACCACATAAATTTTATATCCCTTCCAAATAAATTTACTTAATTTATTCGTTGTAATTAGTCACAACTTAATGGCCCTTTTAGTTCCATGTATTTCTTATCTAACACCTCATCGTTGAGGAAACATATGGTTTTCTTTAAATTTACTAAGGACTAATTCCTTTCTAACCAATCCATACCTATTAAGACGCTTCTCATAAGATCCTAAAGGAAGCATGTTTATATTTACTTTAATCTATTTTCCATCACTATTTTAAGAGGACATTCTTCTACCTTAGTAAGTAGTCGTCCTCTATTTCACTCGTTGTCTAGTTGTATTAACGAGGATTTCTAAATTGGAGCAAGCTTTGAAAAATGAAACATCTCGACTAATTTCGACCGAAATAACATGGACTTTCAATGGTTCTATTAAAATAGAGACAGAGTGTTAGCTAATTTACCTTCAAATTCTACCATTTGCCGATCGGGTATTTAGCCCTGTGATCTTCTAATGCAAAATTAACTCGTAGTATGTTTTTTTTCACCTCCCCGAATGTTGAGGCTTCCACATTAGCATATAGATTTATTCTAGTACAAAGAGGACACCTTCATAATAATGGGGCTCCCCACATCCCCAACACCGTAAAAGGGGAAGTGAGTTGATTAGGATATCGCTCTATTTTGATCCTCCGAGATGGTATTCTGATTCCTTTGATTTTTCTTGTCCGAGAAGCTTTCCATATTTCTCTCATGTTCCATCCTCAATCTCTCATTATCATCCCTCATAATTTTCATCCCAGCTCGTAGTTTTTTAACTATCTCCAACAACCTCGTATTCATGTTGTAGTCTTCCCACCTTAACCCGCATCTCTCGGGTTGGCTTCTATAAAGGGAATAGGTTCAAATCCTACTAATGGTCTCCCGTGGGTGATTACCATGTTCCCATACTTTCTTCTACTTCCTTGTCTATCATTAATACCTTGATATTCCACAATTTCCCAAACAAGCCACAATATTACAACCATGACACTATGATATGTTAGAAATTAATTAATGTAGCAATGAAACCCATGCAATATTGCATAATCACAAACATAAAATACATAAAACACAAGAGACACAAATATACGTGGTTCCCCCAATTTAGGCTATGTTCAGAGAGAAATAGTCAAGATTTCCTTTATATTATCCAACAACATGAAGAGAGGTAAACTCACAACAAATCCGATGTAATTCTTGTCGTCTCTCACACAATCTCCTCTCTTTCGCTTCAAAATAATCATACACAACCGCAATACGATTCCCTCATATAAATCGAGGGTTTCCTTCTAGGGAAAAAAATGCTATATTAACATAAATTATACCGTCGGATCATCTTCCCAATGAACAAACCTGCATTGACTACAAAATTATAATATTTCTGCTGAAATTTTCATCTATTTTTAGATTCTGGGAACTCGTTCTCGAACCCTCATGTGGGGCCTATAAAATTCCCGCTACTACCCCACCTTGACCCCCGATGGCGATTCAACGCGTTTTTTTGCCCCGTTAAGGACAGGGATCCAACACAAACTCGAACAAAAAAATCTCTCGAAAATCAGGAAAATAAGGCTCACACCCAACATGATATCATGTATAACATGCATAAAAAAAAAAAAAAACAAACATTTCTACTATAACTTACCCTCCTACCATCCAAACCTTTCTAGCCAGGGTTATAACATTTTAATTTTTGCACCAAGGTGACATACCACACATAACTCTTTATTACCTAATGTTTCGTGACTAGAATGAAGTTTTTCATGTGACTTCTCAAGCATTTACTTGGAACTTATATATAAGGTTTTAGGTTAAAATTAAAATTTATTTTTATGAATTGAATTCAGCACACTTAGAACGAGATGTGGTGTTATCCAAGCTACACACAGTACGCTCGAGTGGGAGAGGAAAGAAATAAAGCTTTTCTCCACCGAGTTTAGAGATTTGACCCAGATGCTTCGCGAAGCCCACCTCGTCACATGGATTATGTACTATGGTGAGGGAACGTTAGACATTTGGCCACATTCAAGAAGCATCTCCAAATGGAGATCCAATGTTCTGTCTTCTTAGAGGGTGGTTAGTGACAACCCCTCCCAAACTCCGCCGATAGAGTTCATTCACTACCCTTATAGTGCAAGAGGCACAACTCGCAACAAGATGTTTCATTAGTTACCATGGTTCTACCGGATTTTTACTGCATGCCAAGCTCTCGTAAGAATATTTTGTTGTATGTTAGATGTAGTGGATCTTCGTTCCTTCAGCGAGAGATGAGGTTCACCTCTTTTTCTCTCGTGCTTGCCATGTTTATTATCGACAATCCTTTCTTATAGGATGGCAGCTCAAGACCTCAAATGAAAATTTTTTACTTGTTGCACTAAGGGTTCACACCCCACTACTCATTTGTTCAAGGGTGATTATCTTAACTTTTCTTCCATGGTTAACTGGGTTTTCTGACCTAGCGTTTTTGTTCTTTCCGCAATGTTATAAACGACTCCATCTACTTGCAACTCTCCTTCCTCCCCCTTAGATCAAGAAGTGCTTTATTTTCTCTACTTCCGAATTTCCTAGGTTGTTCCATTTTTATTACATCCGAACTTTTAATTTTTATCGTTAGGAGCTTTTGACCACCAACTTAGAAAATTTGAACTAGAGTTGCACCATTGCTTCTATCATAACCAGGTGCTATTTCTTTCCCTAGGTTATTACCTAGTTTCGATTCGTGATTGAAACAGCTTTTTGTTTACATGCACAAATTATTGCCGAGGGTTTCCAATTTTCTTCGTTATATTTAATTCTCCGTCCCTCGTCACGCAGTTAATGGCTTATTTTAGAGGAAATCTCCTACCGAGATTGAAAGAAAAATTTGTACCGTCTCAATTGTTGTAAATTATTTCATCAATCTTGAAAGGTTTCTCATTGCAGTATATGTATGAAAATGATTTTTTTGAGAATGGCGTTGCCAAACCCTCACCCATAAGGGATGTAATACTTTTATATTTATTTTAGTAATATATCTCATATTTTTCTTCGAATTTCCTTCTCGTTCATATGCCCCGTTATGGCTCTTTGTAACTTTACTAAAAAAATTAATAATTAAATTTAGATCAGAAGTATGTTAATCTATTTCTTGTGGTTCTATCTCCCCGTTGCTTCAATTCTGGGTGTAAGGAAATTATATCTCAAAAGTTTGGTATGAATTATATTTTCCTTTTTGAGATTTTGACTTATCAACTATCAGACAAAATTTTGTGATCTATCTATTCATCGAATGTTTTTCAAGATGAATTCTTGTCACAAGAATCTCATTTTTTCGCCATAATTCATGTGATATGTAAAACCAGGGTTTAATTTTGCAACGTGGTTCGTAACTACTTCGCAATATTGTTAGATGTTTTGTTTACAAAATATAGAAGGTTTCTATTGGTTTCCTCGTATAAATATATTTTACTTCTGGAACACCCGCGTCTTCGTGTTTGGAGTCTTCTAGAATCTGCCTCCGGCCCATGGGATTTAACTTCTTTTCCTTGCGTATAGTAGACTATTCTGCAAGTGCAGGTTTACACTGTACCGGAACTAACCGTAATCCAGATGTTACATCGAGATTTAATTTGTTTCTAAGTTCCCATGTTCAAAACCACTTGCCAACTAACCCCAACCCAATTTCTTTTTCATTTTATTCTTTAGTCAAAAATAAATTTAAACCTCATTTTAATAATAAATAAAAGAAAGAAAGAACCACTTTAATTTCGTTTTTGTTTTAACCTTTGCAAAGGAATTTTTATATTGCAATGACCATAGTTACAACCACATACATAATAAAAAGAAGAGCCAAACTTTTAATTTCTCAAGTAGACCGTAATGTATATAAGAAAACATGAGTTCAAGGAAATTCAGGCACAATTTATTTGAGTGGATTTACGTTTGAAAAACTAACCGGAAGATTTCCCTCATCCCTTCCAATCAACAATGACAATACGTCCAATTCTCCCCCGAGCTTCCTAACTTCCGTAACAATTAATTCGATTGTGACATATCAAGGCCGCCCACAAGCATCAAGACCCCCACAGCCTAACCTAGAACTTATAAACTTATGTTTGTGTTGGATTTTTTCAAAGGGTTCAGCCCATCTCAAGAATTACCCACAGGAGCGTTCGTCATACCTTCCCCGAACTCACTGTTTTCTTCTTTCTGTGGTTTCTTCAATCCTATTTCTTTTTTTTGTCAACTCCTTGTTTTCTCACCGAGATATTTTTACCTCTATGGAGTGAGAGAATCACAACTATCACACTTTTTTGGAATTTAAAAAATTTGTTTAGGGTCTCTCTCGAGAGTTCCAGTCTCCATCAAAATCCTTTTGTTACAAAATAAATAAAATAAACGTCTTTAAATATTTAGGTTTTACTAGGATTTTCCTCTAAGCATTTAATTACTAAAGTCTCATACAATCAAAGTAAATGTATAATAAAAGTTAGATGACAAGTACTTATAAGAATAAGGGTTTTACATCACCCTTGCATACTCTTGTTTTGATGGGATAAGCTTTATAGTGTTATGAAAATCCACGTAAAATTTAAAACATTTTTTGAAAAGAAAATCAAAGATGCATAGACATATCATATAATTATCATTTGGTTTTTGGCATGTTTTAAAATGGTTTTCATGGTTAAGATTTTATCTTTCTAGGAAGTAAGAAAATAGGTTTGGTTAAGAGTTTATTTTTCCGAGAAGCAAGAAAATAGGTTAACGACTTATGACTTGCATGTATCTAGCCGCAGTGAATGCCTACGCCCTTACAAACCATCAATAAAAGTAATATTAAAAGTTACATAATTTTCCTTTTTAAAAAATAATGATAAATCGATTGTTCGTTCTGGGTCCATCATGGCCATGATCACTTATTCCCAACTAGGAACAGGATGAATGAAATGATTGGAGCTATTAGATCTATAATAAATTGGAGAGAAAGATATTTTTCTTCTCCATATAGTACACTATAAAAGAATTCCGTAGTACTCATACAAGTTATACTGATTTTTTTTTTCTAGTACTATCTATTAATTGAAAAAGGAGTTTCTATGTCCCGTTATCTAGGACCTCAGTAACAATGTTGGCATGTGTTGTCCTCGATGGAAACCTACTTGATGAAATGATATTGTTGGATATATGATGCGTAGTGTTGTCCTCGATGGAAACCTACTTGATAAAGCTGATGACAACCTACTTGATGAAGTTGTCTTTAATGGAAATCTACTTGATGAGTTAAGGGGAGATTGTTGGCAATATGATACAATGTGTTGAATTTGATGGAACCTGATCGATGAAGTTGTTCGTATGGAAACTAACTTGATGAGTTGTTAATAATGTAACCGATGTATCTACAGATCGCCTCAAAATTAGCAGAAGAAAGGAATTTAAAAGTGCCGTAATAATGTTGAAACAAGGTATGTCACAAGGCATACGCGGGTTTGTTAAGGAGAAGTCGCGTATGTACACTTTAAAAGTACGTGCCAAGTCGCGTATGCATAATTGTGCTCTAAATTAATAAAACCAGGGGACATTACCATGGTATTGGACTCATCAGATGAGCGCCGGAATATCTATTCGATCCCGTCCAGAATACCATTAGTAGTTGAGTGGTTTTGACTCATGGTATTGACAAAGGCTAAATCTATATAAGGAGAATAAGATCATGGTGCAAGTGTGCATGAGTAAGGTTGTGAATGACTAAATCTCTGAAGAACATCTCGTTCTTGATCGATAGATCCGAATCTATGATGCACCCATGAAGAAAATGATGAAGAAGGATCTCTAGATTCGAAATGTATATGTATTTTCTAGATCCGTTTATGGAATGTTTAGATCCGAGATGAGGCGAAATACTTTCCAAGTAAAGGATGAAATATGAGTTGTTTATCCGATCCGAAGAGCCTAGCGTCCCGAAAAGCGCGCATCTATACGCAGTTCGCTCAAAGAAAAGTGCGTGTATACGTGGGTCTCGCTAAGGAAAAGTGTATGTAAGCAAGATAGGGTTTTCTAAATAATGCACGTAAGTATACGTTGTTGGTCCGCATGTAGAAAGCGCGTACATACACGGTTCAAGTATGCAAAAGCGTATGGAATCTAGGGTTTGTTGAAGTAATTGGAATGAAATGTCTCGATCCGTTTCTTTTGTTGTTGCATCGCTATCCGTCAATGATGTATTCATATAGAACTCGGGTTGTTTGAATGATGAATATGCCGTCGATTATGTTAATTGAAGATCAAGTTGTCAAGTTGATTGGTTGATGATTCAATGAATGATTTGATGGGGTTATAAGTTTCAACATGAATGTTGAGCTTAAATGTGTGGAGTGGGTCCACTTCCGAAAATATGATGACAAGTGGCCTACAAGATGTTGTATGGAAGCCGTTGGATCCAAGATGAAAATCTGATGAAACATGGTCTCAGCAGAGGTGCCGAAGGTTGAAGCCTTCAAGTGAGGGGGTTGTAGCTCCCTTCCGGTAACCGGTAAAATGAGTGCAGGGGGGTAGTGGCTCCCTTCCAAGAGAGGTTGGTAAACGAGAACAGGGGGGTAGTGGCTCTCTTCTAGGGAGAGGCTGCAAACGAGAGCGGTGGGCTGTGCCTCCTTCCAGAGAGGTTGGTAAACGAGAGAAGGTTGTAGCCTCTCGCAGTGGGTGCTCGCGTGCCGGTATGAGTCCGTGCCGCACATGGTTGTATGATGTTTTCTTTATAATAAAATATTGAAGATTGAGACGACTACAGCTAGTGATTTTTTCCCGACTTGGGTTTCCACTCTTAAATCATGGTGTTCATGTGTGTTGTTTATGTGTGATGGTTTGTCTGTCGGTTATCAGACATGTTGGTTTGCTGAATCATAAAGATCCATGAATAAATGATGCATAGATCTAAGTAAAGAATTAAATACATAATATGACTTCGTATATACGCGAGTTTTATAAAGGATATCCGCGTGTATACGCAAAGTTGTTTCTGTGAAAGGCGTATGGGTTTTAAAGGAAGAAAAAGTATAAAGTTTTGAGTATACCAAATATCGTATTCACCCCCCCCCCCCCCCCTCCCTCTCGCATTTTTCCCAACAATTGGTATCGAGCAGTGTCCTTCGCGTGCTTCGATCGCTGAAGGAGATCCGTCACAATGGGATGGAAGCAAAGAAGAAGGCTACTCAAAAGGAGATATCTCGTAAAACATGCGTTAGAAAATGAAGAAGATAAAATAGGTATTGAATGTGGTTCTTGTGATTCACTTTCTTGTATGCAATGGTGAAAATAGTGAAAGTAATGTTATGGATCTAGAAGAAGCTCTCAGATTAAAGTTGAAGATCAACAATGATCATTTAAAGAGAGAGAATTTATTTACAATGAGATGATCTCTCAAAATGAAAGGACAAGAGTAGAAATACCGAATGGACAAGATAGACAAGTATCAAAAGTTGTACACCATGCAACCAATCGAAATAAAAGACTTGGAAGTGTAAAATCATCGATCTAAATGAAGATCCTAAAATCAAATAAGAAGAATGAAGAACTTGGAAGCAAGTAAAATCATCTCTTAAAAGCAGAGATCTTGAAGCATCAAATAAGAAGAATGAATAACTTCTACAATCATTTGAAAAAGAAGGACGTGGAAGTGTAAATCATCTCACTAAACAGATCTCGAAAAATCAAATAAGAAGAATGAAGAACTTCTACAAATTTTTGAAGAACAAGAAAAATGGGTTGAAAGAAGAGATTTTGGAAATCGAATGATCAAGTAGAAGAAGGAAGAAGGGTCGAAGAAAGTATGATGAAGCAATGCCAAAATTGGAGGCTAAGGTAAACATTCTAAGAGGTCAATTAGAAGAAAAGGATAAACTCTTGAGGTTTCAAGATAGTGTTTCAAGATTTTGGATACTATTCTCAGTAAAGCCAAAGGTCTCCTTTATGTTAAATTTGGTCTTGTTTTTCATGAAACTCTGAAGGAGAATCTAGTTCACAAGGAAGTGCTAAAGATTCAAAGGATATCAATGCAAAACTCCGAAGTGTTGAAGAAAAAAAAACAAAGGTCAACCGACAATCATGAACTCTCAAAAAGAAATCATTCCCCCCAACTATAGAAGCATCAATAATGTTGAATGCTTTAAATGTCATAATTGAGGGCATGTTGCAACAAATTGCAAGGTGACTATTTTGGCCACATAAAACAGACTTACATAGAAAGGTACTATGGTTTCTTCAAAGGATATTGTTTTTCATGTAGCAAGTATGGTCACAAAGCAAATCGATTGCAATAGAAGAAAGAATAGAAAAACATACTGGTGATCCTTATGCTACTTTTCTGCCTGCATAAGATGTTATGTTTGTAATAAGTATGGACATGTAGAAAAAGAATGCAAGATGAACAAATCCGAGAAATTGGATAATTTTCGTGACACAATAAGAAAGTTCAAGCAAAGCCGGAAAAGGAAGGAGGACCATTCAAAAACGTAGGGGATATCCCGTCACAAATATCCACTTCTAAAGCCTACTTCTCATAATGACTCTAATGATGTGAGATGCGATTATATGGATTAGTAATGTATCATCACAATGGGAGAACAAAGATGATTCCCATGGTTATTTGGTAACCTCGCTATGTTTATTTCCTCGACAAGGTATCCGATAAGAAGACAGTATAGGTGGTACAAATTCAAGAGGAGATGAAATCGTGGAAATTTTCAAGTGTTTCACTTTCCATACGCGGTGTTTAGTGAACCAAAGCCGCATATACACGCGGAAGTTCGCTGAAGACAATGCGTATGCTTTTTTGATAAGAAAAACAATAAGATAGCTAAAATACAGGGAACATAGGTTCGGTGGGGAGCACGCTTAACAACTAATGATCGCATTGTTGGTATCATATCTAATTAGTCTAGTTCTTGCTCAAATGATGATGACATGATACATGGTTTCTTATGATAAGATTATGGATGGGCCCCCGTTTTTCTTTTTTGCTGAAAAGTATCTTTTGTTTCACACATGGATGAGTTGGAAGTCTTATAATTCTAGATAAGGATAGACTGGTGCAAGTAGTTTGTTGCCGATGACTTTTGTCACCGTTGAGACCTTTTTATAAATAATTCACACATGTTACATCATGATTATGAATCATGAAGATCTTGTGATATCGGATCACATGGATGATTGCTTGATACATATTGTCTATTGAATAATTTGTTCTCGTCCGATAATTCCTCTTGAGAAGAATATGAGATGCCGCAAAGAGTCCGAAGGCTTGGTTACTAATGTGCTTATGCTACAACCGTTGGATGACACTTGAAAACACAACTACATTGTCCTATCTATCTTCTCTCGCATATTCCGGAAGCATTCGAATATCCCCCCGCATGTTAAAACCGGGGAGTAGTCTCGCCAAATAAGATCGAATTGCTTAAATTCGCATGATTAAATGATACGCATTTCCGAAGGACAATGCGATATACATGAGTTCATACACAAAACCACGTATGGGTATTTGCCGACAAAATTCTTCGGGTCAAGATTCTTTCGGAAGACAACCGCTCGTATTGTTTGGTATCTCTGATGTTGTATGGTATCTCCGATGATGTTTCCGGCCTATATTTCTGCTTTCATTCTCTCGATATCAAATATGCCGATGATCGTCGTTGAAAGTGTTCAAAGCTGGGTACAAGCTAAGGAGGAGCATTGGTCATGGAAAGGGATGCATTGTTGGCATTCTTGATTTGTAGATCTGATCTCATGATTGAGATTCCTTGATCTTGATTATAAAAATTCATATTTGTAATTTGATGAAAGGTCATGTTGAGACCCATGATGCAAAATTGTAATATTCAGCCATGTAAGGACTTGTTCAAATGTGTAAACCCACTTGGTTGGGTACATGAGTCATATATGTAAATCCACTTGCTGGATATTTGATGTAAGTATGAGTCCTTGGTGATAGGAAAGGTCATAGAGTCATGTACTTCATTGAAAAATATGTTTGAAGATTCAAAGATGAACTCGTGGGGAGCATGGTAACTTCAACACACCACACTGATTCGCAGCTCTTCTTTCTTGCTACGTAGCAAAAACCTTGTTTGCTTCTGATCCTCCCTTTGCCCTTGATGTCAAAGGGGAGAGTAGCATGGTGTTTGAATAGGGGGAGAGCATCATGGTGTTTTCATACGTAATATAATCAATGTATCTATCCGTTGTGGTGATCAAACACCATCATGGTTGCCATCAAGTCTAAGGGATATTGTTGGCATGTGTTGTCCCGATGGAAACCTACTTGATGAAATGAGATTGTTGGCTATATGATGCAGTGTTGTCCTTGATAGCAACTCCTACTTGATAAAGTTGATGACAACCTACTTTATGAAGTTTCCTTAATGGAAATCTACTTGATGAGTTAAGGGGAGATTGTTGGCAATATGATACAATGTGTTGACTTTGATGGAAATCGCCCGATGAAGTTGTTCGTGATGGAAACTGACTTGATGAGTTTTTAATAATGTAACCGATGTATCTGCTGCTGCATCACCAAAAGCAGCAGAAGAAAGGAATTTAGAAAGTGCCGTAATAATGTTAAACAAGGTATGTCACAAGGCATACGCGGGTTTTTAAGGAGAAGTCGCGTATGCACGCGAAAATTACGTGCTGTCGCGTATGCATAATCGTACCTCTAATTAATAAACCAGGGGGAAATTACCATGGTATTGACCCATTGTATTGAGCGTCGGAATATCTATTTGATCCTATCCAGGAATACCATTAGTAGTTGAGTGGTTTTGACTCATGATATTGACAAAGGCTAAATCTATATAAGGAGAAGAAGATCATGGTGAAAGTATGTGCATGAGGCTGTGAATGAATAAATCTCTAAGGAATATCTCTGGTTTCTGATTGATAGATCCGAATCTATGATGCACCTATGAAGAAATGATGAAGAAGGATCTCTAGATCCGAAAATGTATATGTATTTTCTAGATCCGTTTATGGAATGTTTAGATGTGTGTGGGGCGAAATACTTTCGAAGTAAAGGATGAAATCCGAGTTGTTTATCCGATCCGAAGAGCCGCAAAGTCCCGAAAATTTACGTATGTATACGCAGGTTCGTTTCAAAGAAACGTGTGCGCGCGGGTCCGGGCGAAGGAAAAGCGCGTATGGGCAGACAGGGGTTTTCAAATACGTAAGTATACGCGGTTGTTCCGCATGAAAGCACGTACATACGCATGTTCAATGAAGTAAAAGCGCGTATGGAATCTAGGCTCAGCCAAGCAAGTGAATAGTGTCCATCCGTTTTGTTGTTTTACCGTTTATCTCAATGATGTATTCATACGTAACCGGGTTGTTTGAATGATGAATATGTCGTCGATTATGTTAATTGAAGATCAAGTCGTTGGTTGATCGTCGATGATTCAATGAATGAATCGATGGGGTTATAAGTTTCGCCTTTTGATGAATGTTGAGCTTAAATGTGTGGAGTGGGTCCGGCCCGAAAATATGATGAAAAGTGGAAGCCCAAGATGTGTTGTATGGAAGTCGTTGGATCCGTATGAAAATTGATGAAACGGGTCTCACAGAGGTGCTGTAAAGGCTCTAAGCCTCCTTCGTTGAGGGGGGTTTGAGGCTCTTCCATGGTAGTTGGTAAACGAGTGCGTGTGGGGTAGTGGCTCCCTTCGGTGAGAGGCCGGGTAAACGAGAGCAGGGGTAGTGGCTCCCTCTCCAGAGAGGCTTGCAAACGAGAGCAGGGGGGTTGTGCCCTTCCAAGAGAGGTCGGGTAAACGAGAGAAGGTTGTAGCCTTCGGGCAGGGGTGCCTACGTGATGGTATGAGTATGCGCCTTTTGCGCACATGGTTGTACGATGTTTTCTTTATAATAAAATATTAAGATCGAGACGACGACAATGTGTGCTTTTTTTTCCCCGACTTGGGTTTCCACCTTAAATCCCTTCCGGTGTTCATGTGTGTTGTTTATATGTGATGGTTTATTCTCGTTATTAATGCATGCCATCGCTAACTAAACATCCGATGAATAAATGATGCATAGATCTAAGTAAAGAATTAAATACATAATAAGATCTCCTCGTATATACGCGAGTTTTTTATAAAGGATATCTGCGTGTATACGCGAGTTGATTTTAGGAAAGTAGCGTATGGGTTTTAAAGGAAGAAAAAGTATAAAGTTTTGAGTATGCCCTAAATACCGATTCCTACCCCCCCCCCCTCTCAAACATTTTTCCCAACAAATAATACGTCGGTTCGAAAAATTTACCAAGGCTCACTAGTAAAAGACCCAAAAACAAAGGATTCTATGAATATGAATCGGTCTTCTTCTGCAGAAAAATATCTCAATATCGCATCCCATTGGAAGAAAAACAGTAAATTTCATTTTCATTACTGACTAATGAGCGACACCGCTGAAATATGTTCGTGTTTGTGAAGAGCCAAAGGTTCAACGGCCAAGTCCTATTACAATTACTTCAAATGCATTTGGATAATATTCTTTTTCGATTGGGTATGGCTCCACCATTCCCCGAGCTAGACAATTAGTGAATCATGGACATATCCCAAGTCAACGACTACATGGTAGATATACCAAGTTACCCTTGCAAACCTCAAGATGTGATTACTATAAGAGATCAAATCTGCCAAGATTGAGAGCTATCATTAAGAAGAATATAACCTCGTTCCGTAGGGATAAATTTCCAAATCATTTGGAATTTTTCATCCCTTACAATATAAAGGATTCATCAATCAAATAATAGATATAAAATGGACGTTGAAGATTAAATGAATCGTTGGTCACAGAGTATTATTCCGCCAAGCTTGAATCAAGAATGAAATGAAAGGAGGGGTCAAGCTGGCCGGGCATCCGGGAAATCTCCGTTTCTTCTCCCTTATTTTTCCCCCCTCCTCGAAGGAGACATTTTATAATCCTTCCGTACGTTACTTGTTATCTATGATAATTTTATTGCTTCTTAAAATAGTCTTTACTCTTCCCATACACGAACCAATGTTGTTCTATTTTTTCTATTACAAATAGAGGTAGATTGATCCCGTAATTAGGAAATCATCCCTATTGGGATTCAATAGATTGGAAAAACAATGGATGAGAAGAAAATATGAAAGGTGATACGGAAAGAGAGGGATTCAAACTCCTGTGAATCGAAGCCTACATAGCAAACTCTCCAATGTTATTCCTTGAACCGCTTCGCCCATCTTTCCTATTAGATTTTTGGTTCTAATTAACAAAATTAGTGAATAGAAACTTCCTTGCAAATTCTTTTTGTTCGGGTACGAACAATTCAATGAGTTTTCCCGGAAATAAATAGATAATAAATAAGGTAATGATTTCATCCCCCCCCGAAAGACGAAAGGACATTTTCTCCAACTTCTCCGATGTAGGAAATCGTCAATCATCCCCGCTAATCCGACGTATTTGGATCGCCTAATCAATAATTTAAGGCAGATTAACTAATCCATTCCATATTATGATCATATATGGATCCGTAGTGATCATCTTATCAATTGTATAATAACTAATTCTTTTGGCAATGATCTCTGTCATGATGACTATATTTTCCCTATATTCCTTTATCTATATGGATAAAGCACACAATTTTCTAGGCATTGCATTCTCATTATGCAATGCTCGATCGTTTAACTCTTTTTCTTTGTTCGGATCATAATCGAACCGACTCTCCTTAGGTTGCCCAATCTAGTCTTCTTTCAATACGAATCTTTTTCCATTATTATTCATATTACTAATGAACAATTATTCAAAATATTCCCTATCTATTCCCATTTTAAAGAAGAAATTGGATTGGAATAGATAGAATGAGAACATATTTACGATTGTAAGGAAATCCATTTTATGGTATTGTGCACCCGTAAAAAAAAATTTCGTTCATGGAATCATTTGCGGTATAATGAAGGAAATTATCAACCAGAATCGACTATGCCTAGATCTCGTAGAAATGACAATTTTGTCGATAAGACCTTCACAATTATAACGTATATCTTATTGCAAATAATCCCGATGGCTCCAGGAGAAAGAAGCATTTACCTATTGCGTAGATGGTAGATTTGATATGTTTTCCTGCTCTTCTTTTTTTTTGGAAAGAAAAGGTATTCGTGAATAAAAATTGAGTAAAATAAAACTTACGCTGAAGGTGAGTTCGAGATAGAACAATTTCTTACGTCATGGTATCCCTACCAATAAACCTTAGATGCTCTCATCTCCCGAGGATTTTAGTACCGAGCGAAAGGTTACACCTATGAAATAGGCCTTGCTTTGTATAGTTGAACCTATTTGCCAGGCGCACATGAGGGGAGAAAGCACTACGTATGGAAAGCGACAACACAAAGCTTCGTTATAGCCCATATGCATTACCCTTTTTCAAGGGTAGTGAGAATGGTTGGGACAACAAACATCCATCTCGTTTGTACTTTGGATACCCTTATAATGGAACCATCAAAGATTATTGAAGTGATTAATCCCTGCAGAATACAGTATGCGAAGAAAAAAGAAATTGTTAGAGGTTCCATTCCCACATTTTAAGATCTTATTTGAAAAGAATCTTTGCAAGAAGGATGGTTAGATATTTATTGGAAATACACTAGGCCAATCGTTAATTCATAATATCGGGGTCGAATCTTTTTTTTTTTTTTCAATTCCATGGGATTACTCCCCATATTACCTACCGTAAAGAAAGGAGGAGCCGTATGAGGTGGGAATCTCATGTATAGTTTCAGTTTTAGATCTTTTCAATGGAATGAACGACCGTAACGATGTCAACTCAATCTGGTGGGGAATATGGGTGCTTTACAAAATTATTATGAAGCTATGCGATCAGAAACCGATCCTTATGATCGAAGTTATATACTATATAATATAGGTCTTTGCATAAAAGTACGGGAGAACATACGAAGGCTTTGGAATATTATTTCCAAGCATTAGAACGTAACCCATCCTTACCACAAGCTCTTAATAATAAGCACAAAAGGAATAAAAATCTATTCAAAAAATCATTCAAAAACAAAAACATGTAATCGATTATAGGAAGAATACCCATATAACCAATTGGGATACTCATCGAACCATGAAGTACGATTTATGAGTATTTCCGTACATATTACCAATATAGATAAGAGCATACATTTTATCCCCGATTCCGTCCGAATGTACGACTCCTCGAGTTAGTTATAGTAATTCGTTGGTCAATGAACAAATGGATTGCGTATTGATCTCTCATATCAGCTCGAACATTATTTAGTAATGTCTTTAATGAAAAAGGTGGACCATTCATTTCCATTTTAACTTTGCAACAAGCATTAGTTCCCTTATCATCTCGAGATGAAATCATTATTTTTTAGAGAACATGATCGTATGGATATAGCTCGTATAACTTGGGTCGCTTAATGGTAGTTTTTACATTTTCCCTTTCACTTGTAGTATGGGGGAGAAGTGGGCTATAATGGTAATGGTTAAGAATCAATTATTGCATCATGCATGATAATATATTCTCGTTTCATAAGGATCCAGCATTATTGAATTCGTTCCAAATGGAAAACTCTCCTGGCGGAATTATTTCCTCTTTATCCCCGTAAGGGGATGCATAATCCCTTATTATTATCATTTTCCCCACTCCCTATTCCTATGAAAAATCTGATTCGATTTTCTCCAACATGTTTTCATTCATTGGTTCTTTTCAGAATGAGTCGAGAATCTAGTTTCTTCCATCGAAGAATGATCTCTCTTCTTTCTTAGTAGGATTGTGAAAGAGTCCCCGTTTTTATTGGATGGTTTCGAATTGATCGTATCCGATATGAATTTCGGTTTCCTGAAAAATATGGGACATAAGTCATAGATTCCTTTGTTTTTTCTTATACCATTTCAAGTTCCATATCTAATATGTGCTAGAAAACAAATGTCTTTGACTTTTAAAAGATGTTCAACTTTTGATCCTAAAACCAGTACGTTCGTAATTACTACTGTCACATTGGGTCTATTTTTCCGTGAGCGTAAAGAAGGTGATCATCTCTCGTGATTTTATGGTATGAGGTCCTTCTGTCCATTTACCATATATGGATAAGTACCATTAAGATCTATTTATCCATATATGGGTGTAGAAGAAGAAATAGTACAAAGAAAAGGTCGTATATTCTTTCTCCGTACTACTTTTTTCTTTTCAAAAGAAATTCAAAGTTAAATCCCTACCCCCGTATTGTTGTAATATTATAGATCTCATAAATCTATTTTATACTGTGCAGGATTTGGATCATAAAGATATATCTAGTGATCAGCAATCACTTTATTTTCATCAAAATCAATTCTTCCACCGCTACACTGCCGCCGTTTTGACGTAAGGGATAAGTAGAAAAGCAGAGGGAATTGCAAGGAACATTAAAATAAAGAATAAATCCAAGGTTATTTACTTCCATGTTCTCCGATTTTAACTTTGTTCCAAAATAGCTCGAGATTTTATCTCATAGAGATGAAAATAACCCAAGATCCATGAAATAGATGTATTTTATCTATGGAATCCTGCCTCGAGTAATGGAATCTAACTAATGGATCGAATGAATTCTCTTCCGATGGAAATAGTATAACCTAATAGGATTACTTTTGATAAGGATTTATTAGTAAAAACTTACGTGCATCGAAAATGTTCCGATCAACACATGTCTTTATCATTTCGGGAAGAAAGAATAGAGAGATTCGTACGAATAAGAACCTTCTGGCGACTCCAAAAAACGTTCGTCGACATGAGAGATATTTTGCTTGGATCTCCACGATTTAGATGGAATCGTGAATCTATCCTGCAAGTGATGATATAGAAGTATCCCATATCGAATTTATCCAAAGGCCCACCCATGACCCCGGAATGATAAGGACTAGTCCGTCCCGTATCCCGACATGATCATTCTTGGAAATACACAGAGGTCTAGAAATCCACCGTTACTCACCATGAAAAGAAGTATTAGCATGGAATACTCACAATATTCCCGAATAACAAAAGTAAGATCTCCTAAACATCATTGGGAATTATCTATAGGGATCTCTCTCAGGGATCTTCACTCTAGGAGGACTACCTCTCGTGTCACCCTAAAATCTATGGATCTTCCTTATGTTTTTGATAGAGAAATTTTCTTCTTTTGGGGAGGGAAGAATATTTATTGCAGATTCAATATGATGATTAGATTTTATCCTCGAAAGAAGGGTCTTTCTTTTTTCCAAACCGAATTGTTGATCCGTGAAGGTATCTACTGGATATATATACTAGATATACTAAATATCTAGATAGCTATCCATTAGATAGTTTCATTTTCTTTTTCACTCTTCTACGGGATTAAGAGCTTAATTTATTAACTTATTGACCTGGGACCGACGGTGGCTCGAACCCGCAACTTCCGTCTTGATAGGCGTACTCTAACCAATTGAACTACAATCCCAATACACTACAGCTCACCTACTATTGGATCATATTTATTCTATGATAGGTGCTAGACATATCGTAGTGATTATGCGAGTGCTAGGTCGATGAAATATCTTATCCTTCTCTTCATTTTTGAAATGTATCCATTCATTTCATTTGGAATTAGGAATCTACTTATATGAACATATATCGATATTAGGGTTCAATAACTAATTATCTTTACATTCATGATCGGTATGAAGATAACCATACCGATAGATTGCATTGATGATATTGGTTGGGTCGAGCCGGATTTGAACCAACGTAGGCATTTCAACGGGATTTGGCGTCGTCCTCATTAACCACTCGAGCATCGACCCAGGAACAATAAAGTAATTTAAAGTCTTTAGGTTAAAAGATACCTAACGAATGGATCATGGTACCCTGTGGGAAGTCGAATCCCCGTCGCCTCCTTGAAAGAGAGATGTCCTAGGCCACTAGACGATAGGGGCCACCAATCCAATCTTTATAATATGAAAGTGGTCGTGAAGTTGTCAGTATGACCAGACTCGGGTTTCCTAAATTTTTTTTCAGCAAACTTGCCTATAGAGAAGGAGTCTCTCCATAAATTACTTATTGCAACTAACAACTAATTTATTTTTTTCCGAATCTCTATTTCCGTCATCCATCTATCTGCCTCCTTAAAAACATTTCCGGATTCAAATTATAATAGTAATTGTTTTATGCTATATAATTTGAATCATTTTAATATGAATGGAGCTTATCATTCTCTAATCAAAGTTATATTTAAAAGACTAAAAAAAAAAAGAGAAATGGTTATTGGATAAAAGAGATCGATCTATATGTTAAAATCGACGTTGCGGGTATAGTTTAGTGGCAAAAGTGTGATTCGTTACATTATCAACTCGAATAATAGAAGGATCTTTACATGGATCAAAGAACCATCTAAAGCTCTAACATTTATAGATAGGTCAAAACCCTCCCCATGAATAATTAATCAGTAGTTCATATGTTACACAACTTCATATACTTTACGTTTTCCTATTAGAGTATAGTGCTTCACTTTTCCATTAAAACAAATGCCCGTTGGTGTTCCAAAAAGTTCTTTTCCGAGCCCCCGGGAGATGAAGATGAAACTTGGGTCGACTTATACAAACGACGCACGAGAGAGATTAATTTTTTTGGCTCGGGGATATAATCACGAGATTGCAACAAACCGCCGGTCTCATGGTATATTTGATTTAAGATGCAAATAAAGATATTTTTCTATTTATCAACCGTCCGTGGATCAAGAATACTGGGTAGGTCTTTCAATATGATGCGAGTAATAAGCATTCTCAAATGTACATATAATATGCATGGGGGTAGCCGTCAATGGGATCTTTCATCCTAATCTTGTGGGAGAAATTACTAAACATATGGCATTACTCACGCTTAGGGTTATGATCCACCAACTCGCTAGTTCCTATTATGACTCGACCAACCGCAGTTTCATAATGAAGCAAACACATAACGATGCTTCACAATTACATAACCAAATGTTATATAGAAAGAACTAATAAACCTCGAAGAGGTCCAATCCGGATCCGGACAGAGATGTTTTTATGTCGCAAATACATTCCGAGCTTATGGCATTTTCGATACCGAGAGTGGAAGGTTGATCTTAGACAAGATCCTCTTTTGAATTTATTTTTATAATGAATCAGAATCAGATCTTTGTTCCTTTTCAAAAAAAAAAAAAAAAGGAAAAAAAAGTTGGGGGGGGGAGCAGTTATTCATTTCATAATAACCCTCGATATGGTATGGTTATGATCAATCCGAACCAAGCTTGATTCTCGTATACAATAAAGCTAGAATGCCCACTATTCAACAACTTATTAGAAATGCAAGACAAACTACCGTATAATAGAAAAAATATCCCCGCTCTTCGAGGATGTCCTTAACGCGTAGAGGAGTATGTGCGGTGTATGTGCGACTCTGCTTCGATCATAAACCGAAATAGACCGGGGAAATTTTTACAATGTTAATAACATAAGAATTTTCCGCCGTAATCGCGCGTATCCATCATCTAACCTTACCTGTGGATGAAATTTATGGTTTCCATTGGTGCAACCAATCACCTTGATGTGGGATGAAAAACAATTCCTCATTGGTAGCGAATGGTCATCAATCCATCGAGGCTGGGGAAATCGTGGTGAAATTGAAGAAGCATAAATTTTATGCTCATTAAGCCGCGAGAACGGAACAACAAAACAGCTACCCGGCCAACCCTGCATCATAATGGTCGTTACTATATTAATAGATCTTGTAATGAGAGTATTTATTACTTAATGATTCAAGAGTAGAGTCGGAGATGGTAAACCGTACAAGTTACCGATAACATACTCATATCCTATTTTGGAAATAAATAAAGCGTCTTGCGTATAGAGAGGACTTTACCATTGGATAAAGAACCATAGAAACGATGAAACCCATGATTTTTTTCTCATTCTCGGGCAGCAAGGTCCTGTACTCTTGCCTACTGTGAAGATGCCTATCCAAAGGGAATTATGGTTGGGAAGGTTGCGTAGAAAATCCACGGAACTTTTATTTTATAAATAAGAAGAATCAATATTCTCAATGAACCAAACAAATGACTAACCAAGAAAAATATTAGCGATTCAACTTCAATGACCGCAGTGAAACATGGATACATAGCCCGAAAAAATCGAAAAAAAATTCTTGCATTTGTATCAGGTTTCCTAGGCCCATTCAAAACTTTTTTGAACTACTAACCAACGAAAGCTAAAGCCTTAGTTTCCTACCACCAAGATAGAGGTAACTAAAGAGAGATTCGTCAAGTCAGGGATTACTCGATCAATGCAATAGCCTCGTGCCAATGGGGCTTCTATAGCGTATCTATCCAATATTTGTACAAGAGGTGCTTGCTTCCAAATCGTAAAACACTTGCACAAATAGTCAGATGATAGTAATTGTTTTTCTACCATCTTGAAGAAATTATCGTATGATGAAATAAATAGGTAAAGATGGAATGGATAGAAATGTGGACATCCCAGAGAATTTCTCCGTGAAGGTTGAAACATTGAAATTTTTTCAATATTGATTGGAAATGAACTAAAAGAATTCAATCCAATTCTTTTCCAAAAATGAAATCCTCGTCGAATTTTTTCTTAATGAAGAATTTACATCCGTACCTTTATCAAAATGTGATATCCCAGCTCCGATTTCATTAAGGATAGTTTGCCTACGTATTCAATTAGTTATCATTATAAAGAAAAGGTAACAAAGATAGAATACGAGCTCGTTTAATAGCGTTAGTCATTAGACGTTGTTGTTTTGAAGTTAATCTATTCACCTCGACCGATAATATTTTTCCTTGCTCACTAATAAATCGGCTAATTAGGCTCATATTTTTATAATCGATCCGATCTCCCCGACCTAATTGGTGACAAATGTCTACGAATTGGTTTCAAATGTCTACGAAAAGATCGCTTTGGGTTTATCCATAGTTTGTTTCATGAACCTTTTGAAAATATTGTTCCATTAAAGATCTTGTGGAAATACCCATTTCTTTTTATATATGTGATCTATTCCTATCCTTGGGTAGGATTAGTAATGCTTTAACTAACTTTTTTTATCTCTCCGTGAATTATGCTTGTAACAATAGGGTTAGGTGTATTGCGTCGATTTTTCCGAGTCGTATATCTAGAAATCCCCGAGAATCTTTTATAAACACTATCTTGGTACAACTAGTGCACTCCAAAGTAATTGTTACTCTTATATCTCCGCTCTTGGCCATAAAATTACTCGAATATCGGGTCTACTTTGCTTTCGAATTCGAAAAAGAAAAAGGAAAAAGGAATAGAAGTTGATAGGTTTAGAGATCCTACGTGAAACATTTGAAAGTAAAAAAATGATTGATCGTGGGTTTTCATTTTTTTGTACTTACAAAATGAAATGTGGAAAGAATATTTAGATCGATATTTCTACTTGAATTTTACCCCCTTCACCCCTAAACTTAGATATATTTTTTGGCCGAATGCACTAATTTATCCAAGAGGGGAGGAGAAGTCAACTAGCACAATCTTTTTTTCCTTGGATTTAAGGGGGAGAAAAAAAATTCAAAAGAGGAAAAGTCAAAGTCAGAAATATCCGGAAAAACGATTGATTTCTATCAGATTCGCTAAAAATCATAAACATAAAAATAGCTAAATATTGTGTGTCATGGAAAGATAGGTCTTTAGATCTTGTATCAGGAATTCTCCTTATTGATCATAATGTAAGTGATTCGATCGTATCAATAGTTATGAACTTAGGAAAAAACTCTGAATCGATTAATATATGGATAATGTGATCTCGGCCGGTGGTCCTATTTAGAGAACAGAAAAAGATGTTTCATCACCATAATGAATAGTGATCTTCTAGATAATAAGACCTCACATGCATGTATAAAGTCTTTTCAGTAATTGTTTAGAACGAAGGAGAAATGATGGTGGGAAAATGGGAAACAGATTTCGAATTCTATAAAATAAAATTGTCTAATGATTAGAAGGGATGGGGCCGTGCCTTTGGTAGCATGTTTGTTTTGGGTACAAAATGTCGCAGTTCAAATCGTCATCCCTACCTTTCCCTTCTTTTCTATGGAAAGAAAGGAACGAAAGATCATTTGATATCGATTTGACGAGAACATCAAATAATTGAATCATATCGTATGCGAAAGTATTTCGTTCTAAGAGTATAAACAAAAGGTATTTTCTTATTCATCATGAAAGAAAGTGCTCTTAGTTCGCCGGTAGAAACGTAGGTCTCAAAACTCGATGCCGTAGGTTCAAATCCTACAGAGCGTGATTCTCGTTCCCATCAAATCCAACCCCTCTAAATTATCGAGAATTCATTCCCGGAATCGGGAACAAGCAATGGAATCTCGACCTCCCAGAAAAGTAGGAGGCCAATGAAATTGGAGGATACCTGGTGGATCAAATATCCAATTGATCACCACTGCCCGTATTGTGAATATGTAGTTACGAATAATCCTACCAAAGTTATCGAATTAGACCTAACACAATTGCGTGATGGCAACACCTCAATCATTTCGATTCTACTAATAAGTAGGGATAATAGCTATAATCGATAGTACCTTGAATTTTCTATGAATCTCAATGATCGAAATCATATAGAGAGAATAAACGAAATTATCGAAATTTAAATAGTGAATCGAGAGGCTTCCTTCCTTCATTTTGAACAAGTTGCATTCGCTCTAACCAATGAATAGGACTAGGGGTGAAAATGATAAGCCAATAAGAAACCAAAATAACTAATTATAGTTATAGTAGGCAAGGAAAGTAATCGAATGAAATATGGCTTTTCATAAGCATATCTTCATGAGACAATTACCTAAATTTTTATTTCGTAACCTCGATATCGAATACAAAAGATCAATTGTCCTCGATTCGTACCAATTCATAATCCTATACTATAGGATATGTATGAAATGGAATACAGATGAGAGGAGATCTATGGTAGAAATCTCTTCATTATCCTAGAAATCCTCACATTCATCGAGCAACTAATGAATAGCACCCGTGAATCCCTTCACAAACCTATTAACACTATAAATGGGAAAAAGAAGTATACCGATCCCAATAAGTTAATATTCCCAATAGATATTCATTGATTTATAAGAAAGTGAGACACATTTATCCCAATACCCTTTAGTCCTCAATACCCTCAATCATGCAGGAATAAATCATAGCAAAAATACCCTTAATTAGTTAACCACTCCCAATAATTTTTGCCGGTATCCCATATTGGCTTTTCAGCTTAGCTATAAATTTTTGATTTCGTTTAACTGAGTTTCAATCGGCTCCTTTGAAAGTATAAGAAAAAATAGCTACTATTTATACCGTGAACAAATGGATACCCGGATATATTAGAAATAGCACGTGTGAGAAATTTTCTCGTTCGGTTATGCGAGTATTATAAAGAATAAACTCAAGCCGAGAAATTATATGTTCTACCTAAGACATTTATTAAGAAGCGAAAGCCCTTTTCGGGAAGAGGCTCTTAAGGAACATACCTAAATTTTTTACTTCAAGAAAAAAATGAATATTTTATAATTTGGTGGGATTATTCAACAGAAAAGAGTCAATAATTTGTTCCAATACATTGCACAAAAATTTAGACCAATTGAAGAGTATTATGTCCAATAGGATTTGAACCTATACCCCAAGGTTTAGAAGACCTCTCGTCCTATCCATTAGATGATGGACGCTCTTCTATCTTCCCTTTTTTTATTTTAACTCCTTTTGGCATACATTGTCCCGATCTACCTTTTTATTCACAATGAGGTTATAGGATAGGAAAAGAATGGAATCTCTTTCACATTGCAACGGAAAATTGATTTTGAGTGAATCATGAAATTATGTTATATACTTAATCACTTTATATCTACCTATTCTATCTATATAGATAGATATAGAAATGTAGATATCTCAGCTGTGTAGCGTGAATCGAACCCGCATTGTTAGCTTGGAAGGCTAAGGGTTATAGTCGACATTGATTATTCAATGCCTCTAATTCCGTAACCAAACATGAGAATTTCATGTCATTCAGCCCCTTCATGGGGGATAGAGAGCCAAGATGAGGGAAGAAGCTTTAATATTTATATCAAATTGTGAAAGGAAATTTCAATTCTTTTCTTTCTCCTCTTTTCTTTTCGAATAAAACCCTAATTTCTTATCGTACCCATGGAATCTACGTCATTTTTTCTTTTCACTCTTCTTTTTTTTTTTAAGGAAGGGCCCAAAAATCGTAGAATACTTACCACTTTCTAGATGATCCCGATAGAAAGAGAAATTTGAAAAAGTTTCAAATAATCACAAAATCTTTCTAGTTACTTCATTCCCTATTTCTACCGGAGCCTGATCCCTGTGAGAACAAATTCCACCGAGCTCGAACGAAATGCCGATAACCCATAAACCAAATTCATCGTTCTATAGCTATTCCGCTCAACCTCGGGGTCCTTCCATCCATAAGTTGAAGGTTTAGTCACGATGAAAAAATATCTTTGGATCCCCATAGATCTAGAATTTATCTAACCTTTCAAACATTCCGTGTTGCTATCTGGAACCAAAATGTGTTTTCTTTTCATCATTTCAGACTCAGACATATGGGAAGGTATGCTATTCCCCGGGCATTCATAGGGAAGGGTTTGAGCCTATCCTAAAACAGAGCTTCGTATGGATCTTTGATCCATGTAAAAGATCCTTCAACTATTTGAGTTGATAAATGTAACGAATCACACTTTTACCACTAAACTATACCCGTAACGATTCGATTGTAACATACAGACGTATCTTTTGTCCAACCAATAGGAAGATGAGGAGTTATCAATCAACCTCTATTGAAATTTTCTATCAATCATTACCCGCCATAATTACATGAATCTCCTGAGATGGAGATTCATGTAATTATGTATTACCTTTGCGACTGTCGATAAAACAACAACTAAAGGGCTCGATACAACCATCGCAGTCGAATGCGTGAGTTGCGTAAATAACTTCTAGATCCATTTGGTTTTCTTTCACCTCCATCGACCGGATGTATGAATAAAATGTTGTCGTATCAATCACTTTTCTTCTATTTTGTCTTCTTCTTGACTTACCCATTTGTGTAGGTTCGATCGTGAACCTATTATGGCCTTCGAGCAACTAATATCTTTACAATAATCTAATATCTTTAGATAAAGAGAACCCTTCAATATCTAGATAATAAAATTTTTATAATCGAGAGGGATAAATGGACTAATCCACTGTCGCATTTATTCAAACCGACTGGGAGGGGAATGAAGAGATGATAATAAACAGGTTCAATTTTTGATAGATTTTTTTCGTTTTTACAAGAATTATTCTAGCTCTCAAATTAGGTCAAGAATCGTATGAATGATTTTTCGACCGCTTGTCAGCCAAGGTGTCGAAAAGAGAGGAAAAGAAATAACTATTTTGAACGAAATGAGCAATACGATTGACTAGATCGTTTTTTATCCAACCGAATAATTGCAATATTCATTATATTGCCAATATAATCCATACATACCATGGTATACACCTTACTCCACCATTCATTTTGTTACACATGAACTCTTCCATCTTGGAGAGATGGCCGAGCGACCAAAGTGGCTGGACAGTTAATCCGTAGTACTCGTACTCATCCGTACCAAGGGTTCGAACCTCTCTCCGTTCTCGTACACTATCGATCCCGAAACGAATAACCCCGAATATTTCTACGAATGTAAAAGACCTATTAACCCGGAGACTTTTTTCACTATTATTTACGTCCGGATTACGTCCGGATCGTTCGATAGAAATCCAAAGATAAAAAGAGAAATGAAAATACCACTACCGTGTAAACGAACAACTTAAGAGTAAGCATTACGTAATCTCCGAATCCTTATTATAAGTACAACATAATTGATCATCAATCTTTGTACCATATATGGATACTTGAATACCAAACAATAGTATTATTGTTACAAATCACGAATTATTTCTTCAAATCACGCGTGAAATAAATTTGAAAGAAGAAGAGAAATTTTCTCTTTGTTTTCCAAATGGTCTTTTTTCCCTCTTATTTTTTGGATCAAACGTATATTTATTGAATATTTATGAAAATATGTCATCGGTATCGATCGTATCAATACATGACCCAACAGCTTCCGATCCGAAGTGAGCTGGGTGGATCTGAAGGAATTGATGCAGAAGGTTATGGAATTTTTTTATCCCATAGTATAAGGTATCCAACTGCATCATCTAGTGGAACAAGGATAGAACTTCACAAAAAATGGAAAGAGTTATACAAAAATTAGATCAATGACACATCCAAAAAACTTGAAAAAGAAAAAGATACTTTTCATCGAAAACTTACAAGAAATTTTTGCCAAACAAAGGCTAAGAGAAAAGAGAGAACAGTAGAATAATTGGCATTACATCTACAATTGGATCAAAAATTGCATAAGCCTCTGTGTAATTTTCCAAAAAATAGATTATTTGAATGAATAAAGGCATCATCTAGACAAATATTTAACATAAATGGCATTTTTCTTTTCTCCAATAAAAATTGGGGGTAAAAATAAAAAAGTCTTCGATTGATCGAATCGTATCGTTTTTCCTTCTACAGTTTGACCGAACTTGGGGTTGGAAGGGATTATTCTTTCATACACAATATTTTACCCAACGAATAGAAATGATCAATGAATGAATATTCTTGTCCCTTTTTCTCGTTTTTCCTATTATGTCCAATTCCATCAATAACCTATTTTGTTGAAATATCCACAATTTTTTGCCCAATTTGGATCCGATCTAATTAATCTTGGATCCTAATGGGTTGACAAAAATTTGATATAAGTATTCATTAGCATATGAATAGGAAATAGGATTGGAATGGGGTGTGGCCAAGCTGTGAAGGGCAGAGGTTTTGATCCCGTTATTTGGAGGTTCGAATCCTTCCGTCCCGACTTATTTCATTAGTTCCTCGTTTTCCCTTCCTCGCTCCTATTATAGGGGAATTCTATAATATATAATAGGGGAATCTTATATATTAATATAAGACTAATATAATACACTATATATCACTATGGATATATATCTATATATTAAGTTCCGTACTTTACCCCGACCATCAATAGTAATGGATAAGTTATTATGACATAGATACAGGATGTCCATTACGTGTACGTGTGGGATAAACCACCATCGAATTAGGTATTAATCGTGGATAATATATAGGATAGAGAGAACTAAGTGATTATAGGGGAATCTCCTTATGGGGATAATATATAAGATAAACTAGGTATCCATTAATATAATAATTCTATAGGAGATAATAAGTAAATATAGGGGAATCCATTATCTTATCTCCTATAATATATTCTTATCTTATCTCTAATTATAAGATAATCTATTATATAAATATTATAATAATATATATTATTATATATTATCCCCTATATATTATTCATAATAACCGATATATTATTGTTTTCCATTGTATGATTTAGTAATTGTTACTATATAATATATATGTAAGTAATATAGATAATATTTTTATAGATAAGTCAATACCTTGTATGCTAAAAACTTTTTGAGGTCTATTTGTGGTGATAAACACAAATTACAAGGACTAAGATGGTCCAAAAGGCATATCGATCATGACCAATTTGTGATCTTACTTTGGGTAATGAGAATTTAATCCGGAATAGTTTAAAACACGAACAGATGGATGATCATAGACATTATTAGTTCCTATTCTTCCAATTCTTTTCTTCCATCACAGAAAAAGAAGTGATATATACTTCCTCCGCTATTGTTCGAGTCGCATGATAAAAATCGACAAGTTCCTGTTCTTTCTGTGAGAGATCCATGGAAGATCACTACCTAACAATAAAGAAACCCGACCTAAATGATCCCTGGATAAGGCTACAACATGAAGTAAGAGACATAATTATTATGGAGAGCCCGCTGGTCTTAAATGATTTTTCATATATTTTTCCGCAGTAATTTTAGGTACTATTGCATGTACAATAGGTTTAGCTATTTCAGAGCCATCAATGATTGGTGAACCAAATAGTCCATTTGCAACTCCTTCTGGAGATATTGCCCGAATGGTATCTTTTCCCTGTATTCCAACAAGCCGTACGTACCTAACAAATTATTAGGTGTCCTTTTAATGGCCTCAGTGCATCTGATCACCGACTAGTGTCTTTTTCTAGAGAATGAATCAATTTCTATCCATTTCGTTGTCCAAATAGCTACAACAATATCCTTGATCGACACCGCAAGAGGATCTTTGGTTAGGTATTAGGGCAACATTGCCTACCGATGAATCTTTAACTTTAGGTCTTTTCCAATCCAATTTGATCCAACCCGTCAAATATAAAAATCTTTCAAATTTTTTTTTTCATATATCTAGGGAGTAGTTAAGCCACACAAATTATATCTCCCTAGATATACCCATCTTGTCGTAGATTTCTTTTCGAATATTCCACGAAAAGAGAAGAGACATGTAAAAGATTAGAAATAATTCTCATGACTCTCCAAAAGAACTTGGGGAAAGGAAATGAATGAAGAGATTAAATGAAACCAACCATTTTATGGTCTCAAACTAATCTCCTCGGGTGGATCAATCGCAAAACGTTGTGAGAACTTCCAATAACCGTTCAACGTATTCCTTCTCGAGGTGTTCAATTTTTGTTAGATCTTCGATCGTAATTTAAGAGGTCCAATAATGTATGGATATTGGCTCTTCCGAGGGAGTTATAGGTTTTGGGGGTAACTTCCACTGTCAATGAAAATATGTTGAACAAAATTTTTTCTTTCGTTTCCCCCCGTATCGCCCTCACATGCGCGCGGGGGAAGGGAAGCATATTGGGGACCCTTTTTTATTGTTCATTCCATCGATGTTCGTTCTCTTCCATGTAGGAAGGGAATAAATAAGTCGATTAAATTTCGAGAAGTTTGAAGGCTCCCTAGAGTTAACCCCCCATTCGTCCATATCGAAGAAAAGGACTTTTTTGTATTTCATTTCCATTTCCTCCTATAGAACAATATTATAATTCGCATTGCGAACAGCATAAAAACAACATCTATAGGGAAAAATTCCATCCCGATAATTATTTGAACTATGTATAATATATCCGCAATTTTTTTCAATTTGTAATCTCGATATCGAAGTAATTTATCAGTAAGTCTACTATATAAGGTGTAGTACTGTCTATTTTCATACAAGGTGGTAATATGATATCTTGAGCGCTATATTTCTAGGTCCAACAATATAAATAGAAGCTTCTCATTCCGTACTGGGAGCGCCTCTCTAAGTACAATTTATTTTAGATTCATCAAAATGTCATGTACCGATTCTTCAATACCTATTATCGTAGAATATTCATGTTTTATGTTCTCTAATTTCGACACGGTATACATGTTCTTTCTACTTCTCCAAGTAAAGTTCTTCGCATCGCGACACCTATCAGACCTGGCCGACCTTCGTGAGTGGGATAGGAAAAATGGTTACAATGAAGACACTTACCGTATGCTCGGATTTGATGCATTTCCATCGTAAAGGTCCGAATAGAGACCGAGATTTCATCTCGAATCATACTAAGAATATTTCCGATCGTATCGTTAAATCATTTATTTCTCTTTAAATTCATTCAATTCTTAAAAACGTCTCTTTTTTGGAGGTCTACATCCATTATGTGGCATGTGGGTTACGTCACGTACAAACTTAATATTAATGGCTTAATGGTTCGTACGTATTCTCTCCTCGACTGTGTGGCCACTTATCATAACTTCTACTCGTCCTATACCCCGATCCATTAATGTGCGAATACCATTTTATGCTGCTGTACCGGGCAAGGTTTCAGGGTTCTCTCTCGTACCTTTGAATCCACAGCACTGGGCACAGAAGACCAAGAAATAATCATTCCCCGTACATCTATATCGCTCGCAATGGTATTGTTAAAATCATGGAACGTAAATAACTCCTTTGAGTACTCGATGTTCATTCCTACGTGAACCACTCATAGTTTTTGACATATTAATAATTATGAGTTCTAGCTTTTACCACTCGTATGCATTCATTTATATAGAAGAGGATTACCCCCGTTTTTGCTTATGTCTCTGATTAGAAAAAATTATCAACTTCGTTTCCGTCTACGAATTGGTCGACATTTTCTCCACAAATTCTACGTAAATAGAAGCACGCATTTTCATGTTTGTGACCCTCCAATTTTCTCATATTACATTTTGTTTCCCGAGACAGAGTCTGCTTCATCTATGATTCTAATCCCTATCAAGTGTTCAAAAGGTGATTCAATCGTTTTAAGATTTGTTGCTAAGTCTATATATTATACGTACTTTGATTAAATCATAAGCACTTAATTCACCCTTACCCTATCTCCCGGTAGTATTCGTACGGAATTACATCGAATCCTGGGCCCAAAATATGAGTCAAAATCTCGACATCCATTATCCGTCGTAACTCGAAACATACCGTTGGGGAGTGATTCGTAACCAAACCTTCCGCATGGACCCGCATTCCGTTTCTTCATCGAATCTCCTCCTTTAATTCAAAAACTTGACTAACGTGCTTGGATGAAGATGAATGGAGTTCCCATTAGGACCTATAAGTAAATCCCTTTGGAACAATAAATAATGATCTGAGTGGAATTAGAAAAGGCATTTTGGGGTTGGGTTGACACAATATTTGTGAAGAGGTAATCTTCTGATAAAAAGCAAGGAATATCCGGTTTTCTGCTAAACAAAACGGATTTAACTCGTAATTCATTAGACATTTTTGATAAGTGTGGGCCAAATATCGTAAGTGAATAAATAGTTGTCAATGATTTGATCTCAAATTTGTCACTAGGAAAATGAAGCTTGATCATATTTGGTCAAATTAATGTTTTTTCCGTCATTAGAAACTGAACTAGTATTTCCATCTCTTTTTCGGAGATATCTGTAAACACAATCAAGTTCTCAACTCTAACATTATAGTTATAAGCAATTAGACTTTCTATTCTTCCCTCTTCTCTTATTGAAAGATGTACTCTATCGTCATATAATAGAGAAGGTAATTATACACGGGAGGATTTATCAGTTTTTGCAACTCTATCACGTATGATGGATCCTCTAAATACTGGATGAGTTTAAAGTCTATCTTTAAATTGATAAAGGCGGAATAAATCACTTTAAAATATCGAAGAATAGAATACGTAAGAACGAAAAAAGGGATAAGAATCCCATATTCATACCTCCGAGCATTTAGTAATCTCAGATGTGTCCATTCTCGATCTCTAGTTTCCTCTATGAAACAATCCTCGCAGGAAGATAAAAAATTATTAATAAGAGTCGTTCTGAATCTAAAATTCAAAAGATTGGTTAGATTCGTTCTCAATTTCCATTTGATAGGTTCACATAATGGATGAGAAAGTTCCCACAATATATTCCATTTAAGCATAATATTATGCTTAATATCTTGCAAAATAGAAACAAATGGATTACTGCCATGTAGTAATATCTCTGGAAGAGTATATAAAAGCATTTTTTCAAGATATTTACACCATGCAGAGGTAAAAAACCATGGCATATATGTTTTGAACAAATCCCATTTTGACAAAATACTATCTATTTGAGAGATCCTATACATCTCCTGTTTTTTAGCAGGTTCATTAAAATGCGGTGATGGTTTAATATTCTGTTCCTCTTTAGATGAATTTGAAAGGGTACTCCTCCCATCTATGCCCTCGTTTCCAATTATGTTTTTGAAACTTTTGGTTACAAACCAATCTTGAATATGATGAAACATTTCCTGGTTCTTATTGGAAAAGATTTCGGATAGTAAATCATCTTGATAAGATCGAGTTTGAATAAGACCCACGTTTGAACTGAAACCCCTTTTAAGGCATTTATCCAAGTTGTTTTCTTCTGAATCGGATCTATTGAAAAAGGTTGGCAAAAAGTTTTTTCTAAATTGACTATTTGTTCTTTTGTTAAAGGCGTTGTAGAAATCTCTTCGATCGAGGAAATATATCTCTTGTCACGAACGAATGGATTCAATTGAGTTAGTAAATTGAAGGATCTGTACAAATCATAGATTAATACAAACGGTTGTTCACCACTTCGTTTTCATTGTAAATATTTAGGTAAGAATATGTTAGATACTTGTGACTTGATCAAAGAAATAGTCTCTTTTTCCGAGTGAACGGGTCCTATTTCACCAATGAGCAAGGAAGATATGTTGTTGTGGATGAGCAAAAGATTGAATAATTGTCCATATGTAAGATTCTTCGTTTTTATATAAATCCTTTTCATATCAGAAGGTAATCTCTTCCTATAATTTGGCCGAGGATGATGCAAATAATCAAAAAATTGGAGTGTATTTGCTCCGTGAAAAGAAGCTCTCAATGAGCTCTGATCAGATAGTTTCACAGGATTCAACCAATTTTCTCGATCGTTGGATATCGTCGAAAAATCAGTGTTATCAAACGATTCCATGCGATTCTTTTCATTATAAAAGAATTCAATAATCGATGGATTAATCGGTATATCATTCGGAACAAATGGTGCAATTGTTCCTTCATCAATCAATAATTTTGATCTTTGTGAAAGATTATGGTCATCCAAAAGAAAAAGAAAGGGTTTTAATTTTTTTAAATGAACGATTAGAGTACCCATTAGATCCAACAAGTCATTTATATCTAAGTTATTTTTCTTTAATAGTTGAGGATCAATACTTTTGAGCTTATTCAAGTGAGAATCCAAAATAGAAATGACAATATCGAACTTAGAATTTAAATTCGATATGATATCGAAGTTCGAGTTTAATATCTTTACAGTATGTTGAAAAAACTGAAAATAATCTTTCCAACCAATTTTGTTTCGATTAGTATTAGTACATGATTCAATTAGATCGAACACTCTTTGAAAATAGTTTTTTTTTTTATAAAAAAAATGTTTCAAATATTTCATAAAGTATTCGGTCTGATGGGACCATTTGTACACATTCAAATTCCGATTTATATTTTTATCCGTTCGAATAATAGAATGGTAGAGTAAAAATTGATACTATATTATAGCTCTTTATGATTACTAGTAATACTAATCCATAATAAGCTAATATAATAATGATCCTATAGGGTATAAGATAATATTATCTCTAACTATAAGGGAAATTAATGGATATTAGGTATCCATTAATATAATACCCTTATAGGAGATAGGTATCCTTCCGTCCCAAACTTATTTCATTGGTTTCTGTTTTGTGTCATACAGATTTCAATCTTGTATCTTACGATATGGAAAGAGGTATAAATATATTCGTATACCAGACGTTCACTAATTAGTATTGCGTCTTCGAAATTGTATCCTTCCCATGGCATATAAGCTACTAAAACATTTTTTCCCAATGAGAGTTCTCCCCCTACCGTAGTTGCACCATCCGCCAAAATTTGTCCCTTATTTACACATTCCCCTTGACGAACTTGAGGTTTTTTATGCGTACAAGTATTTGTATTAGAACATTGATATATAAACGATTATGTTCGTACAGTGTCTCCATTAATCGATGAAGTTATATTTACAGCATCGATATACTCGATCCTTCCCTCTTGTGTAGCTATAGCTACACTTCCTGAATCTAGAACTGCTTGACCTTCCAACCCAGTTCCGGCAATGCACTTCTCGGGTCGAAAAAGTGGAACTGCTTGACGCTGCATATTAGAACCCATTAGAGCACGATTAGCATCATTATGTTCGAGAAAAGGAATAAGGGAAACTCCAACGGAAAAATATTGGAAAGGAAAAATACTTCTAAAATGGATTTGTTCCCATGCCATAACTATAAATTCTTGTCGGTATCGAGCTGGAGTAATTTGTTCCTCTTGAATTCCTTGATTTAACGCCAAAGAATTTCCCGTAGCTATCCGATAGTATTCATCCTCATCTTCTCCCGGTAATAGATAAATCATATTTTCTTCTCTTGAGACTCTATTTATGTCACCTTTTCCCCTAAGAATTACAATATGAAGGGGAAAAACCAAATGAATTGATTCATCGTCTCGTTGCAGTGTGATAAAGAATGGGGAAAAATAATAATACCTTGTCCTGATGCAATTCTTAGAATACCAAAAAGTGGCATTCTACATATAAATTCCATTTTTGGATATTCTAACATAGAACATGGAATACCGGATGGGCCAAATATGACAACACCCTTTTCCCTAGATTTATCGAGGGAAGGGGACAACTTGGTAACCACACCTATAACCCTAATAATAATTGGAATAAACTATAGGAGAATAATATAAATATATTATCTTATATATTATAAGATAATATTATCTCATACCTAGGATAAGATTATCTTATATATCCTAGGGGAATCCTTCCGTATATATAATAGGGGAATCCATCAGGGTAATAGGATAATATTGGGGATATAATACATAGAGATAATGGAATAATACCCTTATATTAATATATTATATCCTCAATATGGGGATATCCTCCATTATATCCATTATTAATATCTATCATCTTAGTTTTTACCTCTTTATCTCCTTAATTTATTATTATAGGGGAATCTCTATAATATATAATGGATTATCTCCTTATATATAATAATATGATTATTCCCCTAGATAATAAGATAATATGATTATCTCCTTATATAATTTCCTTTTATAATATTAATTTTATTGTTAGGTAGAGTAATAATCATATATTGATAGTATTGTTCCCCAATAGGATTTCCTCTATATTATTATATTTATTATTGATATTTGATAATTTACTCTATTACTAGTGTCCAAATTTTCCTCTATTTTTAGATACTAATATAGTGTGTAATAGCTTTGGAGATACTCTTTATGAGTGAGCTCCTTAATAAGTTATATCCTCTAGTGGGGTAGAAATTTATGATCTTTTTAGCTATTTATGATTGAG